>REGL01000225.1:40790-85593 GCA_004194395.1 Aurelia aurita complex sp. Pacific | reverse complement strand
AAGAGAACTATAGTTTATGGATGCCTACAATATGGTATCAAGCAAAAGTCTGTCACTAATCTGGTTTATGATTTAGAAATTTGATGACGTCTTATCCTAAAATGAGCTGAAATGTAAAATGCGGTGTAATTTTGAAAAGTATTCAAATTTTCTGGAAAGTCCAACGGTAGAATTATAGATAAATATCTACATTTTCTTTCAAGCCATTCAATGAGAAGAAATAAGGTCATTGAATTTTACACCCACCTGTTTACGCCGAGTTAAAGATTTGGAACCTATGCTTCTCCTTGGTGGTAATAGGGACAATAGCCCCCTAAATCTCTTGCCCACTCCCAGAGTCTAAAATTAAAGTCAGACCTTCCTCCGGATGCCAGTTTCGCTACTTAAACCTTCCTCGTTTTATCAAGTTGAATGAATCAGATATTTAATATTTTAATTTCTCGCGTTTATTATAGCCCTACAATTTATAATCTAGTTGCTGTTACCAAAATGACTCCAAATTTTCCTAGGTTTCTCATAGTAATTACTGCATTATGCTAAGTTTATATCTACTGGAGAAATAAAAGATATAGCCAATAAGAAGTACAGTTTTCAATTGAAAAGGCGTATTATTTGCAGGCCCGTAGGAAGCGGCGGGGTAGGGGGGGTTCAAGCCCCCCCCAATAACTTTTTAAAACAATGGTGCTACGTCACATGACTTAATTAGATGTATTGTTCTCTATCGTTTTAAGAACAATTGCCCCCCCCCCCAATCCGAAGCTTCTTCCTACGGCCCTGATATTTGGCTTCTGGACGAGGGGACTGGGCTGAGTCTATAAAATATCACGGCTCCTCCGCGCCTGTGAGTCAGAGGAAGGTTTTGCTTTTTAATATCATATTTGAGGGAGGTTTAGTTTTGCTTTTCGTTTTTACTTTCTGAAACAGTCTAACTCCGTGACAAGTATTGTACTTTCATTTCCTAAACCACATGACTTGAAGTTCGTTTCGTCATGGTTATTGTTTTCGTTTCGCCATAGTTATGGTTTCGTTTTAACGCGAGGGGCAAGTGTATGGGTTGAGAAAGACAGGATGTTTGATTTACTGCATCAGTTCATATTGCCTTTCATAGTTTGCATTTCTAAGACAACCATGCTCGTTGGGTTGGGAATCAAAGATGATTAGGAAAAAGGTCAAGGAGTTTACTTTTTCCTTTGCTTTCTAGTCTAGTTCAACTCGAGACTCGGCAAAAATTACTGGGGGAGCAGTATACCGTGTCTGTAGGGGGTCTGAAGTAATTTTAGTATCTGAAAAAAAACCATTAAAAATACTGAACCAACCTTGTTTTGGTTTGTTAAAGGAGCCTCGTCCAGTTCTTTCTCATCGTCAAAATCTTCCGCTTCCGCATTTGACTCAGATGATTTGCAAATGGTTGTTGTTGTTGCTAACAGCAGCAGAAGTGCCAGACCACCGTAAGACGTGAATGACGTCATGTCTACTCAGCTGGTTGATCTAAATGAATATTGAAAGAATCTGACATGAAATTAGTTCGGTTTTGCAGAGACAAAAAAAAAGGCTTCAATCACAGTGACTGAATGTTTAGTACTTTGGAGCAATTGAAATTTGAGTTACAAATTTCAAAGGGTTAAAAACAAATGTGACAACTTTATTTTGCCCAAATGAATATTTTGCGCAAATGAAGTAGAAATTTCTCTACTTTCGTTGACTGTGGGAACGGCTTGAACAGCTTTTTTGAAGAAGGAAAATGGGGCCCCTCCCTTGGTCTGTGGTCCGTATGAAGATCAAAACAAGAGTTTCTATCAACTTTCTCTTTTGAACAACTTTTGTGGGAGAATGGGGTAATGAGGCAGTATAAGCTTGTTAGCTGCTTGCAGTTCCTGCAGTTCTCCATCTTTTTTCTTTCAAATACTCCAATCAACAAATTCTTAATTTTTGTCAAGTCCTTTGCCACCTCTCCAATTTTCGTTGTCCATTTTATGTCGGAGATATAATAGGAAGTAAGCACTGTCTAGAAAATGACCACTAGGTCACTTTACGAAGTTAAAATAGTGTATTTTCAGCAAAGAATGCAAAAATAGAAATGAACTTGACTTACCACCTTGTCTGATACTCGCAGAAACCAGCTTGTTGCCTTGTAAGACTTCTTCTTATCCTTGAGACCTACACAGGACAGCCTTTTGGACGTGACTGTTAGGGTGACCTTCCTTCTGCAACCCACAGTTGCAACTGTCATCAAAATGTCTTTTGGGACCCTTTGAGCAAAGTACCAAAAAGTGAAAGTGAAATGCTGAGGCCTCCGCCCTTCCCCTTTCCGTATTGCATTGTTCATTGAGTTCTTGTTTCGTTTCTCCAGTTTGTCCAGTCATGTTGGCATTAAATTTGTACTTTGGCCATTTGAGATTGAAAATGATACCTTCTTCGGGTCAGCTGAGCTGAGCGGACACACCTATTGGGAAGAAATTGAAACAACCATGAAAGAATTACCGTTTCTGATGACTTGCAACACCAAGAAAACCCATTCACCAGTTTGTTGGTTGTTGGAAAGTCTTTTTCAATATGGCATTTTGTTTAAAAAGTGGATGAACTTGCAGGAAAGGTCACTGATACCGATGTAGGCAAATCGACTTTGGCAAGAAAACGGGGATTTCTGATTTTGGTGACTTTCGCTTGCCATGATTATCCAAGTTCAGTCGGCTACTATATTGGGATTGGACCGTGGTAGGCCATGGAAAGAAGGGGGGAAGCTATGGGTCCTATGGTATGGTCACTCGAATGAGGCCTTTTCAAATGTGGGTAGATGCGGGGTAGATGTAGACTGATTACGATTGAGTCCTAGTAATCGCTACCACCCACCCACCCTACTCGCTCATACTACTAGTATGAGCGAGTAGGGTGGGTGGGTGGTAGCGATTACTAGGACTCAATCGTAATCAGTCTAGGGTAGATGCACTTTTCTTGGTAGGACCGAGATTCATTGAAAAGCGAAAGCATTGTCTTCGCTTCGTGGAAACAAATGTTGTCACTTGGCTCTAAATCCAAAATGATTGGCATGATTTGCAGGGACAGGTCACATGCACACAAAAATTAAATCCCAGCTTGGAACCAAACTAATCCAAGGCGGAGCTAGTATTATAGAGATGTTTCACGTTGTGAAAATGTTTGTGAGCACGCCCTGCAAATGCTTTTGAAAACATCGAAACATAAAACGCCTTTTAGCAACATTTTCATTCGATCCCAACACTTGATTATGACACACCTATCTTAAACATTTCTTTTGTTCTCTCTTTTTCAATGATTCGAATATGATCAAATTATTTTCTTTAATTCTAAAGGAGAGCTTTGCTTCCAAACAGCATCGTAAATCTTACCTGAGGCCAAAAGAGCCATGTGGTTAAGATTTTTCATTATCCTTCGAGTTTACAATGGTAGTTTTTGTGTGTGACAAGATTTTTGGGACAGACAAAATGTCCAAAGCTGAAACATTTTCTTGTTCCACTGGGGTCCACGTGCCGCTGCTTATGCCAACGCTGTTGCGGAGGCGCAAGACGACGAAGCCTCGCTTTGACCTCGCTTTGCATTTTCAACAATCCAAAAGAAAGTTGAAAGAAATTGAGAGATGGATGAAATAGGAATTGTAGAATCAACGGTAATGTATTTATTTTACTTCACTTCGACCTCATTTAACATTGATTCAAAGGGTTATTAATGAAATATTGTAACTATGAAATGCTTAGCCATGAATTAGCTCACGAAGATTGAAAAAAATGCCCTAAAAGTTTGGAAATTCGTTGGCCTAAATTCCTCCTGGCTCAACTGCCAAACGGATTGAATGACCTGGCTTGGTTGGTTTTCGTATCACTGCAAATAATTCAAAACAGTTGCAGTTTCAAATATTTCAATGTGAGTTCAAGAAATAAACCTTTTAACATCTCAATTAAACATAAAAATTGGCTTGATATGAGCTGATCTGAGCCAAACAAAGCCAGCCACTGAGCCAGGTTAAATTTTTGCCTGATAATGAGGCACTTGGAAACTTTCAATATCAATATGTGCTCTTAGGATAGTCAAATTTTAACAATGGAAAACGTCCATCCAATGGGGGGGGGGGACAAGTCCCCTCAGTTCTCTTTGAGATTTGTTTTTTCAATTTGTCCAAATTCATAGTGAAAATGTCAAAGGAGGGGTAGGGAGGAGTTAAGTGGTTAGATCTTGAATTTGAGGACAAATAAAGATGCTTCTTAGCAACATAAAAGGCTTTTCCCAAGGGCATAAAGGGCGTGGTCCTGAAAATTTTCTTGGGGCTTTGCCCCTGCACCCCCATTTTCATTTGTCCTCCCCAGCCCTTGACAAAGTGGGACCTGGACAAGTCAACATTTAGTATAAAATACTTAAGCAATGTTCATTCTCACCATCAAAGTTCAATGTATTTTTCTCTGTTTTAAAGCTCTCCCTTGAAAAACAATTTTTCTTGCAATACCGGGCGAGTCAAAAAGCAGCCAACTTTTGAAAAATATTGTTCCTTGAATATTAACGCATGTCTTATTTCATTGCCAATATGTTCAATTAGATTGAGTAATTTTCCCAACTTTAATAGGTCCTTCCTTCCCATATGGTGGATATGGGAGATTTTCTGCAGAAAGCCCTTCCAAAAATTTGCAAAATAAATGAAAATTACAATGAAAATTTCATAGATTTCCTCCCTAACAACAATGCAACTGCATGTGTTAGCTGTATTTTGTCCTCTTGGGAGGGTGGAAGCACCCTTTATGAGATTTTATACTGGGGAAAACTGAGGGCTGTTGAGAGATGGGCCGGGCCCCAGGGCTAGGGCAGGAAGGGGGCCCCCGGCGCCGAAGGCGCCGGAACATTTTTCAGACCACGCCCTTTTATCCTTGGACCACACCCAAACGCTGCTTTTAGACTTTAAATAGAATCTCAGTGGGCTAACGGGCCTGAAATTGTTCCCGAAAGAAAACTACAACAAAGAAAAGATACATACCTTATTTCTTGCGGGCCCCCAAAGGCCCCGGGCCCCCTGGTAACTACCTTGGCTACCCCCCCCTCTCGACGGTCCTGGGAAAACTGTTTCATCCTCCCGAGAGGATTGCATGTGCTAAGTCTGTTCCAGTCATCACCATTATGTCAAGTTTTTTCAGGAAAATTTGTTGGTGATTTTGGGAAATTTTAAAGGTTTCTCAAAGCGACTTCTCAAGAAAATCCCTTGTAAATCTTAACAGAGGAGCCAGTTTCTGCCAGGAGAAATTCTAAAAATGATTGAACATGTTGGCGTTTCAATCAGATACTGCCAAATATTGTTGCTTTGAAATTTAGGGAACAGTAGCATTTCAAATGGCGTGTGTTCTTCAACTCTCCTGATAGATTACAAAGAGCATTATTTCAAATCTATGCATGTTCATTTCTGCAGGCTGATGTAGCTGTTTCTAGGCCTCAAACTTCAGCATCAGCAAGTTCTTCACTTAATCTTGATGCTACTGTTGATGATCTGTACATCAGATACAAAAAATTGCAGAAGCAACTAGAATTTTTAGAAGTTCAAGAGGAATACATTAAAGATGAACAAAAGAATTTGAAAAAAGAATATTTACATGCTCAAGAGGAAGTTAAAAGAATTCAATCTGTGCCCTTGGTTATTGGGCAATTTTTAGAAGCAGTTGATCAAAACACTGGTATTGTTGGATCTACAACAGGTTAGTCACATCTGAATTGATAATGAAATAGAACTTAGCATACAGTACAACACACATACACATTTTTTTTATAAGAAACTGGTTTATAAGAAACTAGTACTACAATGACCAAAAATTTAAGAAACTCTAGTACTATGCTCAAGAATAGTTAAGAAACTCTAAAACTTTATTTCTGTATGTCTCTCTTATTCTATGTCTCTCTAGCAAAGGTACATTCGTCCTTTCTTGAATTTTAACTGCAAATGGGTAAATTTTTGCCTTGATGTGTATGGCTTCTTCTTGATGACAATGTCAATGCAAAATGGAAGCCCTTTCTCGAGAAGAAGGCTCAACTTCGAACAATACCGCAATTTTAGGCCCAAAAAATTAAGAAACTAATTAAGAAACTTTTACTACTAAAACACCAAAATTTTCATGCAAAATTAAGAAACTTTTAGTACTAAGTGCTGATCCAAGTTTCTTATAAAAAAAATATGCGAGCAATTAAGATCACTGGTGATAATCACTGGTCAAAGGAAACTTGAATTAATAAATGTTCCTGGTTTTATTCTGAATAGACGAAGAAAATGAGATCTGAATGAGTAACTCTTTCATGCAAATATTTCAATATTGAACTCTTTTTCAATCATTGTCATGATTTACCAGATAAGTGATAAAAATGAATGTTTTGTATTGATAAAATACTGTAACATGAACATCAAACAAGATCCCAGCAACTCTCTGTGAAGCTAATCATAACTAATAGATTCCTAAGTTGTATCAATGAGTTTGTCAGTGTGTACCAGGTCCAGTCCTTATAAAATTGATTTGTGGCTAAGATGGATTTAAGTTATTTTCAACCATTCATGTTTAAGAAATTCTTCAGCCTTGGAAGCAGGCCACCATACAATTAATGAAAAATTGCACCGTATAGTTTGAGATTTTGAGCAGAGTTAAAGGCATCCATTTTCAAATTCAGCCCAGTTTAAAATTTTTGTTGCCTGTCAGAAGCGGCCACTTTTTATGGAACACACGCAGTATTATGCTAAACCTCCAAAAAGTCCTCTCTTTCAATTGTATTCATCAAGGTGAGAATAAAGTATTGGTCTACATCAGGGGTGAGGGATAAAGTGCATAAGCTTGAACTAAGATGGGTAAGGCAGAAATTTGTAAATCTTTGTGTTATTAGCTTTAATTGATTGTTCCCATTACCCAACTGGAAATTGCAAGTTTTGGTGTAAAGATCACTTCTTGTCGGTCATTTTGGTCAAGAAACAAAGACAGCCACTGTTCCGGGTGTCCCAAAGAAAGGTATACGGATTTGGTCATCTCCAGGGTTGTGAATTTAGCTTTGGAAATCAATGTCTAATTATTCTAAAAATGCTCCTTGATAGTTAACTTGAACATACATAGGTAACTCGTTTGTTGGATAGGTGCTTTGAGAGCAGACAGGTTAATCTTGAAAGCGGCCAAAGCTCTGGTTTGCAGGTTGATGTAAATTTGAGCTTTCAAGTTTGATATTTCTGTTCTCAAAGCACCAATACCTACAAACAAGGTATCTATGTTCAAGTGAGGAACATTTTGAGAGTGATTAGCCATTGATTGCAGCTAATTCAGGTCACCGGAGTCAACCAAATCTGTATACTTTTTTGGGACATGCAGTATTCTGTAGATACTACACCTTTTTCCTTTGCTTTTTTTGCTTGTTGACTTAAACTGACAAATATATATTTGATTTTAGGTTCAAACTATTATGTGAGAATACTGAGCACAATTGACAAAGAATTGTTGAAACCAAATGCATCAGTAGCCCTTCATAAACATTCAAATGCACTTGTTGATGTTTTACCCCCTGAAGCAGACAGTAGCATTGCAATGTTAGCTGCCGATGAAAAGCCTGATGTTGCTTATGCTGACATCGGAGGTAAGTTTTGTTTGTCTCATTGGTGAAAGGTACTTACTGTAAATTGCTTCGGGGAATAATTACATGAACAGGAATAATTACTTCATACTCCAAGGCCCATCATTTGTGATATTGTTAGGCACATTATGTATGTATGTATTTATGTATATTTTAGCCATAAATTAACATTAAAATAAAAATAAGTTTATCAAAACGGAGAAATCTAATTACAGACGTGTGATATTAAGTAAAAACAAGAGTTAATAATAATAGTAATAATAATAATAATAATAATAATAATAATAAAAGAAATTAAACTGTTTTCATAAAAATACGTTTCGATTAAAAATCTTCATCAGTCTACAACTTTACTGGGCAGCCGAGAATTTATACTTTTTTTTTTTTTTTTTTTTTTTTTTTTTTTTTTTTTTAATTTACTCAGAATTGGCACGTTCTTGACTTCATTAGCAGCTTAATGATGTTAAAACAATCGTTTTCTAGTTAAAATTTGAGAAGGGATTGGAGGCGTTTTAAAGTTCTACTGATTCCTTTGAGGCTACCTTGGCAACTCTGCAGTCACCCCAAGTGACCCTCCGATAGATTCGCTCGCTGCTAAAACTTTTTTTGGTTTAGTTTTTATAATAATAATAATAATAATAATAATAATAATAATAATAATAATAAGTAATATTTATACAGGTTTACTTGTTCAGAATAGAAATTCTGTTATCAGTCAAGGACCTGTTGAAAACATTTAATCTAAAAACACCCCTGGTTAAAATAGCAGGGATAGCATTAAAAGGTCAGTGTGACCTTGTTTCCATAATGGTCCCTCCAAAGGTGTCAATAAAAGAAAAGTTTTCATAGAAGAGACGAAAATTCTTGAAGATGTTGAAATATAACTAATTTGTGCCTTTATGGATTTGAATAAAACAATACCAAATCGAGCGTAAGAGAGGGTGTGCGGAGTCAGTAGTACACACACGTCATCTTACTCTCTTTCTTAACATTAACATGACAAGAATTCTTTGCGCTATGATAAAGATTCTCAAGCCATATGAAAGACTCAATTTGCCAAACAGGAATAAACTGTTAGTCAGGAAAGCCTTCTTAATGTGTGCAAGGCCTGTACTGTAGGCAAACAGTTATTTGTTTAAAAACATGACGATATACTAGAATAATAGCGATACAGAACGTTTAGGGCTTAACTCTTCATACTGATGAATATTTAAGCTTGAAACATTGTGTATTTTCACTATTCTGCACATATTTTTTGTAAGAAACTGCTTATACGAAATTCAACTCTCAGATTGACAAAAATTTAAGAAAGTCCAGTTCTGGGAAATTGCTACTTAAGAAACTATCTCTTTTGATAAAGGAATTTCTCAACATCTTTTCACTTTATTTTCACAATTGTTTCCTGTATCATCGGACTTGAAAGGTACCTCAGTAATGCCTAAACATTAAAATGACTTAAAGGACCTTGTTTTGAAATGTTCACAAGGGTACAGGTTGTTATCGAACATGAAGATTGCTATGGAAGCTTTAAGAAACTCACAAGAAATTCTGAGTACTCAAAATCTGATGATATCAAGAAACTTTCTTGTAAAAAAATATGTGTAGTGCATTGTCGTAATTTTAAAGAATTACTTGATTATACTGGAATAAAGAGTTTATATATTGAATACTTTCACTTGCAAAGAATAGATGAAAAGAAAATATCATAGCAGTTTGAAACAAATGTCTAATGATGATTCTTTCCAATGGTGGAAGATATAAACAGTTTGATAACCAAGTTCCCCAAAAGTTACAATGCAAAAAGATTTATTCCTTTCAGATCTTTTCGTCAGAAATTTCATTCTTTCTTCCAAAACTTTCTTTGCAGAGCAGAATTTTGTTTTCAGGGGTTTATAATCCATATCTCTTCTCAGTCTTTGATATGATTTGCCCTGGAATGCCAAGGACTGTTTCTTTTGAGATGAACAATATTTGTATACAGTTTATGTTATTCAGCACAAAGGTTAGTCATTGAATTTATATGTACAGATGTTTGTGTGCCATATTTTAGGCATGGATATTCAAAAGCAAGAAATCAGAGAAGCAGTGGAGCTTCCCCTCACTCATTTTGACCTCTACAAACAAATTGGAATTGACCCCCCTAGAGGTGTCCTTATGTATGGCCCCCCAGGATGCGGCAAGACGATGCTGGCAAAGGCGGTAGCACATCATACGACCGCATCTTTCATTCGTGTTGTTGGGTCAGAATTCGTTCAGAAATATCTCGGAGAAGGGCCTAGGATGGTTCGAGATGTCTTTCGGTTAGCAAAAGAGAATTCTCCTTCAATCATTTTCATTGATGAGATTGATGCTATTGCTACCAAACGATTTGATGCTCAAACTGGAGGTAAAACAATTTTAAATTTATTTCATTGAAACTTGCAATTAACTAAGCTTGAATTGGAACTTATCTTTCTTAGTTTTATTTTCTTGCACTGGCTAGGTTTATGAAATACTGGTTTTAAGGTTTCATATATGCCGTTGTGAGTCATTTAAAATCATTTTCTGTTTGGATGTTTAACATGACTTTGAATGTAATTGTTTTGAAACGATTCGATTACATATCTTTCGAAGCGATTTGGAGAATCATATTAGGGAGCTTCATTCCCACATTTAAGTTTCAAGGACCATAATAGACCTTTTAGCTATTCTGTAAAGAATCAGAATCGAACGAAATTTTGCTACATTTGTAGAATTTTCGAATGTGCACAATAGTGATAGAAGCTCTGACGCCACTCGATCGAACCTTGCGTATAAAAATGTATAAAAATGACGCTCGATCCAGGTTCTTTTTTAGAATAGCTAAAAGGTCTATTGTAAATATCCTTGCACTGTAAAAGTTTTGGAATACCCTTGCCTCCGGCGGCAGCCTTTTCAGTGATATTTGGCAATTTGTTTGTTTGTGAAGGGTCAAACCGAACTAACAACATAACACAAGCCTGTGAAAATGTGTGCAAGAGACAATTTGCTGGTTTAGAAATCGTGACAACCGGAGCTGTTGTTTCAGGGCTTTTTCATTGCATAATATCATTTCTAAAGCTCAAGGGAAGTGCAAAGACTAATGTTAAAAGTCATGGTCATCCAGCATTTATTGATGTGTTGTATTTCGAACCTTTTCATATTGGTATCATGTAATGATATTCAATTTTGTTTTCTCAGCTGACAGAGAAGTGCAGAGAATTCTTCTGGAACTTTTAAATCAAATGGATGGATTTGATCAAACTGTTAATGTCAAAGTAAGCTAGCAACTACTTCATTGATTAATTAATTGATTGGCCGACTTACAACCGGAATAAATGCTGTTTGTAATAATTTAAATTTAGCTACTTCTGCCTGTCCTGCATCATCAAAACTACGATGTCTAGAAAGTGAGAAGCAGAGCTGCAAACATTATTTCATTTGGCAAAGAGTACAGCTTTCTTGCAAGAAATCATGGACTAACTGAACAGAAAGACAACTGGAGGAACTTCGTGCAGATTAGTTGGAACGATGAAAATGAGCTAACTTGTGTGCTTGTTTAGATTTTCATATCTATCAGCGAGAAGAAAACAGATTTGAGATATTGAATGACGGTTCATTCAGCATAGATGGTTGTTGCATCTGCACTCTTATTTCATGGCTCAAAAGCAACTTTAGGTACTTGGTGGAATTACAGTGTTTTTCTTATGAATAAATTAATGAGAAATTTTGAAAGAAGATATGATCGTTGTAAATCCTAAACTAATAAAGGAAAAATGGTGTATCGTCAAGAAAGCCAAAATTTATCTAGCTCTACAAGATGGTGTGTGTGTGTATTTTAAATCGAAAAATTGTTACCTACAAAAGCAACTAGTCTAATATCGATTATTTAAGAAAATACAAATTAATAAATATTTGGAAGAAATGAGATACAGGATTAATTTCGAAGGCATACGTTGCATCTGCAGGTGGGNGACGGTTCATTCAGCATAGATGGTTGTTGCATCTGCACTCTTATTTCATGGCTCAAAAGCAACTTTAGGTACTTGGTGGAATTACAGTGTTTTTCTTATGAATAAATTAATGAGAAATTTTGAAAGAAGATATGATCGTTGTAAATCCTAAACTAATAAAGGAAAAATGGTGTATCGTCAAGAAAGCCAAAATTTATCTAGCTCTACAAGATGGTGTGTGTGTGTATTTTAAATCGAAAAATTGTTACCTACAAAAGCAACTAGTCTAATATCGATTATTTAAGAAAATACAAATTAATAAATATTTGGAAGAAATGAGATACAGGATTAATTTCGAAGGCATACGTTGCATCTGCAGGTGGGCCCATCCCAACTCTTGGTTAGCCTTTTGCAAACTAGAATTCTGTAGCTTCATGATTTAGTAATTTGATGACGTCACAAGCTGTATTTCCGAGAATATTAAAGATTTCAAAAATCTCCAATGAACAATACAAGCAAAGTACCTAAAGTCCTTTTAAGCCTTTGAATCAACTTGCAGATGCAACAACCATCCTTGCACTCATTTTCTAAGATTTACTGCTTCTTTTCATTCAAGCCTGGATTCTTTGTGTTTCCAAATCATTAAAAGTAGTTTTTTCGTGTTTTCCATAAATGACTCGTCAAAATGATAATTGATAATGTTTTTTCAGGTAATCATGGCAACAAATAGGGCAGACACACTTGATCCAGCTCTTCTTCGGCCTGGTAGACTCGATCGTAAAATAGAATTCCCGATGCCTGATAGGAGACAGAAACGTTTGATTTTCTCGACCATTACCGCGAAGATGAACTTATCTGATGAAGTCGATCTAGAAGATTGTATCCTTTTCATATTTCAAATCATATTGCCAATCTACCGAGTGTCTCAAAAAGTACTCCTGTTTCAATAATCACCAACATTTGATCATATGGCCGATCTTTACATTTATTCTTTTGGAACGTAGATCAACCAAATTATTTTACCAGGTGTAGCTTATTTTGTAATTGGTTTTAAACTCAGCAAATGCAGCTCTTTTTAGTGCTGCCAGCTCTTGTTCGGTAATAAATGTCAGAAAGAATCGGAGAGCAAGAACGACGATAAAAATTACTCTAAGTTTTAGCAACAGTAACCAAGGTTGATTTATATATATTACGAGTTTGAATTGAATGAAGTAAGATAGGTTGGCCGGGGAGTGGAATTACGATAGTGATCGATTATTTCGCGGTAAAGCCTTGCTGTGTCATGATGAAATCCTCCCAAAGAATTCTACCTTAACTGTGATCAGATGTTGCAAGACCGGACAAAATAAGTGGTGCGGACATCAATGCAATTTGTCAAGAAGTAAGTATCTTCATTTACATACCTTAGAACTGCACCGCTTTGATGGGAAGGGGGTGGAGGAGGAGGGGGCTTTGATGTTAAAATGATGACGTACTTGCTGTAACAAGGTTCCTTAAGAAACTGAAACCTTGAATTTCTGAAAGAACAATAGAAAAAACAATTGACTAATCAAGGGAGAATAGTTGGCCGAGTCTTTATGTGAAAATGGCGATTCTTGTAACTCATGTTGTAAAGATGTATCATGTAATGTAGAAGCATATGCTATCAAGATCAAAGAGATTAGGTAGAGCACGAGATTTGATGTAAATAAATCTTTAATGGATGTTTGTTCTGTCTTTTTAGGCTGGCATGCAAGCAGTTCGAGAAAACAGATATATCGTTTTAGCCAAGGACTTTGAAAAAGGTTACAAAAATAATATGAAAAAGGACGAACAAGATCACGAATTTTATAAATAACACTCGATTTAAGAATGTAACTACATCGTTGTTATTTTTCTCTTTTTTCAAACTTTTCCTTTCGTAAAATCGTATTCGTTAATTGCTTTTGTTGTATGTATAAGTAAATGTGTGTATGTTGTTGTTGTTGGCTTTGTTANGCACTCTTATTTCATGGCTCAAAAGGAGTTTTAGGTACTTGATGGAATTACAGTGTTTTTCTTATGAATACATTCATGAGAAATTTTGAAAAAAGATATGATCGTTGTAAATCCTAAACTAATAAAGGAAAAATGGTATAATCGTCAAGAAAGCCAAAATTTATCTAGCTCTACAAAATGGTGTGTGTGTGTGTGTGTGTGTGTCTTTTATTTTAAATCGAAACATCGTTACCAACAAAAGCAACTAGTCTAATATCGATTATTTAAGAAAATACAAATTGATAAATATTTGGAAGAAATGATATACAGTTTTAATTTCGAAGGCATACATTGCATCTGCAGGTGGGCCCATCCCATCTCTTGGTTAGCCTTTTGCAAACTAGGATTCTGTAGCTTCATGATTTAGCAACTTGATGACGTTACAAGCTGTATTTCCGAGAATATTCAAGATATCAAAATCTCCAATGAACAATACAAGCAAAGTACCTCAAGTCCTTTTAAGCCTTTAATTAAACTTGCAGATGCAACAACCATCCTTGCACTCATTTTGTAAGATTTACTGCTTCTTTCATTCAAGCCTGAATTCTTTGCGTTTCCAAATCATCAAAAGTAGTTTTTTCGTGTTTTCCATAAATGACTGGTCAAAATGATAATTGATAATGTTTTTTTCTTCAGGTAATCATGGCAACAAATAGGGCAGACACACTTGATCCAGCTCTTCTTCGGCCTGGTAGACTCGATCGTAAAATAGAATTCCCGATGCCTGATAGGAGACAGAAACGTTTGATTTTCTCGACAATTACTGCGAAGATGAACTTATCTGATGAAGTCGATCTAGAAGATTGTATCCTTTTCATATTTCAAATCATATTGCCAATCTACCGAGTGTCTCAAAAGTACTCCTGTTTCAATAATCACCAACATTTGATCATATGGCCGATCTTTACATTTATTCTTTTGGAACGTAGATCAACCAAATTATTTTACCAGGTGTAGCTAATTTTGTAATTGGTTTTAAACTCAGCAAATGCACCTCTTTTTAGTGCTGCCAGCTCTTTTTTGGGAATAAATATCAGAAAGAATCGGAGAGCAAGAACGACGATAAAAAGAATCCTGTTCATGTTTTGATCTTTTTATTCCAAATCCATGTTATTTGATCATTCTGTTCAATGTCAGAAAGAAAAGTATATTATCATTGTAGACTTGAGAGTTAATGAAGAATCCCAAAATTATGGCTGTAAGGCAAGATATTCGATGTTCCTTTTAAAGAGTTCAGAGTATTGTTTTTCAATGTATCATTTAATACCCTAATGAAAACAAACATCTTATCATCTTTCGATATATTTGGATTACTGGCAAAAGTGACAAAAATAAATTTATGATAGGCTTTATAATCGAGCTTTGGTGATTCTTTACACGGGAAAACTCTTTTTTGGAACACCCGATACTTGCTGTTATTAAGTGAATTGACAAAGCGAATTTACGAAAACGGTATCACGACCAGCCAAAAATAGCTTTTCCACCATGTATTCCAAAATTATCTCTTCTTCAAGGTGATCTCAAATAGTCTGATTTAAAGGTAATCCAAGCATATGCTGTGCAAAGACAATAGATCCTGGATGTGCAGATACAATAGACATGAGCAAGTGCCAAACCATACCTGTGTGACAATACTGATATCTGGTAGGCTAAAATTTGACCGCAAGTGCCCTGAGCCACTTTTATCACCATGGGGAAAATTTGTTTCTCTCGTTAAAGCTCACCTTCCATGATACCCTCTTGAAATGTGCAATTTCTGTGGTCGTAGCTAAAGTGAAAGACCTGGGCTACACTGCGTGGTATATAACCAGGAAACAGAAAAGACCTTACCACCCTATTGTTTCTTTGGTGTTGTTTTGTTGTTTGTTCTCGGTTTTGTTGATGAACGTGTCAAGATTATCTGATACAATAGACAATTGATAGAGCTGTGTTCACTTTTTTTTTGATTGTCATAACTGTTGAAGTTAATTCTTGAGGACAACAGAACACAACTTAAACGGTAAATTTACGAATTTGCACATATTTACAATCAATTTACTAAGACAAAGTTCTTTTTTAAGCACAGTTCTTCAGTTAAGCACAGGAGACAAATACATTGTTCTTTTGAATGGAAAGTGACGACAGAAGAAAGTTTTTCGTGAGATCTTGAAGAAGTCGTAATCTCTGAGGTTAGAGTACTCTAAGTTTTAGCAACAGTAACCAAGATTGATTGAAATATATCTCGATTTTGAATAAAGTAAGATAGGTAGGCCGGGGAGGGGAATTACGAAATTGATCGATTATCTAGCGGCAGTGGTCTGCTGTGTTATGATGAAATCCTCCCAAAGAATTTTACCTTAACTGTGATCAGATGTTGCAAGACCGGACAAAATCAGTGGTGCGGACATCAATGCAATTTGTCAAGAAGTAAGTATCTTCATTTACATACTTTAGAACTGCACCACTTTGATGGGAAGGGGAAGAGGAGGAGGGGGCTTTGATGTTAAAATGATGACGTACTTGCTGTAAAAGGTTTCCTTAAGAAACTGAAACCCTGAATTTCTGAAAGAACAATAGAAAAACAATTGACTAATCAGGGGAGAATAGTTGGCCAAGTCTTTATGTGAAAATGGCGATTCTTGTAACTCATGTTGAAAAGATGTATCATGTAATGTAGAAGCATATGCTATCAAGATCAAAGAGATTAGGTTGAGCACGAGATTTGATGTAAATAAATCTTTAATGGATGTTTGTTCTGTCTTTTTAGGCTGGCATGCAAGCAGTTCGAGAAAACAGATATATCGTTTTAGCCAAGGACTTTGAAAAAGGTTACAAAAATAATATGAAAAAGGACGAACAAGATCACGAATTTTATAAATAACACTCGATTTAAGAATGTAACTACATCGTTGTTATTTTTCTCTTTTTTCAAACTTTTCCTTTCGTAAAATCGTATTCGTTAATTGCTTTTGTTGTATGTATAAGTAAATGTGTGTNNAGCTGTCCATCCGGTTTTATGGGTGTCGTTCCACGTTTTCCAAAATCAACCAATCAAAATTGTGCACGAAAACATGTCTTTGTGGCCTCTCTTTAAGACTCGGAGGTGAGGTTAGATTGCGTCGTTGCTAACTGGCCTAAGTTGTGGAGCTGTGGAGAGGAAGATCTGAAGTTGAAGGAAAATAAAGACAAAAATTGAAGAGATAGAAAAGCTAAAGAGATGTGGACTAAAAGTTCTTTGTTTTACAGAGTGTTTCATTCAATGTCCGTTTTATTTATGACGCTTGATACAGAAACACAAGGTATTTCATAAATTGCCAAATTTCAGTTTGTTTTGCTTGGCTTGTTGGCCTAAAAATAAAATTGTCACATTGGCTCTGGTTGATTTGCCGCCTCTATGTTAACCATACGTGGCTATTTATTTTGATAATTTCATTTCATAATATGTGAACGGCATTAGTTAACGAGGCATTAGGATAATTACTTTATTATGTAAAGAAGTTCGTGTTTGGCCGTCTCTCGCGTCGATTCGGTATATTGCTTTCGATTTGTGGCTGAAATTTTGTTTGTTATTGGGAAAGATAAATAGATATGCAAAATTATCCCCATTATATTTTGACTTTCATGGGGGCTTGGTCTTTAAGGTCCCCTAACTAAATTCTTCTACACCACAGCCTTCAAATATTCAGACATCTTTATTTTGTTGATTCTCAGAAAGAAATAAACTCATGCATAAAAAATCCAATATTTAGAAATTTTCTTTCCGTTCATTCATTATCAAGTCAAACATGTTGTTGCTGAAAATTAATTATCATCCCAATTGCCTTTTGACAAGTGATTCTTTGTGGGTATTTGTTTTCTTTAGAAGTGCCCTTGAACCAGTCTGCAGAGTGTGGCAGCTGCACGCACAAGATTTTTTCAAAAATTTTACGTGCATCTTTTGTTCTTTTGTTCATTACTTTGAAAACAAAGGAATCAAAACCTTGCACGTGAGCAAGCCACTGTTTCCTTGGTCTGCACGCGCGAGATCTCGTCGAGAACTGCCATACTCTGCAGACTTGCTGCTTCTCATTGGTGTTAGCTTTAACCTGTTGATATTGCATGTCTTCAATTAATTTGATGCTTCAAAAAGGTATTTGATGGTTGATAGCATTGACACCATTTATAAATATTTGATTAATTTGGCAAGGAGAGCGGATCCCATATCGTCTCAACCCCTCTTCTACAGCCCCACCTTTAAAAACCGGTGGAAAGGTGGCGCAATCTGCTTGCACAATACAAAGATGATTATGCTGTGCAGGATTGCACTAACTGTGATTGGTACAGATTGCATCGCTGTTTCAGATGAAATATTAAACATCCTATTTTGTTGCTCCATGATTGATAGTTATTGATTATGATAGTACCATTGATGCTGATTAAAGTAAGAGTTGGACATGGGGGCTTGGTCTTTACGGTTCCCTAAATCCTTCTACACCACAGCCTTCAAATTTTCAGGCATCTTTATTTTGTTAACAGGTGTAGATGGGGATAATACAATTGATGTTGATCAACATTTGGAACTTGGCAAGAAATTATTAGCTGCTGGACAGCTTACTGAAGCTTTGTCCCATTATCATGCTGCCATTGGTACGTGCACTTTTGATTAATTGTTAAAATATTGGATTTCCGTTTTTCAGAATGATGCAGAAACTCAACAGTCTCACACAGTGTTTTGTTCATAGTTTCATAACTTACTCTAGCCTGTGTGCAGCCTTTGGTCACTGAGGAGGATCTAAGGAAAGAAAGGAACTAGTAGTTCTTTTCTTCCTTTCCTCCCAAGTGACCAAAGGCTTTAAGGACTTGCCCATTATAACCTTCAGTGTAAGATACAACTTGTACACTACTAGTTGTTTGTTGATGTGAAGACATATCCAGTTAAAACTGAGATGCAGTATAAACAATAAGGCATAAACAATAAGACACAAAATACATTAAAAATTCACTTATGTTACAAAATATGATTGCTATGTTATGTTCTTGGGATGCATACCTCAAATTTAGGCATATTAAGCATATTAATCTGTATTTCTTGCTTTCAAGGACCTTTGATAATGATCCTCTATTCTGATGTGAAATTTCTTTCCTTTGACAGAGGGTGATCCGTTCAATTACATGATCTATTTCAGAAGAGCTGCAGTTTACTTGGCGTTGGGACGATCTAAAGCTGCCTTACCAGATCTTGATGAAGTTATTGATCTTAGGCCTGATTTCAGTAAGGTAATGTCTAATCATATTGTATACTGTCTTTGGGTTGCCACTAGTTATCTTCCATTTCTCTCTTGGTTTGAATATATTGTGCTATAATTGTGAGGCAGTTAAAACTTTATTGTTTGCATTTGCATCACAATGTGTTTGCATGCAATTTTCTCTAAAAGTTTAGAATTTGATTATTTTACGAGTATCTTGCATGCAAGGTTTTATGGTTCTTTCTCCCATAGGCAAGGATGCAAAGAGGAAACATTAGATTGAAACAAGGAGAGCTGGATTCTGCAATGGATGATTTTGAATTTGTGGTAAATTGACTCCTTTTAATTTTCTGAGTGTAGTTGAAATGTGTAGCAACCCTTGAATTTATTTCATCTCTGCTTGTTGGAAAGCTGAGAAATTAAAAGATCTCATTTCCAAATGAAGTACTGTAACTTTTAGGATGCAGCATTGCTTTCAAGCTCAAAATTTGTAAGGATTGGAAAGCATTGAAAAGAAATGTGAAATTTATCTTTGCAGCTGTGCTTGTCACAATAAAAGTAAAAGCTTTCCACTCAGAATATGGAATGTGATTTGTATGAGATTGATTCTGAATTGATTTGAATTAGAACCTTAATCTGATGTTAACTTAGAACTTTATCTCATGTCCAGTTCATGGTTAGAAATTTCTTGCAATGAGAGTTGTCACAGAGGATTGTGTTCATGATGAGTTTTCTTTTTTCAGTTGAGCATGAATCACAATGATGAATCAGCATTAACACAGGTGAATTCTTACTTTTTTTTTTCATTTGTTATCCATCAGATTTTTTCATTCATACACAGTCTTGGGTGAAATTGCCTAAATTGCCAAGGCATGAGAAAGACATTGACATGCAGATGAGTTAAATAAAGATGGTTGAATTGTCTTAGGCAGTTGAGTGTTTTGGTCATGGATCATATCATCATTACTGCAATCAGTTTCACGTGTGGTTTATTATATATCTCATCCAACATGCCCTGAGTCTCTGGTGTATCTAGACCACATTGATGTATCACTCATCCTGTGAGCTGATATCTTTTCTTTTTTCAGATTAATCTTATTGACCCAATAAAGGAAGACATTGCACAAGGAAAAGATGCATATAAAATGGGTGATTTTGGATCTGCAATAGAATTGTTGTCAAGAGCAATTGAGGTACAGCATATTTTATTAAAATTTCACCCTCTTCAAGTAAACCAACATGTTAAAATTTTGTAGACACCACAGAGACCATCAAAGTACTTGCCACATCTGAAATGCAAATATAATTTGACACTGAAGGCTAAAATGACAAAAATCAGTAGGGACTAAAGTCATAAGCGATAAAGGAAGAGAAATCAAATGAAGAAGTTTCATGAAAAGTGACACATTTATGTTAGTACACAGGATAAAGTGGTAGATCATGAATTTTGAATCATATATATGATATCATTGACAATTTCGCTGAAAAGATGCTTACTTTATGTNAAAAATTTGTCATCGTCATCATCATTATCATCTTAATCATCGTCATGTTATGATAATTTCCAATTCATTTCCAACCTTATATACATTTATATTTTCTACAATAAAGAAGAAAGAACAGCGTCAAGTTGAATCTGACAACCCAACGCATGGCGAAAGAAAGCAAAGCCAAATAAAACAATAGAGTATTTGGGTTTCTCTTTGTCCTATTTATAGGCGGGCGCCAGATAGCTCAGGTCATTTACTTAAGTATTTGGTTTGTATGAATTAATTTTGTATGATTAGTAAATGAAATTGTTACTCGTGTTTCTTCAACGTTTTACAATATGAAGGAATCTTCATCGTGGTTTTGGTATTAAAGTCCATTAGAAAACTGGTCTTCTCAATGGTGTTAACACTATATAATTTTTTATCAACAGAAAGTAAAGAAACTTGTAAAATTTATGCAAGATGCACAAAAATTTATAGATGAAGAAAGATATGAAGATGCTTTGTTCAAATTAAAAGCTGCTTTCAAAGTAGAATCACAAGAACATTCTTATTACACGAAATTAATGGGAGATATTTGTCATTGTCAAATGAAGGTATCAATCTCTTTGCTATTAACTCTTTTCATAATTAACTTCTCATTATCCAACCCTGTAATATGTGTAGATCGAGCATCCTTTGGTATATGTTTTGCGTGCAGAACTTTTAAATGCAGTGTTTGCCTTCTTTAATTTTAATTTGCTCGTCATCTGGGAGTGTAAGCATGAAATCTTGACTTACTACATGATTGCACGAATGATCATTGCATCTGCGCTCTTATTTAATGGCCCAAAAAGAAAATTAGGTAATTTGTTAGTATTCTTCATTGGAGATTTGTGATATCTTGATTGTTTTTGGAATTAGAGTGATTTTCTTCATATGGGAATTTTAGATAGTAAATTGTGAAGCAAGTTAAAATGATCGTAAATCCTAAATTAATGGAGGAAATTTGGTACAATATTGATAGAAAACCACAGTATATAGAGGTCTACAATATGGCGCAAAGCAGATATCTTTAGCTTTTTTGGTTCATGATGTAGCATTTTGATGACGTCCCAACCTCAAAATTGGATAAATTGATAGATAAAAAGAGGAATCTCAACTTTTTAGCTGTGACTTTCCGATATTCAAATAGACATTGTTTTCCCACAACCCATGGGATCTTCGGTCCCTGTATTTGTGGTTTTTATGAAATATTTATGTGAACTTTTACAGATGGGAAAAACGAGTGACGCGATTAAATCATGCACAGATGTACTAGGAGTTGACGAAAATGATATCGAGGCATTATGTGATCGAGGCGAAGCATATTTGTTAGATGAAAATTATGATGCTGCTATCAAAGATTTCCAGGCAGCCAAAAATATAAACGGAGATTTCCATAGAGTAAGTCATTATGTCGTTTTTGAATTTTCTTCTGTCGTAAAATTTTTACTGGTATCGTTCAATATGTAGGTTGATAGTTGTCTTCAACGTAGATTTTACATCTATAGGGATAGTAGGTTGAAATAGAAAAGTAGACCAGAGAAGAAATTGTTGAAATCTCAAAACCAGAATATCATTCCAGACTTTTTCAGAATAAAAGCAATTTGACATTTAGCAGGGAAAGGAAATTGAAATGCATCTCTTGATCAATCCATCACAACATTCCATGTTATTGTCTAGGAAAGATTTGATATTGGAAAATTTATATATTTTTTCAAATTTACTTTTCAGGCTCAGGAAGGATTTGAAAAGGCACAAAGATTACAGAAACAATCACAAAAGAGAGATTATTACAAAATATTGGGAATTAAAAGGTGAAGATTTTTCTCCTATCCTATGGTTTAAATATCTTATGGTAAAGTAACGAGAGTTGAGCTTATTCAGACGAAATATTCAACCTTTCCTCTCAACAGTAAAAAAGACTCAATTTTTTAGGAAAATCGAATGCTTTATGTTTCAATGGATGTGAGACAATAGTTGATTCTAGTTACTGTTTGTTAATGATTACAGGCCCCAAGCGACAGCTCAATTATCAATTTGCTTCCCGCTATTAATTCAGCTTAGAAGTATCATTTTTAATTATCTGTTTTCCGTAATGATTTGTAAGTTCAATTTTGCACATGCTTCCATTTTGTACGCTTGTACCACTAAAAGACTATCAAATCTTTGTTTTATAGGAATGCTTCGAAACGAGACATCACCAAAGCATATAGAAAATTGGCAGTAAAATGGCACCCAGATCANTTTTCAGAATAAAAGCAATTTGACATTTAGCAGGGAAAGGAA
This sequence comes from Aurelia aurita complex sp. Pacific, assembly GCA_004194395.1. NCBI lineage: Eukaryota > Metazoa > Cnidaria > Scyphozoa > Semaeostomeae > Ulmaridae > Aurelia > Aurelia aurita complex sp. Pacific. Next base: position 63,018 of record REGL01000225.1, on the reverse strand, counting down.
ATTGAAATGCATCTCTTGATCAATCCATCACAACATTCCATGTTATTGTCTAGGAAAGATTTGATATTGAAAAATTTATATATTTTTTCAAATTTACTTTTCAGGCTCAGGAAGGATTTGAAAAGGCACAAAGATTACAGAAACAATCACAAAAGAGAGATTATTACAAAATATTGGGAATTAAAAGGTGAAGATTTTTCTCCTATCCTATGGTTTAAATATCTTTAAACCTTTCCTCTCAACAGTAAAAAAGACTCAATTTTTTAGGAAAATCGAATGCTTTATGTTTCAATGGATGTGAGACAATAGTTGATTCTAGTTACTGTTTGTTAATGATTACAGGCCCCAAGCGACAGCTCAATTATCAATTTGCTTCCCGCTATTAATTCAGCTTAGAAGTATCATTTTTAATTATCTGTTTTCCGTAATGATTTGTAAGTTCAATTTTGCACATGCTTCCATTTTGTACGCTTGTACCACTAAAAGACTATCAAATCTTTGTTTTATAGGAATGCTTCGAAACGAGACATCACCAAAGCATATAGAAAATTGGCAGTAAAATGGCACCCAGATCATTATAAAGGAAAAGACAGAAAAAAAGCTGAAAAGATGTTTGTCGATATTGCTGCTGCAAAAGAAGTTTTATCTGATCCAGGTACAGATTTCACTTTGTTTATCCTGAAATTACAAATCTTTTCTCTTTGAAATCATAAGCTCTTCGTCTAAATTTGCAATAAATCTTTAAATGATGTTGCACAGTACTTCTGCAAACAGAACTTCGATAACAGCATGAATATCTTCATGTAAACAAACAGGAAATCATAAACTTCAAATCTTATTTGTAATCATTTCAAGATTTTATTCTGATGTATTTTCAATTTTGTAAGGTCATGCAAGAAATGCGAGAATTGTAGCAGATAGCTTTTTCCTTTCTGTCATTAGAAGGAAAATATTGATAAAAGTGTACCTTAAAATTTTATCATGAAATATTAACAAAAGAGTAGCAATTTGATGATTTGTCTAAATTCAGATTTAGTCTAAATTTAATGGCCCTTGCGATGTTGAAGACTTTTAGCTGATCGCAGCAGATACATATAGACATTCAGTCTCAATGATACTCATAATAAAAAATGTTTTTAGTTTTGTGACGAATTTTATTATATTCACTTCCACCAGAAAAGAGACAAAAATTTGACAATGGAGAAGACCCCTTGGATCCGGAACAACAACAAGGTCATGGTGGACCAAATCCATTTCAAGGAGGATTCCCTTTTGGAGAAGGATTTCAATTCAAATTCCATTTCTAAAAACTTCTCTTCCTTTCTTCTTTCCTTTCTGGTTTTGTCTATCATAGATTATAGTTAGCCTTCGATGCTGCAAATTCTTCCTGTAGTTGTGTAACAAATGGTATGGTGTTCTTGAATGTAGGAACGGGAAAAGGGCACAGAATGTGCAAATTGCCTTTATCAATATAAGATCTGCGCAGGGCATTTTTACTGGTGGGAATCTGTTGAAAGGGCATCTTAAGACAGCCTGAAAGGACATTTTACAGAGTCAATAGAAACAGCTGTTAAAGTTTATGACGTGCAAGAGAATCAGCCTTAACTGTCCTTCAAATTAAACATGTTCAGTATACGACTCACTCAAAATGATGAATTCATTAAAACAAAGTAATCCTCAAAAGCATGTTAACATCAATGCAATCTGGAAAATGAAATGACAAATATAATAACAAAAGTTAATACGACAGGATGCCACAAAAATCCTGATTTTATTGTTTTTCACCAAACCTGTCTTCGTATTCTGAAAAGATTCTTTGATGGAAAAGGCCCTTCATTGGTGCAGAAAATAGATATGACTGGTCGTGACATTGAAGGGGCTAACCTCCCACCCCTTTGAAGGGGCTGACCTCCCACCCCTTTGTATGTTAAAAAATTTCCTGAATTTCTAAGTGCAAGCAATTGATTCGGACCCTGTTTATGGATAGCTACTTATCAAAAGATTTCCCGGTAAAATACTCAACAGCATAGAACTTCCGACAGGATTGAGAATGTTCTCTTTGTATTGTTCAAAATTGAAGAGGAACTGATCAAGAAACTGTTCAGAACCTAGTTCTTAAAGGGAATAGACATGGCTATATCGACAAGCTGCTATAAATAGGCTGAAGAAACGCCCACAAACCCATTGTTTCCTTCACCACACAATGAAACGGCAGGCGTCAAAGTTGTTGAATACAATAGATTATATTTTTAACTTGGCCCGGGCCAGCTTTTAACTATGTCGATTCCCTGTAAGATTGAAAGTAGAATTCAAAATATCTTCTTCTCACTTAATTCTTATATATGTTTAGTGTATGAATGTGGATGAATTTCGCCTTGTCTTTTTAAATGCAAGGAAATCTTTGGCTCTAGAATGCTTCCACTTCTGTTAAACGTTAAACTGAAACTAAGCTGTGATTAATTTTTCCCAATCAACAAACCATGTATCCTAATTGATTTACAACATTTAAAGAGATTAGCTTTCGATGCAGTTTACAGTATTATTCTGTGTCTTGCTTGTTTTACATTATGAAAAGGAAGTTTAATAAGTTTGAGTTTGTTGTATATCGATAGAAATTGTACAAATCTTTTTTATGCAAAGTATAGCACATTATGACTTGATCATGGTTCTGTCTCTTGATTTGTCTCTTGTCATTTTTAGTTGTTTTAGACGACACGCGTGATCGTTTTACAAGGTGCGTTATTCACATCGAGCGCATCTGATTTATTCAATTTAGCAACTCCATTCCCAAGAGCCTTACTGCAAGAAATATTTACTGTAGATGAAAATAACTTAAAATGCTCGATAATTTCATTTCAATGAAAAGCCTTGTCCGTCTTGTCCCACTTTTTTCCAAAGGCAGAAAGGTAGAAAAACCAGCTCAAATGATTTTGTTTCATTTCGTCAAATTACTTCCGAAATCATGAGCAAGGGAACGAAGGAACAATGTAAGAATTGCCCCAAATCCAAATTGGGTTGTCCCAGAACAAGCATTTTGAGTGCATTTTGTGCAAAATGAAAGCGAATCTCCACCTTGATTTGTCTGTTTATGCAAGCTTGGAGCTGTTTAGCCCCTTGTAACTGAAAATAAGGCATTTTAGCTTTGTGAAAATTCTACCCTCTTTGGTTGCTTCAGTTTGAGATTTCCAAATTAAAACTTCCATTCAACTTTTCCTGGATGAACAAAACATTTCTTGCAAAATCGCCGACAAGGCCTTTTTTGTTGTCATGGCTGCAATTATTGGCACCTGCCAATCATCGGTACATGTTTTTGATCATGAGATCACGTGAACGCAGCGTAGCATGTGATCAAAATAAGGAAGATTCGAATCAAAAAGCGGACGTGAAAATTTTGACTCGCCGCTAGGGACAGCACCCCTCCCAAGCAAAAAATATTAGAAAGAGGCCAAGTTNGCCTTGTCCCACTTTTTTCCAAACGCAGAAAGGTAGAAAAACCAGAACGCAGAAAGGTAGAAAAACCAGCTCAAATGCTTTTGTTTCATTTCATCAAATTACTTCCGAAATCGTGAGCAAGGGAACGAAGGAACAATGTAAGAATTGCCCCAAACTGGGTTTTCCCAGAACAAGCATTTTGTGCAAAATGAAAGCGAATTTCCACCTTGATTGTTCTGTTTATGCAAGCTTTGAGCTGTTTAGCCCCTTGTAAACTGAAAATAAGTCATTTTAGCTTTCTGAGAAAATTCTAGTCTCTTTGGTTGCTTCAGTTTGAGATTTTCAAATTAAAACTTTCATTCAACTTTTCCTGGATGAACAAAACATTCCTTGCAAAGTCGCTCACAAGGACTTTTCTTGTTGTCATGGCTGCAATTATTGGCACCTGCCAATCATCAGTACATGTTTTTGATCATGAGATCACGTGAACGCAGCGCAGCATGTGATCAAAATAAGGAAGATTCGAATCAAAAAGCGGACGTGAAAATTTTGCAACTGCGAAGAATCGGCTTTATGGCAAAGATGCTGTAAATATTTACAAAACTATTGAAAGAACGAACATTTCCAACTCTCAAGAAGACGTTTGTGATTTTTATTCATCGAAGATGAAGCTTAGTTTGTGCTGCACGATCTTATTCGCAATTGTCTACATGCCTAGGCCCATTACTCATGGCTGTGGAGTCAGCACTCATATCAGCATTGCACACGAAGCTTCGTTTTACATGAAGAAATCAAATTATGCAGACATTGTACGAAAGAATCAAGATGCATTCGTTGCTGGGAACCCTTATCCTGATTTTGCATGTGCGAAAGAATGTTTGAATTATAAATATCATGCAGTTTCAGAAACAACACATTGGGCACCATTTTTAAATGCAACTATTAATTACATCAGAAGAAATTATAAACAACCATGGAATGCGGTGAGGAAATTGAGCATTGTACTGCAACCATGCATTTCTCTGCCTGGCTTGCAAACGATTGTTAAGGAATTATTTTGCAGGAAATATATAACTTCACATTATTTGGGATTAAAGACTCTTGTGCCCCGCCCCCCAGGTCAGGTTGGTACTTAAATGTTGAGGGTGTTCTTTGGCCCAAAATTCTCTAGGCAAGTGTCATTTTTCATCAAATTTGGGTTAGTTTCACTGAAATTGGAGATGAAAGCTAAAAATGGGCAGTTTTCCACCAAAAAATTATCATAAAATGGGGTACAAAGGCAAAATTTCGTAATTAGAAGTCCAGGTCTTGTATTCCCCTGGGGCTGCCCCCTACAATCACAAGAGGCTAGCTTTGAATGAACAATAATAATGATTTCTCTCCCTCTCTCGTAGTATGCGCAGAAACTGATTGCATTCACATTTGGTTTTGTGTCACATCAAGTTGCGGACATCAGTTGGCACAGCTTAGGAATAGACCAAGGTTTTATCCGTGCTATGGCAAATGTGAATTTCCATGCTGTATTTGATGATGCACATGGCACTGCAGATACAGGTGGTGATATGATTTCTCAACTGGAAGGGGATGATTCTGTCATCAATCAATACCAATGGTGATTATCAAAATTAGTTAGCTCTTAAAATCACTCTTTTTTCTGAAATGCTTCTGAGTCTCTCTGAAAATTTTACCAATAAGTCTTGTTGGTTTTTATTTTCACATTTAGACATTGGATAAACTAGAATGAGTCAAAACTTTTGTTGATAGCTTAAAGCTAAAAGGTTGTTTTTTGTGTTTTTTCCAGTGAAAATTTACTGATCTTCATAAATACAAATTGTTGCAGGTGCCAACCTATATAATTCTATGACATGCTAAAATGGCCAAAAATATGAAATTTGTTGATTGCATTTATCACAATTTGTGAATTGTGTATTGATTTTTGTGGACAGATTTACAGTTTTGCAGACACTGTAGCCGTTTTCTGTCACTAGTTTTCCTTTGGCAGTAAAACTCAATTATTCTGATAAGCTCAATTTTTCTGTTAATTATCTTCAGCTGTAAATTATCTTCATACATTGCTTTCCAATAGAAATGTAACCACATGAAACAATGTTCCTGAAACACGCAAAAGAATTTCACTACGATTTTTTTTCACTAGGTTTATCCCATCAAAAGACCTTTATAACATTTACAAAGAATTTTATGGTGAAGAGAGAATCCAAATTGAGGTCATTGAAGAATGCACGACATTATTATTCCTTGCTTGGCTTGGAGAGAAAATTGCTGGAGCTAAATTATTCAAAGAATATGCAAAGAAATCGCCATTCTTGGAAGAGAAATTGCAAAATTATTTCCTAGGTACTTTGCCTTTCTTTCGTATCGTGTCTAATTCCTGGTGTTTTAATCCTTGAAATTATGTGTGAAAAAATTGTCGTTTTTGGGTTTGATAGGTGGCAACGAAAGTTTTACTGTTAGATGCAGCACTGCTAAGCAGGGAAGCAGACGAAAAGATTTATCATTCATTCAGCTTGAAAACAGCATACAGGCGCATTGAAACATCAAAGGACAGTGAGAACTTTTCGACATTGTTTCACAGAATATGACCATTGTTTTAAATCTTCCATTGCCTCTCTGCATTGCCTGTATGTTCCAGATTATAAACAAGCCGTTCCTATGCCTAGCAAGCAAAATTAAGAAGTGCAAACCAGGAAACCATGCGGAAAAGTTTAGGTAGTGCCAATAAGTAGAAGGTTATGATCTTTTGTGGAGAACAGACAATCTTCATTTCAAAAGCTAGTCTATGTATACGAAGATATGGTATCGATGAACGAAATTTTTTTTTAGATACGCGGAATTCGCAATGTAAGATTCCATAGACAATAAACATTGAAAAAGAATGATTTTAATTTTTAGCAATCCGAAAATTTGATGCAAATGGTCACCTTCATGTTATTTCCATAATTTTTCGTCTCTCTTTTCGTCCTACGAAGGTGGCAAACACGACATGGCATCTTGGACCAACGAGATTTGGGACCGTACTGAGGTCATGATGGAACAAGGAACACAAGCGTGCCAAGTACCAAAGAACACATTGTTTATCAATTGTTCCAAAGGTAATTCTGCCAAACACCTGGGAGTTGTTAAAAACAAGAATGATTTAATGTTGCGAAATCCAGGGAGACCTTATTTGACTGTCAAACATAATCTCACATCTCATGACGTCACAAGGGTGCGAATTGGAAATGGATTTCACTTGTATCCAAATTCAGAAGTTATCGATATGATAGAAAAAAGCAAAAAAGAAAGCTTAGATGAATCGAAAGGCATTTTATCCAAATACAAGGAGGGAAGGATGATGAAAAGTCGAAGTGCTAGTTTACCTGCGATGCTGTATGCTGAATTGGGCAGGTAAGGCCTCCTTCAAGATAAGTCCTACCATACTTTTTCATCCATGAGAGTAAAGTGTGAGCCAATCATAGCAAATTAATTTTACCATAAAGTTTCCGAAATTTTTAGTGCATTTGTATCAAGGATTATACTCAAAGACTGAATCACCAATCTACAAAATTGATCCAGGACATGATTCATGGCGATTTTTCAAAAATAGATACTTCTTTCTGTGAATCCAGTATAACAAGCATTCTGTTGCGTTTGATTGCCTTGCTAGGAAAGAAAATTCTTGTTCGCTTTTTACAGTACATGCCTTGCAATCATAAACATGGTTTCCCTGCCTAAGGATTCTTGTTTTGAAACGTTATCAGTTTTTCATATGGCTCAAGAGTTCTTATCGTAATGTACAGAATTCTTGCTGTGCGCAAGACCTTAGCCTGCGTGCCGTGCAGCCTCAACTCCTCCTCAACCTTTCCTTCGAGGAGGAGTTGAGGCTGCATGCAGGCTAGCAAGACCTGTGCTGTAGAAGAAGAACATGAATTAGTAGATGCTGCCCCCCTGCCGCCCGTTCTTTCTGGACAAAGAAATGCAAGCGTATCCCGCTATAGAACAATCTGAAGCATAGAAGAATGCCTCACTTCATGGACCGTGTAATATAGAATTGCCAAGAAAATGCCTTATTTCTTTCAGTTCAATGATTCATGCTAATGGCTTACCAATTGGTCCTACATTGATAATTGGTGCACCAAATTACAACTACGCCGGAAATGCACAGCTTGGGAGAGTATTCCTTGTAAACACAACCACAAGTAAACATGAGAATGACATTAGTAAAATGCAGCTTGAAGATATGAACTATGACATCATTGATGGACCAGACAGAATGACGAAATTCGGTTGGAGTGTTGCTGTTGTTGATCTAAATAAAGATGGCGTCGATGATTTGGCGATTGGAGCTCCATCAAAGGGTAAGACAGCATTGTTGATTAGTTATTTGGTTTATTTTTTATTGTTGATTAGTTGTGTCTTCTGCGTCCTAGAAATCGATTTGTACAAGCGGCTTCATCGAGTAAAAACAAACTTCTTGTACGCGTGTTGCACGATGTTTCACTAAATACAAACAAATAACAGTATAAATAATCGAGCTTTGAACAGAGTTTTATTTTGTACGACGTTTTGGGCTTCATCGAGTGTTCATGTTGGGTAAGTGTTCAAACAAAGGGATGAGCTTTTTGATCAAAATTAATTTTCAATATGCAATGCAATGCACATGCCTCAGAAAATGAGGAATATATATTGCAAGGGAAGAACGGTGCAATGGGTAAACCAGGAACAAGCGTCGACTCTGCTCCTTTCGTTTTATGTACTGGGTTAGTTAGAATGATGTGTCTGCTGTTTAAAAAACCGCACAAGGAAATATTTGCAACCAATCTGTCAAAACTTTAATTTCATGTTTTTGTCATACCATAGTAAATAGAAATTTATTATGCTTCTTCTTCTATTTACTATGGTCATACATTTCTCCCTAGCATCCGAAGGTAGTTTTAGGACGCTGAGAAGCCGAGCTTATCGAAGCAGCGTCCTGGTCCTTCCTCTCGATGTGACCACACCTCATGATTCATTTAGCCTTGAATTACAGCGAGTTGGCGACTCGCTTCACTCTATGATCCCCGCTATCATCATACCTATTTAATTTCATCATCTTACGGAGACTTGAACTTAATTTTTGAGATGTTCCTCATATTTTTTGGCGCATCATTTCATTCCGAAATCATGATTTTGCCAAAAGTCCGATTTCTCAAGTTGTCAAAAACAGGCAAAAATGGTTGCTCATTATCATGTGTATTTTTTATTTTGATGCTCAGTATTGATGAAAGGACATGATTACGTTTCAACAGTTTTGGTGCTCAATAAAACATCGCTTTACCATTTTGATGGTTGAAAAGTGGATTAAGGGGAGCCACACACTCTTCGTTTTGCCAAAGCCCAGGGAAGCTAGTTCCGGAAATTTTTCATTTGAGATTAAGATCGTGCATTGTAAATTGAAAATAAAGTCTCTGAATTAAATAAAACCCTCAGCCACACAACGGATTTGTAATGTTTCAAATCGATCTTATTGCTTTTGTTTTATGATTTTTTCAAATTGTTTATACAATTGTTTGCCTCACCCAGGCCCGTAGGAAGCGAGGGGGGGCAGGGGGGCTGAAGCCCCCCAATAATTTCTTAAAACAATGGTGCTACGTCACACGCATTAACTAGATGTATTGTTCTCTATTGTTTTGAGAACAATTCCCCCCCCCAATCCGAAGCTGCTTCCTACGGCCCTGGCCTCACCAGTATTAAACATTTTCTCCAGAGGATCTCGCGTTGTTACAAGCCGACAGTAGTTGAAAGTTTATGATCCCAATCGAATGTAGTTTCAATCAACAAAGTTGATCAAATGAATCAACATCACAGTTGAAAAGTACTGACTTTCAAAATATCAACCATGGACTGGTGCGTGTGTTATTTAACATTTCGTTCCATCCTTCAGGTGCAATTGACTTAAAGTACCATGGAGCAGTTTACATTTATTTTGGTAAAAAGGGACAAAAATATTCAAAGTCACCAGATATGGTTATCAGTGGAAATACAACATTCGAAAACTTTGGATACACACTGAAAGCAGCAGACTTCAACAATGATGGGTTTAAAGACCTCGTTATCGGTTCGCCGTTTGCAGCAATGGGAGGACCACAACGAGGCCGTGTTGATGTTGTATTTGCAATGCAGAACCCAAAAGAAATCAAACGAGAGATGATTGCCATGGGAACACAAGATTATGAGTGGTTTGGGTATTCGCTTGATTTCGCAAGAGTGAATGACAAAGCTTTTCTGTTTGTTGGAGCTCCAGCTTACAGGTGCCATTTTACTGAACTGTTTAAGTTTGGTACTCACTTCAAATGTGACAAATATACAATGTGAGAAGCAAGGAGTCAAAAGCCCCTTTGTACGTGCCAGGACCGCCGAGAGGGGGGGGTAGCCGGGGCAACTGCCCCGGGGCCCGGGCCCCGCCAGGGGCCCGTAAAAATGAAGCTTTGTTTTTCCATTGTATGTTGCAATTATATCATCTAGCTGGGCCCCGCAAGGGGCCCCGGCAAAATCAAATTTTCTGCTTGTCCATTGCACTTTCAAGTTCAAATAATATCACGGGCCTCAGTTCATTTCAATTGCAATAAACTTTGTGTTGTGTTGTAAGTTTCTCTGGCCGAATGTGAACAACAACAAAAATGTACAGAAATTGAACGGGTCTACATCTCCTCGCTGCTATCAACGTTGTTTCGTTAAATCGTATTGAGAATACGCTACTGAAAGTATTGCTCATGCCATTACTGGTGTTTTCGAATAAATAAACTCTGTCAGAAATTTTATTACTTTTCTATCTACGTTCTTCAGGCCCGTCGGAAGATCTGTCATTTTTTTATATTATGCAATTCAAAAATAATCTACCGGGAGCGCGAAAATAAACTATGCACGTTTGGCAGGCCACAATAAATCGTACACTAAACCGATTTTGAAGATTTATTACTTAATCTTTAGCAAAAAGCCTGGATTAGATCCTAGGACTTTTTGCAAATTTTTCCGTTTCCAATTTTTAGAGCTAGAAGCAAGTTTCTTAAAATGTTCGTTTTCGAGAACATTGAAAACGATCAAAAAACGTTGATAAAATTTTAAAAGATTCAACATGAATGAATAAAGAGAAAACGTTTTCAGGGGCATTGTGGGGTTTAGTACGAACTTTCGTACAGCAAATTACAATCATTCGATTTCCAAATCGCAACTCACCACGAACAAGTTCTCTCTTTGCCCATTTATGTCGATTCTTTAGAAAAATTGGTCGATGATTTTTGATTGTTTTTCAGTGTTTTCGAAAACTAACATTTTAGGAAACTCGCTTCTAGCTCTAAAAACTGAAAATGAAAAATTTGCAAAAAATCCCAGTATTTCATTCAAGCTTTCTGCAAATGATTTAGTCATAAATCTGCAAAATCGGTCCAGTGTACGATTTATTCTGGCCTGTCAAACGTGCGTAGTTTATTTCGGCGGACCCGGTATATCCTCGTGAAATTGATTGAGGTCCTATTTTCAAAATTTCCCGGAAAAACCTCCATCAGTCATGATCCTTTGCCTCTTTAAATGGCAGATTTTACAAAAATGATGCATTTTCCAGCGATCTAAAGGGCGGGGTCATGAAAAATTTTCCCGGGGGCGAGCCCCCGGACCCCATTTTTGCTCGCTGCGCTCACATCTAGTTCTAGCCTCCCAAAATAGAATTTCATTCCGACATGCCTAGTTCTTACCGTGGATCATTTTGCTGCTAGAAATTGATGAGGATTAGACATTGCATTGAACTTTAGTCACAAAATCCGACATGAAAATTCACGATTTTCATGTTTTGGAATTTGCGAAATTTTCCCAACTGTGCACCCGTAGTAGACTCATTCCAAAAGTCTCTTGTTTCACCCCCTCCCTCTGTTGACTTGCTGCTACAAAAGGAGTGATAACAACAACAACATAACACAAAAGTTAGAGGGCCATAGAGGGACCTATTGCCAGTGCCAAGCAAGGGGCCCGCATCCACTAGTTGCCCCGGGGCCCGGGGCAAAATGTCTCAGTCATTGGTTGAGGTTGCTTTCGAGATATAGCCAATCAAAGATGTTGAAGATGAAGGGCAGGTGAATATTTTCACCTTCTGGAAAGCCAGCTCTAACAGAATGTTGTAGGTCTTGTTAATCAAACATTGTTCATTTATCAATTGTTTTCTTTTGCAGAAAATGTGCCAATGCTGACTGCTCATATTCAGTAAAAGATATTCAAGAGAAAGGAAAAGTGTTTGTTTATGATGTGACGTCATTAAGCATATTAACACTAAGAGCGACTCTTGAAGGTCCTTCTTCTTTCTCAAAATTTGGTGCATCATTAGCTTTTGGATTTCCTTTTGGCACAAAATCTTCTCCGATGCTTGCCGTTGGTGCTTCATCTCTTGGTATGTTTTTGTTTATCATTCATATATTTTTGTAGCCCTCAACAAGTTTTTCCAGAGCCATTAACGGAAACCGAATTGATTTCTTCAGTTTAACTACTTTGATAACACCTTTCTTTGCGTTCAGCTTAGTTTACATCTGGATAATTTTTACGAAATTTTGCGAAAGCAGAAATTATTGAAAATAAGGCTTTCTGCAAATACGAATTTGTGTCCAGCATGATGTGGTATTCAGCATAGCAGTGTGTGCAACATTGAACAATAAAGGGTAATCATTTCCCCGATTTAAAAATGGACTCAAACAGTTGGCTCAAAAGTCCAAAATCAAAGTTGATATCAAGTGAGACTGTGACAAGGTGAATTGCAAACCATATCAATTGCTTGCTTCGTAACTTTCGCACCTGACAGCTATTATTTTGAGATATATTTCAAGGCCATTGATTGATCTCAAGATTCTGACTTCCTAATTTCTTTATTGGCAGATGTACAAGGCCATTTGATTGACATGGTTCCAAACACGTTTATTCAAGCTGGAAGAGTTTACTTGCTTAACTTCACCAAAATCTTTGAGAAAGGAATTCGAAACGAGGACATTCATAAAAGCGAGGCTGTCACTGCTACCTTCTCTGGTGATCGCAGTTTTGCCCGATTCGGAATGATTATTGATTTTAAAGATACCAATCACGATTCAATTGATGATTTGGTTATTGGTAGTCCATTTAGGACAAAGGATTTGACTGAAGAAATCACCGGAGGTTAGTAGCGTAGGCTCCAAATCTTCAATCTTCAATTTTTGAAGAAAAATTTAAACCTTCATAATTCCTAATTTTTTGAGGAAACATAGAATGATGTTCAATGAAACCACACTTTATGAACGTCTAAAATATTGTATCAAGCAAAAGTGTGTCACCCTTCTCCTTTAGGATTTAGAAATCTGATGGCGTCATATCTTCCATTGAGGTGAAATTTGAAATATGCTGTGAGTTAAAAAAATATTGAAGGTTTTCGAAAAATTGGACGCTAGAATTATAGCAAAGAAGCTAAAGTTTGTTTCAAGCCATTCAATTCAAATAGGTCAAAGAATTTTACGCTAATCATTTCAAAGATTTGAAACTTATTCTGAGGTTAGAAAGTAATTTTCTACAGGTATCAATCATGGTCATTTATAATCATTGGGAAGCCTTCATAGATAAATCATAGAATAGTTTGGTCAATACCCGGGGGGGGGGGAGAGGGGTCAATATCGAGTCACTTTCTGTATTTGGGAATGAATTGTTTCTTCTTTGACAGCTGAAAGTGGAGCAATTTACATTTTCTATGGAGGAAAAAGTTTTCCTATCGGAGATGCAACAGGAAATTGTGGATATACATTAGTTGAGCCATGCCCAGGATTAAAGGTATTGAATTTTATCAAAATTGCAGTTGAAAAGTATTGTGATGGGTATTACATTTTATCAAAATTGCAGTTGAAAAGTATTAGGATGGTGCAAAAGTGGAAGATATCCGATCAGAGGTATCTTCTGGCTATCTTCTGTAAGACCTGCAAATGATCTTACAGGCTGTCTTCAATACTGCTTAAATGAAATAAAGTATGTTAGCTGCCCAGGGCCGTAGGATAGGAAGCATCTTACACTTGGGGGCACAACACTAGGGAGCATTTTTATTAAGCTAAAGAGAGGGTGACTTCCTGAAACAAAAATGGCACTTTTCTTCATAATTGTAAAATTTTGGGGGAACATGGCCCCAGTTTTTGGATCTCTAATGATAAATTCTACTTTGAAGTTAGTTAGAGATTGTTATTAATTTCTTTTACAGGCATCAAAATCATACGAAGGACAAGAGGTAAGTGCAAATCTCCATATTTTACCCATAGCTGAAGAAAAGGGTTAACTGGCTCGGTGTATTTTACGGAATGCAACTATCAACAAGACGAAAATATGACGAGGGTTACATGACAATGAGCTTATCGAATGAAAATCCTTCATATTCAAGCTGTACATTTTAAACCGTTGAAAAAATGGTAACAAATTTACAGCATGGATTTGTAAGCATAGCATACAAAGTTTGACGATCCACTGCGAGCGCGGAAGCGCGGTCGTTGAATTTTGACTGTTATGTTGGTAAGCTTCAGAGCTAGAACGATGAGTTTAGTAACTGCTATATTACATTCGTTTGAGCGTGGGCCATTTTGAGTCCAGTTTTAAGATATGAATGATACAGTAGTTGTAGTAGTTTTTTCCAAAACAAATGTCTCCAAATATCAAATCATGTTCTCCCCATTTTCTTACATACTTAGGTCTTAATTCGATCATGTGTCTTTATTCTAAGAATTCACCTTCCATTGTTTATTCTTTCAGAACAATGCAAGATTTGGATCTTCATTTGCTATATCCAAGGATAGAATATTGATTGGTTCACCACGAAGCAGCCATTATGGTTTTCTTTCTGGAAATGTTCAATTTGCAAACACGAAGTAATTAATAACATATCGTAAGTGTGAGCTAAAGATTTTAATGGATTATACACAACCCTCCTCCATTTAGTTTCGTTCAATAATATTCAACGATAGAATTTGGGTAAATTCTCATAATATTGCTGGACAATAAGGAAATATTATCAATTTCCACTCTATATCTACCAATGGTACTCTTTACTATAACGTACATTATCTTATTATTTCTCAAAATGACTTTGAACGCTTTTCGTTCAGCGAAGGTACATCAGGTAGATTAGATTATAGTAAATGATTTAGATTAGAGAAAAAGATTTTATTAACATGTAGAGCATTTCTATTCATTTAAATTTTTATAACGCATGTATTACACGCACTAATTTTTTTGTAAATTTTAGAAGTAAATTTGAGAATTAATTGGAAGGTGCAAGTATATGGATTGCTGCATTAGTGAATATTGAGTTGGTTGATTGTAAATTTGGAATATGAATTTGAGGATGTTCATCAATATTTAGTGGTTATAGTACTTTTGAATTACCTTCTTTTGATTTCAAGATTGTACACTAAATTTTATTTTGAAGAATTTCGAGATAGGCTCCGCCTGCGCCGCAGGGTAATATTCCTCAAAGACAAGGTTTTGAAATATTATATCATGGAAACTGTTTCCCTTATTCAGGCTCTCTGATTGGTTAATCTCAAAGCAGTGCATTTTATCTATTTTCGTTTTTTCGCTTTCGGATATTTTGTGACGATTTGTTGTGACCAGTGTCAGACAAAAATGTATAGAATATTTTGCGATTGTTCAACATGAAAGTTCTGTATTGCGCCTTGTTTCGCAGATTGCACCATAGTCATTGCAGGAATCACACAAACTTTTGAAGCTGTTTTCATTTCACTGTAAAAAAAGGCTGATTAGCCAATACACCCAGTTCTAAATCATGTGACTGTGCTCTTGAGGCAACTGTCTTTACGAAGAGCGTGATGTGCATAGGCGTAGAAGACAGGGGACTCGGGGGGGGCTACAGCCCCCCTCAACGTCAGAACGATTTGCAAAAATCAGCCATAATCGGGCAGAAATCCGCCTCAAGTCGGGCAAAATTTTCTCAAACAAAGGATTTTTTATCGGGCAGCCGCCCCTCCAAATTTTATGTCCCCCTTCGCCGATGGTGATGTGGGTTATTTGTAAGAGACTGTAAGAGAGTACCCTGGGTACCAGCCTCTCTAACATATGTTAGAGAGGCTGGTACCCAGGGTAGTAAGAGAGAGACGTGATTTCTCAGAGGTATTATCAATTGACCGGTTGCACAGGAATCCCATTTTACAGTTTATTGAAAAAATTACTTTCCTTTCTTTCACTTATCAACAACTGCATTGTTTTCCTACGTGTTATTTGGGGGTTATTTGTACTGAAGTAAATACTTTTTCGAGGGACAAGTTTTGAAAAGTATGGGCCGAAGTCGCAGAGTCACGGTGGCACGGTGGGAGTGCCTCTCTTCCATAAAGAGGCACGACTTTAAAAGGAGGCCATATAAAGATGTCGATTTATTTTGATGAGATGCAAAGGAACAGAAGCAGAGATTAGAAGATGGAGGAAAGCGAAGAATGTTACACTGAATCAATATCAGATGAGATTTTATTGAGAATATTTCAATTCCTTCCAGCAGAAGACATTTTCAGAGCTGTTCGCGTCAGTAAAAGGTTTCAATGCATCGCACAAGATGCAACTTTACATAGGTGAGTGCTGAGTGACGTCACACCAACAAGCATGTAGAGAGCTAGAATGAGATTTTATAAGCAAAGGCCTGTCCTGTTCGGACCATCATGAAAACAAGAGTTCGAATTTTAGCCAAGGGTGGCGCCAGGGGAGGACTAGGGGGCTACAGCCCCCTCGTCGGAAGCATCTAGCCCCACGGCCACGCTGGAAAACATGTATGTTACGCTAAATGTCTTTGGCGTATAGCGACATCAAGAACAATGGCAAAACAGTAGGCCTATTGTCTTCAGACAATTGACGTGGCGTAAACTTTTGGCGTACCAAAAACAAACTTTCCACCCTGGATCTAGCCCCCGCCCCCCGTCGGAGCACATTTTGGGTTCTCGTTGGAGGAAATTTGGCAAAATGACGTATGAAAGCTGCATTTTCTAGCCATTTTAGCCCCCCTGTCGGAAGCTCCAGCCCTTCTGTCGGAAGATTCCTGGCGCCACCCCTGATTTTAGCAATTTGTTATTTTGGGCATCTGATGCTATCTGTGATCTATCTGATGTGTTGGAAAATTCACAGAGAATAGTTTGCATTGCCATGCCCATTGAAATCATTGCATGCAGAAGAACTTGCATATTCTGAAAATGACGAATCGTTTTTTTGCAAGAGGTCATCAGAGAGAATGGTGCCAACAGAATGCCAGGAGTGTCACCAGAAATAATCTGACAAAGAGGGGCTGCATCTTCCAACAAGGGGGCTAAAATGTCTTTAAAACGCAGTTTTCATGCAGCTATGTCATTTTCATTTTGCGGCATTCTCCCCAAAATATTGTGAACTTTCCTCCTACAAGGAGACTAGATATTGTGAACTTTTCTCCAACAGGGGGACTAGATACTCCTGAATGGAGGGGCTATAGCCTACTAGCACTACCCAAACAGGCTCCACACCCTTAAAGAATACATACACGTTTTTTTTTTATAAGAAACTTGGATCAGCACTTAGTACTAAAAGTTTCTTAATTTTGCATGAAAATTTTGGTGTTTTAGTAGCAAAAGTTTCTTAATTTGTTTCTTATTTTTTTGGGCCTAAAATTGCGGTATTGTTCGAAGTTGAGCCTTCTTCTCGAGAAAGGGCTTCCATTTTGCATTGACATTGTATCAAGAAGAAGCCATGCACATCAAAGCAAAAATTTACCAATTTTCCAGTTAAAAGTCAAGAAAACACGACTGCACCTTTGTTAGAAAGACATAGAATAAGAGAGACATACAGAAATAAAGTTTTTGAGTTTCTTAACTGTTCTTGAGCGTAGTACTAGAGTTTCTTAAATTTTTGGTTATCGTAGTACTAGTTTCTTATAAACCAGTTTCTTATAAAAAAAATAACGTGTATTCAGAAGACTGTAGAGTTGGCGTGTTCAAAAGTTCAAGTGCAAAAGTTCAAGGGCAGTACACAACCAAGCAAATTGGAGATTGCAATGTATCTATATTCTTTTTTATGCAAACCCAACAGAAAAGAATTTGCAATATTTCATTCTCTTTTTATTAAAGGGCTTACCCTTTCAGGCAACTTCTGAAAACAGTGCATAGAGTTGGTAGAATCTAAAATCCCATTTTATCTTGTGCCATTTTGTTGGAAATGGTTGAAGCAGAAGGTTTCTAACACTTCAAATCTCTACCAGTTTGACAAGAGCCAAGGATAATGTAAAAATCTCTCGGAAGTCCACCAGAGAAAGAGTGACCGAAAGATGGGTTTTCATAAAAAAAAGGTTAAAAACCTGTAAAATCTACCATTTTCATAAGAGTGGCACCAAAAGAGTGGGGTTTTTGTTTTTTCAAATCTAATGTTTGGAGAGAAGCATTGAGACTTAAGGAATGAGAAACATAACCACCTGTCAAATTTATACATTTCAGCAGGATGCATTTTGGCAAAAGTGGTGAGAACTTGCAATGGTCATCAAAAGTCCTACAGATTTACATTCATAAGCATGCTGCTCATTTAAAATCATTCATTTTTCTGGATTGTTACTGGATAACACCAACCCAAATGGGAAAGATCTTGAAACCATGTCACAATTTACAGGAAGTGGATTTGATTGGCTGTGAAATCTCATTATCTGTCTTAGATTTATTGTTTCAGAACAATGGACAATTGTCTATACTTGGCTGGTCAATTCCGTGCAAAGATATCAGCGATGAACTCTATGGAGGTGATGGTGAAATGACAGGGTTACATGAACGTTTGAGGGGGGCATTTTTGAAACTGTTAAGTCTAAGGTTGAGATTTCATAGATTGCTCCATTTCGAAACAATTCTCTGCTTATTTCCAAATGAAATGACATTGAAAGAATTATCGTTAGAATACAAGGGACAAAAATCCACATCAATAATTCACTCAGGATCGGATTACAGTGTTCACATAAAATCAAATCACCCATTTCCAGCATATCTACACAATCTGCATTCCAATAATTTATATTTGCATTTTAACTTGATTTTAATGGATTTTGTCACAAAAGTTGCCTTGCATGCAGCGGAGACAGATCAAGTGACAGTTTTGTTAGCACCAGGGAGCCGGAACTCTCTGTGCTGGAAGTACATTGCACCATCATTCAAGACATCGCTTCTGACTATGATAGATTTGAGTTCCACTTGTCTCACAGCCGAACAAATGAATTGGCTTGGAAATCTTACCAATCTGACGTATGTGAATTTGCAACATGTTCAAGATTTTAAAGCAAATCTAATGAAAGCAATTGCAGCAAATTGTCCAAAGATGAAGTCTCTGAATTTGAATAATTGTGCTGATTGGGTTGATGAGGTTAGTGATCTTAAAGACTTTGTCTGAATTAGTTGAAGTGAAACACCAAAGGAGGAGATTCAAGACATTCATTATCTCCACCCTTGAAATTAGCCAACAATAATTGCAAATGATAGAAATGCAAGCAAGAATTATTAAGTATATATTGAATGAATAAAAATGTTAAACATTTGGTTGGGCTGTTTAATAAAGAGAATGTGGCTGATATTAAAACTGAACTGTTAATATATCCATCAGAGGCTAACTTAAGAAAATTAATCTTTCAGACCCATAAATAAGGACAATACTGGTAAGGGGTTTGTATAGGAATGATACTGGTAAGGGGGTTTGTATGGGAATGATACTGGTAAGGGGGTTTGTATGGGAATGATACTGGTAAGGGGGTTTGTATGGAAATGATACTGGTAAGGGGGTTTGTATGGGAATGATACTGGTAAGGGGGTTTGTATGGGAATTATACTGGTAAGGGGGTTTGTATGGGAATGATACTTCGCATTTGATTCTGGTCCATGATTTACTTGCCATTGAAATCTAAAATCAATACAATTGTGGAATATCAGCCACATAATTTTTATTGCACAGCCTGCCAAACGTGTTATCTTTTTGACTCTCCCAGTACATCAAATCAGTGTAAGAAAGGGGTACCATGTACTGTATTAAATGTTTGTTTACAGGCATGCCTGAAACATATATCAGCCGCAAAATCTCTTCCCTTCTTCTGAACCTGATTTATATTTAGTAAGCTTATCTTTGCAGTATCTTGTCAAGTTATGTGATAAAAGTCTTGCTACAGGTGCAATTTCCAGTCGCATCAACCACATGAAAGG
The DNA here is from genome assembly GCA_004194395.1 of Aurelia aurita complex sp. Pacific. Taxonomy (NCBI): domain Eukaryota; kingdom Metazoa; phylum Cnidaria; class Scyphozoa; order Semaeostomeae; family Ulmaridae; genus Aurelia; species Aurelia aurita complex sp. Pacific. The sequence continues at coordinate 43,378 of REGL01000225.1, read as the reverse complement.
TAATTTCAGGACCATAATTTAAAAGCCAATTCTGCGTAATTATGAAATATTTATCGTCTTTTATTTCAGGACCTATGTGCTTTGAAAATGGTGTCTTCATCTTGCCCACAATTAGAACATCTCAACGTGGGGAGAATTTGCTGTCATTCAGATGCAACTCAAAGTGGAAACCTCATGTGTAAAATAATTGCACAAATGAAGAAATTAAAATCTTTGTCAATTTCCCCTTGCTGCCTCGTCAATTCCAAAGATGAGCAAACGAGTCATTCTCCCGAGGGATTATTCAAGAAAATGGTTGCACGAAGAAGCAGCTTGGTAGATACTCCTCCGCATTGCTCATCTTCTGCACCAATGATGTCATCAAGATTAGCCACGTCATCAAATTTAGTGACGTCATCAAATCAAGGGACGTCATCAAATAAAGGGACATCATCAAACTCATTGACGTCATCTGCTCCTATTGCGTCATCAGGTACAATGACGACATCATTTGGTTATGTAACGAGACATGTCACCCATCAACAAGAAATAAACGAACGGGTTTTGCAACTTGGAAGTGGATTGGACGAATTAGTTGATGGATTGAATGAAGTTGAACAATTGGAATTAGTTGGAGTGGGGTATTCGTCAGTTTTTAGTGTTCCAGATGATTGTAGTGGACTTTCTTTTGTTTGGTATGTTATTTCATGTGTCATGTTAAATCTTTCCACTCAACAATTAGCATATCGCAGCTGCTACAACTAACTTGATGATTGATGATAACATACGAGATTATACTATTATGAACAGTGGGTGATTTGTGGCTAATGACGCCATGACGAGCAAAGATCTGAGAGAAGTCTTTGCGCGTGCTGACGTCACTACGCATTATTTGAATGCGTAATTTTGCAAAGAAAACGGCTAATATTGGTGGGGGAAAAGAACAACACACCACCATTCATAACAGTATAATCTTGTATTTGATCATGAATCATACCAACCCCGGACTTGTCTTTTAAACCTTGTCGTATGATCTTGATACATTCCTGCAATGGAAAGCTACCTCATCTTTTGTGCATCTCATCATTCGAAACCAAATGGGATTATGTTTTTCTTTGGTGGCTGCAGATTTGCACCCAAAGTAGTGCAACAAGGAATACCGAGACTTCGCTATATCCAAGCAGCAACGTCACAATAATTTGCCAATAACGTTGGGGTTTTTTGTTCATTTTTGTTTGTGTGAACATGTTGGAAATTGAAACCTTGTTAAAATCATTTTCTAACAGATTAAGCCTCCTAGCAATGTTTGCACATTTGTCCAATTTCTTTTCATCAGTCCAAGAACAAGAGGCCTTCACGATGCAGCCATGCTTGCTTTGAAAAAATGGACAAAGCTGAAAAGCCTCACTCTCGCTGGTTCGTATTCGCTTATTTAAAATTCAGTCTCTTTTTAATTTGATAGACACACAGAAAACTCAGCGATAGTTTTTAATATTCGTACTCGCAGCATCAAACAGCTGATTCTAAATTTGCATTCATTTTGGTAATTGTTGAAGAATCACTAACTGCAATAGACCCCTTAGCTATTCTACAAACGAATCTGGATGGAGTGATAGTTTATGCACTTTCATACATTTTTATACGAAAGGTTCGATCGAGTGGCGTTAGAGCTTCTGTCACTGTTGTACACATTCGAAACTTCTGCAAAATTTATAATTAGATATCATCGTTCGATTCAGATTCTTTTTTAGAATAGCTTAGCTAAAAGGTTTGTTGCATATTCAGTTTCATTGTAAATATTACTGTTGTTGCACACATAGAAATTGAGAGCTTTCGTTGCGCTTCATATTTTCACGTTTAATTATATTTTGACGATTCAGATCTCGGAAAACGACATACTTAAGAACAGACTGCATGTTCAACCCAGATGATTCGTTAATTGTTTCATTTGCCATAGGTCTGCATGGACTTGGCTCATTCAATTCATTGGTCGAAATTACCAAACATTGTCAGAATCTTGAATATCTTTCATTGGCTAGTATTGGTCTCCCTGGTAACGCGATGGCTCTTTCTTCACTCCTTCAAGCTCTTAAGAATTGTCATCGTCTCAAGAAATTGAGGTTCGTTACTTTTGTGGCGATTTTATTGCCGGGTGGACCAGAAACAAATTTCCATTTTCAAAAACTGATAGAACCAAGAGTTTTGGATTGAACGAATTCTTGTTCTTTCTTTTTTTGTGTTTTATGAACATTGAATTTGCAGGGTATCTCTTAAAAAGCTTCCCAATTTTAAACTCAGATATCTCTCGACCTGTCCATCCGCAGAGAACGAATGAAAAATTTTCTAAAAGTGTAGTAATGCTGCTACTAAATGAATAGTAGTTTCATAAAAATTGATTGACGGAAATGAAAACGTGGGGTCGTCAAATTTGAATCAACTTTACAAAATTTGTAAGCTGCGTCCTTCAATATCAACATGTGTAACTTGCCATTTATTAATGACACTTCTTGATCAAAATATGTGTACTTTTTTCTGTGACACCCGGGATATTCCGTAGTAGCTTGATCTTTGCTAGCCTACGCGTAGACCCATTATCCCAAAGGAGGAAA
>REGL01000225.1:16462-36356 GCA_004194395.1 Aurelia aurita complex sp. Pacific | reverse complement strand
CAGGAATAGCAGATAAGAAACATGAGAATGTATTATTTGCAGATAATGTCTCATTTCAAACAGAAAAAGTTTTTCACGAAACTTGCAGAGAGAAATGTAACACAGTTGTTTATATGCTTCCAGACTCGCAGACAGATAAGTCGCAACCAATAGATGCAGTGCAGGCATAGGAAGGTTGTTCAAAAAGAAAATAGAGGATCAAATGGATAAATGGCTTGATGATGAAGACAACATAGAAAAATAGCATGACAAGATAAGTGCCAGGCAGAGACGCATACTGATGACAAAATGGGCAGGAGAGGCTTGGGAAGAGCTTCAAAAGTATGAAGGTATTTTCAAGAAATCATTTGAGAGAACTGCATGCTTAATGACCATCGATGGCTCTGAAGATCACCTAATTAAACCACAAGGACTTGACAAAAACCATACTTTCTGACCAGAGATTTTCGTTTTATTAATAAGGTACCATCTTAAAAGAACATTGAAAGAAGTCAGTCTGTTTTTGGTTCTTATCTTTGGGTGTCTTTTTTGACAAAATCAGTCTGCATGTTCTTATTTATCTATGTTCTTGTTTGCGGGGTTTTACTGTATCTGCCTTTTCTCCATCTTTGAAAATAGGAGTAACTCTAGCAAGTTTCCATGAGTTTGGAACCCGTCTGAAAAGATACTTGTTTCAATTGACGTAGTAAACAAGAAAGCCACGGAATTTTTTATGAAGGGTAAAGCAAGCGTCAAAAAGAACAATGCCTACCAAAAGTCCTTGGAACACTCAGGCCATTTCTTGACAAGCCGCAGTTCTAACCATAGTGATTAGGCTTATACACCCTCTCACACCCGAAACAATGTTGATATGGAAGGTTATTGTCCCAGCATCAGAGTCATGAATCGTTCTGCCATCCCCATTTTATCATCACAGAACAACATTGCTCTAAGGGGGAGAAGGGGAAATCATAAAAAGGCAAAAACTGCAAAGGTGTTCCAAGACTTTTGGCCAGGGACGTAGTAAGCATCTAAAACTTGGGGGACTACACTTGAAGGGCACTTTTTTCATTAAGCTAAATGGGCACTTCCCGAAGAATAAAAAGGGAACTTCTTTGTTTATTGCAAAATCTTGGAGGGGCACGTGCCCCCAGTGCCCCCCCCCGGTTCCTACGTCTCTGCTTTTGGCAGGCATTGTAGCTAGAGATATTATTAAAGTGAATATGACGCGAAAAAGTTTATTGTCTTATATTATGCAGTAAACATCGCTGATCATCATGGTGTATTTCATGCTTGAATTTGGAGTTTTATTTCTTCAGAAAATGGAGTTGAATAGCACCCACTTTGCTTCGAAAAGTGGCGGCAACTCTGCACGGTCAGACCGTTGAGTGCCACACCCCTGTGACGTAAAGTGTTTGGGTAAAGACAATACCTTGCAATGTTTTACACAGGAAACCATGATGAAACCCTGGATAGCGGTCAAGTTTGGCTTGTTCGTTCGCCCTTTTCATTGAATAAGACCAAGGAATTTACTCCTGGTGTATTGAATACTTTAAAAGAACTAAATTTACAATATTATCAAACATTTTTCTCTCTCATCAATGTGATAACAAGGCCATTTGCAAAGTTGTAACGGCTGCACAAAATCATGTCTCGCAGCAAACTATCCCGCACACAGCCAGCCCAAGATTTTGAAATAAACAATGAATAGTCTGTGTTGCAAAAATTGTCGACATTTGTTGCTTTATAAAGGGATCAATTTTGGTACTTCATGGGACGAAGACCTTCAATGGCGAACGAAGATTGGCCATAACTTTAGAGGCGGTTCTTACTTCTAATACCTACCAAAAGTGTGATCAAACGGATCTTAGCCTAGATCTGCAACCAGGCTTGTCTTTGTATAGGCTGATAGCATCAGGAACAAAATTGAAACTTACCAAAAGAAGGGGTTTTTCTCCATATTATCTTTGCTCCTCGTAAAACTTTGACAAATACGGAATAACTGTATTGCTGTAGCAAGCATGGCCTAATCGGGCCTGTAATCGCGTCGTTGAAAAACCAACGCAGTAGGTTAGTCACAACATCATGTTGAATTCTGTTCCTCCCTAACCCTAAAACCCCTTTGACGACCGTACTGTTTGTTATAATTCCTTGATGTCCTTGAATCCACCCAAACACTTTACGTCACAAGTCAAAACTCGACCCAGGATCTCCCGGACACTTTTTTGAGCAGAACGTTGATTTTCAAATGGCTATATCTAAAAAACGGTTCAGTTTTGGAAAGTTTAATGTTGGAATTCGAAATCAGCACACTCGAATTGGCGTTTTTCATCAATAAAATTGTTTGCGTCATATTCACTTTAATTCTAAGGCCTTTGACCTTTTTAACCTTGGCAAATGTATCTCTGATTTCCTGCACCTCAATATAGTCCTGAAGTGGAAATTTGCTTTAGTTTTGTTAATTTCAAAGTCCCCCGATAGAAAGGGATTTAGTGTTGGGCTGATTTCATTAGCGAGATATTTACCATCTGACCAGAAGTAACTGTTCATTGTATCAGGAATATCCTTCTTGTGAACAGTTTCTGAATCAGACTCCTTAAGATTATCAATTACTTTTGACTAAGACCTCTTATTGAGAAGTTCATTGATTGTCTTCCATGATTCTTTCATGTTGCTCTTACATGCAAAAAAACATATTATTGTAGTACTCCTTCATAAAATGGATAGTTAGAGAATTTACCTTGTTTCAAACTTGTCTGTAGGCCCTATAGGACTCTAACAGAAGTGTGGAGTTACTTTTGACAGCAGATTTTCTTAGCTTATCTCTTGTCCGCATTAAATCCCAAAGGTCCCTATCAATCCAAGGACAGTATTTTTCTGAGACACGCCTTTCACATAATGGGGCATGTTTGTCAATGACAGAGAGAATATGCTTGTCCATTTATTGACAAACATTGATATCATCAGTTTTAGTAAGAATCTGCTCCCAATCTATGCTTGGGAGCAGATGCTTACTTACGGATACAGTATAACATATAATGATCACTCATAGAAACCTCATCCACTCTAGATCTGATTATGTTTCTGGCATTGGTTGTAGCTATGTGATCAATTATGGAAGAGGTTTTTAAAGTGACCTTGGAGGGCTCTTTGATAAGCTGATTGTCTCCGTTATGCCGGATATATTTGACAACCTAAAAGCAAGCATTCCTTGAAATTTTTGATAGATACTTGCTATTTGTGAACTTAAACTCCAAAGAGGATGTGTCTTCCTTACAACGGTCACCTGCAGTCCAAGCTAGCTGTTGCATTTTAGACAACTTTTTATTTTACAACCTGCAAAAAATTGATCACGAGAGTCACGGTCTTGTGATCTTGCAACCAGCACTATTTTTCTGATATCCAACGTGGCAGGTTAAATTACTCAGCCTCATATCACCTTCCACAAGTGTGTCACTGAAAACTTTGAAGACTTTTACAACAAACAGATATAAATATTCTAAAGGTAATTATAGCATTTATATAATTTGATAGATATTCATATTTGTTATTTGCATTTAAGTTTGATTCTGCGACTTTCTCTTTGTTGCGTTGTCGGCACATTTTACAGTCTTGGTTTAAAGTAGTAAATATTGTTGTCCTGAAATGTCCTATCGTTTGCAACTCTGTTGGTTGTCGTAAACTAAAGGAAGAATCGTCTGAAAAGTGAAGTCAAGATCCTGGATTTCTGACATTGCCCAAAGAAGACAACTGAAACGAGATATAAACTTTTCCATCTGAGTTGAGTTACATATCTTTACGATTGCAGAAAAACAGTAAAGCTATTTTCTTGAACTCAAAATCGCGACTTTATTCTCCAAGAAGCCTTTTCATGCTTGGGGTAGATAACACTGTTAAATAAAATCTGTCCTGGCCCAAACTGTCATCAAACTGCCTGTTATTATCAAACTGAAGATTGTTAAACTCATTCTATAAAACTGAGATTAAATGTACATGTAAAGACGAGATTTGAGATCAAAAAGCAGTCCCCGTTTGAAAAGCTACTACTCTCTGGATATCAAAGAGATCATACTAGCAAACATATCAATTAATGGTGGAAATTTTCAAATCCATTTTAAATTGACCAGAGTAAAGTCAGCTACTTAGTTCTGAAGTTATTAGGGATTTTCTCGAGTAACTCCTTTCAAGAAAGCTTCAAAACAGACAAAACTCAGGACCAAACTTTCCTAGCTTTTCTGCCTTATAGCAATGACTTCAACACGTTTAAGCATGCTCTTGGACGGATGAAATCCCTCTGAGTAATGTTGTTATGCTCCTAGTGACACATTGATCCTCCCGAAGAGATAAAACTTACTAAAGCAAGTGAAGGCCATTTCTGAAGGGCAGAAACTTTGGTCGTTATCTTTTGCCTGTTTTGAAGGTTTCTTGAAAGGCTATCTTGGGAAAATACAGCATAATGGTACAACAGATTACAGTGATTCTTCGCTTGTAAGATACGTAGCATTCTAAATTAGGCTGTCTGAGTTTCTTATATAGAAGAAAACATCTTTGAAAGAGGCTGGAAGATTTCTTATATGTCCAACAAAAAATAGTCCTTTCATATGGGATGCTTTCCTCTGTCAAGCAAATTCTTACAATTCATAGGACCACCTTCGATATGGTAACTTGAGTATGATTTCATATACCCCAATCTTACAAGGTATAAAAATTAGAATGTTAAAATCTAAATGATCACATATCATTTTCAATTTTCAAATAAGAAAAGTTGGAAAAAATTTCAATATTGCAATATACATTATTTTGTTTACAATCTATAAGAAAGTTCTCAAATGTGCGTTTCTTATATGTGGAAACCTACTGCAGCCAACCTCAGTAAGGTTCGATTTTAAAATTAATTTCAACATATCCAGTATTCAATGACATACTTGCAAATATCATTGCGTTTATATCCAAGGAGCAATGGTCTTTCAAAGAGGGATAGTTTTTTACTTAGCCACTACCCAATAGTTTTTTTCATCAAACTGTTGTTATTGTTTAACTGGTTGTTATTATTTTATGAATGTTTGCATCGTCTTATTGTTTTGCTCCTGCTCCCATTTATTAAAGGCTTTCTACAATCAAAATTAACTGCAATTTTGCAAGAAATAACGAAAAGATAGCTTCATGTCTCCCCTGGAATAGAATCAAATTTTATAGTCGCAAGTTGCATATTGACCATCAAACACTTGAACTCAAAGTTAAACCAATATTCATCCATTGCCTACCCTGCATTTTATTCTTTCAACCCGCTGTCCTAAGGTAGGACAAATGTGTCTACCGTACAAAATGGTACATTAAGATGACTGCAACATGCCACACCTTTCTCCTGATCATCTTAATTTGACTATTTTCTCAATAATTTACATACATCTTGTGAGCCTTGTTTTGAATCAATTCCAAAAGTACCAGAATTTTACCTATCATATAGCAATATCACTTGTATTATCTGCCGAACATTCCGTATCATACGTCACACAGAGAAAATCAGTGCAAGGTCTTGTATAAGTTAATCTTTAGTTCCTCGCTTTTGTCAGAAACTGCATTGAGTCGCACGTTATTTAATAGCTTGTTATGCTCGAAAATATAACAGTTATTCACCTCTTCTTGAATGTTAATCGCATTAATTTTAAATCATCTTTAGCCCACAGTTTTTTGCCGTGCATTCCTCCTACCTGTATATCTTCTTTTGAATTTAATTATATATATTCATACGAATCTTCATATGGTAGAAACCATAACATCAATAAACATAGCTACACACCGTGTGTCTCAGAAAAAAATACCCCCTTTGACTGGAGGAAGAAACGAAGCGATAAGATATTAGAGCTTCCTGAGTCCACAGCTAAATATTTAATCTTCAACGTAAATGCATGCATCTTGCATTGAAAACGTGTCCACCAAACACCGGAGATTCAAGCTCATAAAGTTAAAATTTGGAGAGGAACTTCAGCCAGAGGTTTCAGAGAGGGTCTAAACCATGATTTGATATAATGGACGTCAACATTTTTAGTTCTGCTATTGAAAAGAATTATAAACACAGGACGATGACCCTAATTGATTAAACAAATAGAATAAAAATGTGCTGAAAATGATAAACTCGTGCCACTCCTCCAGAATAAGCACGCTGTCTTTGATACAAACAACGTTAACAATGGAATGCAATGCAGGGACCCATTCCCCAATAGACAATTAATTTCAAGAACAATTGAAGCATCTCAAAGAATAATTGTTTTGAAAATTATAGTCTAAAAAGCGAAGTTGAAAAGCTCTTGGAAGATACCTATGATATCAAATCACCATGGCTACAATGCCCGCCAAAAGTATTTGGAACACTTAGGCCATTTCTTGAAAATACGCTGAGGGGGAGATGGGGGAAATCGCAAAAAAGGGCAAAAATATCAAATGTGCTCCAAGACTTTTGGCAGACATTGTCTGAACTTTATTTAGACAATGGTGTCGTACAGGAAAACAAACTTCACGCACCTTAGTATTTTCGATGGTCCTGATTTCTCTTTTGACCATCAAAAAGCCGTACTTCATGCTGATGACGTCATTGGCACTGCCGCACAACTGACTTTGGAATCGCACAAGCATAACGAAAAACGCAAGAAACTCGCCGCAGAAATGGAAAATAAATGCTTGTCAGGAACTTTTCACAATGCTAAATGTTGTGAGTTAAGGAAACCTATATAAACTGTATATAAGTGACGCAAGTTAGCATTTAAGTTGCTTTAAATTTTGCCATTGGAATTTGAATAGTATTTGTGCTAGGGGTGGTATAAAGACCTCTTTAATAGAAGCTTACAACTCTGTACACCATTTTGATGTCATAGCTATTTCTGAATCCATGTTAGATAGATCCATTAGCAATGATGAAATCTTCATAGAGGGTTTCAGTAGAGATATATTTAGAAGTGACCATCCAAGTAACTCCAAAGTTGGGGGAGCTTGTGTATATTTTCGCGAAGACCTACCCATAAAACGTAGAAATGATCTCGAAGAATTGCAAGAGTTGATCGTTACCGAACTCATCATTTCACGTAAAAAAGTGTTCTTTGTCACCCTATATCGAAGTCCTAGTCAGAATAGTGTGCAATTTGAACATTTCATCGACAAACTACAGAGGATGGTGGAAAAAATCAAAGCTGAAAACCCGCATTCTTTGATTCTCACGGGGGATTTTAATTGTAGATCTTCACAATGGTGGGCAGGCGATGTCCAGCAACCAGAGGGGACAGCGTTGGAAGAACTGATCGAGGTTAATAATCTAAATCAGTTAATTGAAGAGCCTACGAACATTCGAGACGATAGTATGTCTTGCATTGATCTAATCATAACTGATCAGTCAAATTTATTTTCTGATTATGGAGTTCACCCTTCCTTAGATGAGCACTGTCAACATCAAATAGTGTATGGCAAAATAAACATTTCTATACCGTCCCCACCACCATACAAAAGAACAATCTGGGATTACTCTAAGGCAAACATGCAAAATATTCATCACGACCTTCAGGCTATAGATTGGCATACCCGGTTTGATAACCTTGGTTCAGAGGAAATGACTGCGGTTTTTACAGCGTCCATCTACGCCACACTGACTTCTTATATTCCCAACAAGGTCATTAAGTGTTGTGACAAGGACCCACCCTGGATTACTCCTCGAATAAAAACAGCCATCAAGCGCAAGCAGAAGGTTTATAGGAATTTTTGCCAGCGAGGAAGAAGGGACCAGGATTGGAATAATGTAAAACGCGTTCGAAACGAAACATCTAAAATTATTTTGAATGGTAAGGAAGAATATTTCAAAAGACTTGGAAGGAAGCTCTCTGATCCAAATGAGGGTATAAAGAGTTATTGGTCCACCTTGAATAGGCTTATCAACAAGAAGAAAACCATCAATATTCCTCCGTTATTAGAAAATGGACTGTTCATCACAAATGTACAAACCAAAGCTACTTTACTGAATAACTTTTTCATCGAACAGTGCTGTGCTATACCAACAGGAAGCACTCTCCCAAATTTTCGGCCTAGGTGCGACTCCATTCTTGAAAATGTAGAGATTAACAGGCAAAAAGTGGTCAAATTGATACGAGCACTTGATTCCTCAAAGGCACATGGCTGTGATAATATATCCATTGCTATGATAAAAATATGTGACTCCACAATTGTTGAACCCCTTTGTATGATTTTTGAGAAATGTCTTGAAACCGGTCAGTATCCCTCAATTTGGAAAAAGGCAAACATTATCCCTGTTCATAAGAAGGGTAGCAGACAATGTAAAAACAACTATCGCCCAATTTCTTTACTTCCTGTTTTTGGAAAATTGTTTGAAAAATTATTGTTTGATTCGATGTACGATCACTTTTGTGCTAACAGTCTCCTGACTGCCCATCAGTCGGGTTTTCGTCCTGGTGACTCAACAATAAATCAGTTGCTGTCCATATCTCATACAATTTATACTGGTTTTGAAGAGACACCTAGCAGGGAAACACGTGCTGTTTTCTTAGATTTTTCTAAGGCTTTTGACAAGGTATGGCACGAAGGATTACTGTATAAACTTGAGTGTAACGGTATATCTGGGAAGCTCCTCAATTTAATTCGAAATTTCCTTTCAAATCGTAAACAACGGGTCTTGCTGAATGGTAAAAATTCTGAATGGGCAGACATATCGGCAGGAGTACCCCAAGGATCGGTTTTGGGACCACTTCTTTTCCTTGTATACATTAATGACCTTGTTGAGAATGTTAGATGCGATATTAAGCTCTTTGCTGATGACACATCGCTTTTTACAGCTGTCTATGATGAGCTCAAAACTGCAGAAGAACTAGATAGAGATTTGGAGAGGGTACGACTATGGGCGTGGCAATGGAAAATGAAATTTAATACTGAGAAAACGGAAGAAGTCATTTTCTCTGCCAAGAGGGTCAAACCAATCCATCCCCCTTTGTCTTTTGGTAATGATGACGTAGCAAGAAAGAGTGAGCACAAGCATCTTGGTATGATCCTTGATTCCAAGCTAGACTTTCAAAGTCACATTAGAGAGGCAATACAAAAAGCGAGGCGCGGCATCGGGATGATAAGATACCTTTCCAAGTATGTTTCGAGAGATATTTTAGATCAAATATATAAGCTTTATGTTAGACCACATCTTGATTATGGAGATATCATTTATCATAAATACGATCCTCAAATGCGTCTAAATTTTACACAGAGACTTGAACAAACTCAGTATTGTGCTGCCCTAGCGGTAGCTGGTGCATGGAGAGGAACAAGCAGGGAACGTCTTTACAGGGAACTTGGCTGGGAGGACTTGTATCTCAGGAGATGGTATAGACGACTGTGTCATTTCTACAATTTGACAAAATCCCATTCCCCAGATTATTTGTTTGCTGAAATTCCCCCTGAGCGAAACGTAAGCTACAATTTTCGAAATATGAGAATGTATCACCAAAATGTTGGAAGAACTGCGCGATACTCGAACACCTATTTTCAAAATGCTCCTTTTGAGTGGAATTTGCTTGATGATGAAACAAAAAATTCAACGTCAATTTCTGAGTTTAAGCGCAAATTACTTGCGATGATAAGACCCAATAAGAATTCAATTTACGGTATAAATGATATTGTTGGGATTAGGCACTTGTCAAAATTGCGACTAAAGTTTAGTGGACTAAATGAGCATAGATTCAGACATAACTTTGACTGTCTCAATCCTGTCTGCCGGTGTGGTACTGCTGATGAAGATAGTGAACATTTCCTCCTGCACTGCCATTTTTTCGAAGAAGCACGAAGAGATCTTCTTGGCAGCTTATCAGATATTCCTGGGTTAGATATAGTTGGATTGGACACACAATCCTTATGCCATTTAATCTTATTTGGAAATGCAGACCTAACCCTAATTACAAATAGGATGATTATGGAAGCAACAATTACTTACATCAAGGCAACGAAGAGATTCGATTGAAGCGTAAACAAAGCAGCAGCATCCCCCCCCCCAAATATCCTTTTGAATGACTTTGGTAGTTTTTGTAGAAAATTCTGTCTCTCATTTGATGTTAGGCGATAGACAACTGTAAATTTTTTTATCCTAGGGTGCGGGTGCAGGGTGGTGAGTGGATGGGGTCCTGCTGTGTGGGGGGCGGCTGCTGCCCTTTAGTTTCATGTGTTATCCCGGTGGGGGTGGCACATGTGGCGAGGGGCGGCGGCTGTTTGTCCGCGCGTGGGGCCCTCTGTTCATTGCATTGCATCTATTTTCTCCCAAAAAATTATAAAATGTTTGATGTCATTGCCTGACATCAAATGTGAGACAGACATTAACTTTTTTTTTAGTTTGTTGTTCTTTCTTTTAGTATGTTGTAATTTTTGAATTGTAAGTGCCTTTCATGGTGGGAACTCCGATGACCTAGTGTCTATTCCCGCCATGATAGGCACAGTAGATGTACTTGTTGAGTTTGTAAATTTTAATTGATTATATATAAAAAAAAAAAAAGTTGGCATGCCAAACCAGGCAAAGTCTTCTGTACTGACTGCTCCGCAGGGGAAAAACCGCCCCCGTTACACAAATGAAATCACACCAGTTTACATTAACAGTCAACTAAAATTTATTCCCATTTCCCCCATACTACAGAAAGCAACATCAGATATTTTGTGCCAAGTTGGTGTACATCATTGACGTACTTCGAATTCATCAAAACTTATAATGGCTTCATAGACCCTTCTTAGACCAGGCTCTAACTGAACAAGGTACCACCAGGAGAGGTAGAAATTCTCATCTAGTTTTTCTAGACCAATTTTTGGTGAGGAATCCGAATTTCTTGGGTAAACGGTCGAATTTCTGAGAAATTCCGAGAATGGGGGTAATGTATGTCCAGGGTCGGTAGAAATCACCTTGGAGGCGATAGAACAGGCAGGAGGACTGGACTGCACGTCATTTTGAGCAAAAAAGCCCCCAATTCACACAAAGAGATGTTCCATTTATCATTAAATTACAAACCAGCAGTCCCCTTATCTTAATGGTATGCCATGATATGACAATCCAGGGGGGGGGGGACTTACAAAAAGATGTACATCTTTGAAGAAAAAGACGCAAAACTTGTATTCCTCTGGTTGTCTCAAAGGTATCATGAATGGATCCCACTACAACCAATATTCAGCAATGTACAAAGTTTTCTTTCCTTTGGAACCATTTGTGAAATATTTTCGTCTGACACTGATCACAGAAAATCGTCAGCTATGATCCGAAATGAAAGAATTATACCACATTGTACAAAATACCGTGCACTCTTAGTAAATTAGCCGGTTAAAGAGTTTATTAAAGTTTTCTTTGGTCATTTGAAAATTTGCATTGAACGAACAACTTTATTTCATTTGGAAAGAATGGGGTTATAGCCTCGATGTGTAACGGCTCAAGGGTCCAAAATGGAGCTGAGGACGCATTATACTAGTGATGCGAAAGGATTTGGCGGTATAATTCACAGCACATGTTTCTGGAGCTTCAAGACTGATAATAAAGGTAGAAGATAACCTGTAGCAATAGGCTACATTTCTGAAATCCATATACCTAATCTGAGGTACAGAAGGTTATCGTTATTTCTCCCAAAATTCAATACTACAAGTGACGAAAATTGTTTAACCCTATCCAGACTGGGCTTTTTGAGCTACTAGAAGACTGGGGGGGGGCTCATTCAGCCCCCCCCCTCTCTAAAATCGCCATTCCTTCACTTACGAAGACGAAACTCACCACGCAGGTAGCCATGCTTATGATCTATTACTTTTCACAAAAATAATTCTAAAAATAGATATGACGTCATAATTATTCAAGACCAACTGGCACGTGTTCACGAAAAAAATGAAAAAATCCACTTTTTTCTAAATCTTTATAATTTCCTAAGATTAATTCATGAAACCAAATTATGCTAATCAAAGCATTGTTAGAAGGTGAAAATATACTTTTAAAGCGAAAAATTTGATTTTAGCAAATCCAAGATGGCGGACAGAGAGATTAAAATTCTTGTTTTTCCGAAAAATGACAAATGCAGCCGTAATAGAGCATTTCTCCATATATTACAATGAAAACTACTTCAATGATAAGAGTTCGTTGCATCCTTAATTTTTTCTTTTGAAACTTTTGTTTTGATTATTGCAAAAAGTGCTGACATCAGCATTTTCCCCCAGTAGTAAGCAAATGAGTTGGAAGAAAGAAGGAAGGGGGAAATAGGGGATTGAGGATAGTAATTTGATGAAATTTTGATAATATCTTGACAAACTAAACACTTTCAAGTCAAAAAATTCTCACTGTAAAACAGATTCTCAAGATATGCATGAAAAATGATCGTTAGTAGTACTATGTGAGGATACCACCGGGGAATCTTATACCGTTTGCGACCAATGGTGCACAAAATTCAAACAAAATTACATAGCGTATGTGAAAACAACCCTGCTGATCAGCTTTAATCTATTTATTGCCGATGTAAAACATTTGGGGTCGAAATATCCTTGCAGAAAGACTACTAACTAATTTTTGCCATTTTCTTAAAGATGACGTCATTAATAAGGTCACGTGACACATAATTGGTCTATTGTTCCTGGAAAAAATTAAAGAGACCTTATAGATTATAAGTATAGAAAGTAAAAAGGATACTATCAAATGAGGTGATCTGGAATTACATCCATAAGCAGCTTACCTAAAAGTTGGCCCCGACAACTCTGAAAAAAACAGCCATCCCGCACCCCCCTGAATTTTTTTTCCAAATTTCAAACAAAATCACACTTCAAAAGGATAGAAACTAAAAGTCAAAAAAACCATTTCCTGGTTCGTTGAACCAATTTGGAGCAGTGCTCAGTTAAGCATGTGGGGGGCTGAATGAGCCCCCCCTCAGTCTGGATAGGGTTAATTGATCAATCTGGCATGTTACTACTCAAATATATTATTGTGGGACATCACATTATCAATTTCAAGGAACAATGATAAGAAAGCTACATACCTCAACTCAGGTATATGGAATTTGAAAATGTAGCCCATTCCTACAGGCCCTTCCCTCTCTTTTCCCTCCTCCACGCTCTCAGATAAGTCCTGGTGACAGGCTATACTATTGACAGCAGAGTCACATTGTTTTGACTCTGCATTTTTACCTCAGCAAGTCCATTTTGACTGCTCCCAATTTACTTCGCAGGCTTCTGACGAATCACTACTAGGACGTACGGTTTAACCGTGTAAAACCAATCTGTGAGAAATGCAGCATACAACATATACTTACGAGAAGTAAGTGTGGAAGACCCCGCAACAACTATCAGCACTGCAACTCTTTCGAGATGGACGCTTCTAGTTGATTCTCAAAACTGTAAGAAACATTGCTAGCCTAAGGCAGCTTGGGATAAGCAGGACACTTGTTTAAACCAAATGTTGGCTCTGAATTTAAATTCTTCATTTTAGAACTGATATGTTGGGTAGCTGTCCACAAGAAATCGTTTTTAATGTTTCTGATTTCCAAATTAAGTATCGTAGGAAAGCAAATTTGTTGTGCTATGTGAATTGATGCTTTCAAGAGGCTATTTTTGCATTTTATAGGACTAAAGGAATGCATATTACCCAGTAAATGTTGGCTTCTCGTACACACTGGCAAGCGATCTAGTGCCATTTTTCTCAATAAGTACGTGAAGTTTGGAGTTTTCCCCCCTTCATTCCATTTTGAGGTGAATTTTTAGAGAGAGGTATAAGGAATTAAGATTATTAAGGAAAATCTCAAACTAAACCTGCGGTGTAAAGAAGATGGAAAGGAATCTTCGACATAATGACGGTAAGCTTGTAGGTTTCAATGCAATCATCAGACAGGCTGTTTTAGAAACCAAAAAAACGTAAAGCCTATAGTTTCTATCTTGCAGTTATTGCTACAGATATTGCCGGGACCATTATGCAGCTGGCGTGCTGCAGCCTTTTCAATTCAAATGAAAACCAGTTCTTCTCTTACAGATGGCAGCCACATCCATGATGGCTGCCGTACCGTACTGACTTGGAAAAACCTTGACCATATTAACTTTTCTTGATCCCTATGGCATTGTTATGGTATTTTAGGCGCGACTGCGGTACTGGGACATATGCCAGATAGAAGACAGCGGAAGACTGCCGCCAGCAGGCTACAGCTAAACCATGATTTATCAAACGCTGACTCTAAAGGTGAGCCAATAGCTGCTGCGTAGACCTGCTGGTACATAATATCATCAAAGACTGCTAATTTCAAAATAGCGTATGGTATTGGGTACAATTTGGTATTTTTCCTCCATTTCGGATCATATCTTACGATTTTCTGTGATCATTGTCCGACAAAAGTATTTCACAAATGGCTCCAAATGAAAGAAAACTTTGTATATTATCAAATATTGGTTGCTGCGGGATCTATTCATGATACCTTTAAAACAACCAGAGGAATACAAGTTTGCCTCTTTCTTCAAACATGAACATCTTTTTGGAAGTCCCCCCTGGATGTCACATAATGGCATAACATTAAGATGAGGGGACTGCTGGTTTGTAATTTAATGATAAATGGAACATCTCTTTGTGTGAATTGGGGGCTTTTTTGCTCAAATGACGTGCAGTCCAGTCCTCCTGCCTGTTCTATCGCCTTCAAGGTGATTTCTACCGACCCTGGACATACATAGCCCCCGTTCTCGGGAATTTCTCCGGAATTCGACCGTTTACCCAAGAAATTCGGATTCCTCGCCAAAAATTGGTTTAAAAAAACTATATGAAAATTTCTACCTCTCCTGGTGGCACTTTGCTCAGTTAGAGCCTGGTCTATCTTTCACGATCGAGTGATAATTTCAAATAATTTCCACAGTTAACGATAAAAGCAGAATGAAATTTGATATAGTCTGAATTCATCTTTTAAAAAAAGTGTTAACTGATAGATTTTCTGCACTTTCTCCATAACAATTGGTCCAGTCAACCCGAAAGTACGAAAATCTGTTACCTCAGCCATGGTGCACCTTTCAAGTAAGTTAGGGCCAGTTTGCCAAACATTGTGGCATGTTTTTCGAACGATTTCAAACTGTAAACTGTGAGTGTTTACTGTCCATTTCAAACATTTCCAGGCAGAAAAGCACCTAGACTCTATCGCTATTGTTTTCACTTGGTAACGTAACATCTCTTATTGTCTTCCTGCATTGTTCTTAAATTGAAAGGCATTGGAAACGACTTGCTGAACTAGACTAGCTACACTAGTCCCTCAATTTCGCTGTTGTTGTTGTTGCTGATGGCCAGCTCAATGAGGGACTAGTTGCCAGAGAGTGTCTCAAATCGGAATTTTCAGAACGAAAAACGGGCTTGTAATCTGATTGGAGCATTTTGGCTAAAACAATGGTAAATTATTTTGTAGCCAATCAATTTTTCTTCTCTTTACTTATTTTTACTGTAAAACCTCCCTTTGAAGAAGAGGCCTGGTTGGTCTGCGTTTTTCAGGAAGAAGCAATGGCGACCGGCGCTCTCGTCACAGCTTGATCGACCTGAAGACCAGAAAAGCAAATGAAGCGGAAGGAATTTAGCTAGCTATTTGGCATGATAAAGTGAGCAATGGGAAGAGACATATGTTTGTGGTGCTCTAACAGGGGAAATGGCAAAATGTAATGCTGTTGCAATTTCAGAGGCATTTTCGAGACAGCAGTGTAGGCCTAAGTCAAGTGTCGGTTGTCTTGTCAGTACACTGCCTTGTCTACTTCAGGTTAGTGATGTTTTCGTTTACATTTGGGTCGTGTAGTTCAATTTCTATTATTATCTAACTGCAAGCATGTTACTTGGCAATGCTGGTCTGTTGTACTTTATCACCCCAACAGTTGTTTTGGTTTGAATGCATTGCATGATTTGCCAAATAAAGCAATTTAATAATCTTTAAATTTTTTAATAAAAAAACGTTATGGTGTTTTTTGAACATGACCAAAAATGGTCCACGTTGCCTGGTAATAAATGAATCCAACATTTTATTTCTCGTTCTTGCCTTAGTGCATCAAGCAATGTTTTGTCTGGTGTTTTATCCGCGAGGGGAGGGGGTTCTTGGCTAAATTTTGGGTAGGGCTCTGCCACGAGCATATTTAAAGAGGTACTGTTGGCTAGACTAACTTTTTCAAAAATGGTACCCTTGGCTGGACCAATTTCTGTAAAAATGATACCCTTGGCTCGACTAGATGTCCAAAAAGTACCCTTGCTCATGGCGCACATCCCCAGGTACCTTTACCATAGAAGAACCCCCCCCTCCCTGTTTTTGGATCACATACAAAAAGGAAAAGGATGATATAATTTTTTGCTTTTGATTTAACAAGTACTTGTTACTTAACCACATTGATGTCAATGTTTTTAATCCTCAATTAAAAAGGGTTAGGGTTAGGGAAAGGCCTCAGTGTGCTAAGAAAAGTTTCCGTTTTTTGCATCTGCCTCTTATAGTGTCTATCTTTATGTAAACAAATTTTAACCAATATTTTTAATCCATAGGGGTTTGTTTAAAGCAAGACATCTGCTTCATAATTATGAGACCTGGCATCAGTATGCATTTATATGGCATTTATCTTGGAGACAGATTATCTGATGAAGCAAATCACTTGGAGCAAATATACTGTAAAGAAGATTCCTCTTGAAAATTCCTTGTACTGATACCACTTAACCTATTGCTAATGATAATGTTTAATAATGATGTAATGTCTTACAGTATCTTGTCAAGTCTTTGATTCCTTTATCTTTGGTCTCTCTGAACTCCTATGAAATTTAAATTTTGTGTTCACTGCCCATGCTTAATGTTGTCAGAGTCATAAACTGTCTGCAATTCTTTCAAATTCACATGAATAAAACTTGGTATCAACGAGTTGTTTTCTAGAGTCATCTTTGATGATTGCTGATCACAGCAGCAACAACAGCCAAGATATTAATTCCGTGGTCCGCATTTTACGCCTGTGGTGCTTATGAAAACGAGGCTATCAAGTTAGTCCGATTTCAGATGCTGTTTGGCAACAAGTCTCTGTATTAGCGACACATCAGTTCTAAGGAGCATACAGAGATTGTGTAGCCAGTCTATTGCTGAACATGCAAATTGACGCAAAAATTGCATTGTTATTGAGAATTCCCTTGAAACTGAACACAAAGGATAATCACCTTGCAATTTCGACCTTTATCGTCTGACTTGATTGTCGATTGCTCTGAAGGACAGCACCGAAGGAGACACTGAGGGCACATCTCGCCATGTTTAAAAGGGTCACATTTAGATGACTGTGATCTGTGTCTGTCAGCAATTTTGAATGTTGCCATTGCAGGTAAATGAGCTAATAACAATTCTTAACTGCATTAGTGTATTTCAAATGCCTTTAACCACTAGCGCTAGAAGAGGAGTTACAATGGAAGTAACGCCTGGAGCAGAAAAGGCAACACGAAAAGATGCAGCCTCGTTTCCATGTAGAATAAACTCACTCACCGTTTGGCCACGAGAAGATGTAAATTTCGGGTTTCTTATTGCAGATCGATACCTAAACTAATAATCTATCATTCTCATCCTATTCAAGTCTAAATAGCTGGATACACTGACTGTTTGGCAGAATTCATCGATTTTTCATGTTTTCCTACAAAGCGTCTGCATCTGAACAAACGAGGTGACTCCATTTTAGCCAATAACTTCATTAACTTTTTAAATAAGGATTGATTGTCTGATTCCCCACCTATGACGAATACTTTTGAAGCCAATAGTGACAGCCAGATGAATATCACAAATGGATGTATAACTCTTGATGACAGGCAAGAGACGTTCGACAAATTAAAACGTCTTCAAGCTAAAAATATAAGAAACCCCATCATTGCATATGTAAACATTAATTCGGTACGGAACAAATTTGCTGGCTTTTCTGAGTTGATAGCAGATTATGTTGACGTTATTATTCTTGCCGAAACTAAACTGGATAGAGCCCCATCACCCTGTTCCGATCACTGGCTCCTGTGAGCGCTTTGGTGTGCAATCTCAGGATGTTTTTTTTACAAGAGGAATGGGTCCTATAATCAAAGAAACGCGCAAAAAATACTTTGCTGACGCCATGAGCTTCAAGTTGAGACGTAGTTTACTTTTTTCTGGCGTGCGAATCCATCGATATGGGAAGATGAAAGAGGCCTACCTATGATGGAATCACAAGTAGTCGCCATTTTTCACTTCGTGTTTCCTTGCAGCAATTATATTTTCTCTTGCTTCTCTGCTACTGTTTACTAGAACCGCAGTCAAAACAATTCAAACTTTACTCCACCTCTCTAAGTGAATATTTACAAAAAAATTTTGATCTTAATATCTTCTGCTTCCCAGCCGGGGGTTAAGTTAAGTCAGATAGGCTACAGATCGCCCTCTTCCGATCACGAGGTTTGGCTTCGAATTCTGGAATTCTCTCTCAATGAAGAGACGGGGTGGAAGGTGAAATAAACAAAGAAACCTCACCAGGGGGTTTCGTTGAATTTGGACGCGCGTGAGGTAGGGTTTGAATTAATGCCAGGGGGCATTGAAGTATGGGAAGGGGGCTATGCTATAGTGCTGCCAGTTATCTTGTAATAGACTGTAGATTTTAATTGTAAATTGCTTATGGTGTCATTAAACGCATAAAGAGGCAAAATGTTATTTATCACACGATAACATGAGATAAATATCTTTTGTTATGTGTATGGCATCCATTTCAATTGGAAACTGCGCGTTCTTGAGCCCTCTGCGGTGGTACTGTCCGAAATTCATGCGCGAGCCTGCGTGATCTAGCCTGCGTGCAGACTCTACTGACTTCTTTTCAGAGAGGTTCTGGAGAAACTCTCTGAAATGAAAGGAAATCAGTAGAGTCTGCACGCAGGCTAGCGTGATCGGGACAGGGCGATGGAATGAAGATATCGCAATTTTATCGCTGTGTTTTCCGACAACCATTTTACAGAAGACGGTCACTAAATGTAAAATAACTGGTTTCTATATTTTAAACTATGAAATAAGGAATAACTCATTAGCATTAACTTTTCCGATAAAATTTACTTAGGCCAAGTAGGGTGCCGGCGGTGGTAATCGGACGCTTAACCCTATCCAGACTGGGCTTTTTGAGCTACTAGAAGACTGGGGGGGGCTCATTCAGCCCCCCCTCTCTAAAATCGCCATTCCTTCACTTACGAAGACGAAACTCACCATGCAGGTAGCCGTACTTATGATCTATCATTTCTAATAAAAAAATTTCTAAAAATAGATATGACGTCATAATTATTCAAGACCAACTGGCACGTGTCCACGAAAAAAATGAAAAAAAGAACTTTTTTTTAAATCTTTATAATTTTCTAAGAATGATTCATGAAACCAAATTATGCCTATCAAAGCATTGTTAGAAGGTGAAAATATACTTATAAAGTGAAAAATTTGATTTTCGCAAATTCAAGATGGCGGAAAAAGAGATTAAAAATCTTGTTTTTCTGAAAAATGACAAATGCAGCCATATTAGAGAATTTCTCCATAGTTTACAATGAAAACTACTTTGATGATAAGTGATCGTTGCATACTTCGTTTTTCCTTTTGAAACTTTTGTTTTGATTATTGCAAAAAATGCTGACATCAGCATTTTTTCCCAGTAGTAAGCAAATGAGTTGGAAGGAAGAAGGAAGGGGGAAAAAGGGGGTTGAGGATAGTTATTTAGTGAAATTTTGATAATATCTTGACAAACTAAACACTTTCAAGTCAAAAAAGTCTCACTGTAAAAGAGATTCTCAAGATATGCATGAAAACTGACCGTTAATAGTACTATGTGAGGATACCCCCGGGGAATCTTATACTGTTTGCGGCCAATGATGCACAAAATTCAAACAAAATTACACAGATTAGGTGGAAACAACCCTGTTGATCAGTTTTAATCT
>REGL01000224.1:317872-328217 GCA_004194395.1 Aurelia aurita complex sp. Pacific | reverse complement strand
TTTGCATTGGGATTGAAATTCTTTGCAAGCTGTGACTCAGGATCTTTTCATTGATCAGGTACGATTTCACAATGTATTTTTCTTTTTGTGACCTTTGTGACGATCTGCGTCACCATTCAATCCATAGAAATGATTCAATCCCATCGATATTGCAAGGGTTTCGCTTGATGGATTGTAGCGGTGATGAATTGCTGTCACAGCAGAAAAGCTCATAGAAACTGGTGACTATCGCTTCGTTCTGCACGAAGGGCTCCTTGCCCCATACAACAGCCGTTTGTATGTGGCCATGGGACATACATTCAAAGAGACCCGCAGACCCGCATTTTATCGGACCTGCGGACCCGCATTTTACAGAAGCCGTTAGCAGAAAGCCTGAATTAGATTCTAGGATTTTTTGCAAATTTTTCCGTTTTCAGTTCTTAGAGCCAGAAGCGAGTTTCTTAAAATGTTCTTTTTCAAAAACATTGAAAACGATCAAAAAATGTCAATCAAGTTTTAAAAGATTCATACATGAATGAACAAAGAATAAACAAAGAGTGAACAAGAGAAAACATTTTCAGGGGATTTGGGGGTATAGTACAAACTCTGGTACACAGCAGATTACAATTGGTTGATTTCTAAATCGCAAATCACCGCGAACAAGCCAGGTTGGAAAACTTGGATTCAGTTGCAACTATAAAACTCTGTCAAACTCGCTGCGCACAGCTTCAATAACTGGTTCTCGTATGCGAGTACAAAAGATCTATTGTTAATTTTGCCTCTCACAGCTTTTTAAAGTCTACTTGCAGCTCGTACCTTCAAATCTATTTCACTCGCTACTACGCATAGGCCAAATCACGCATGTTTTCCAACCTGCTGAACAAGTTCTCTCTTTGTCCACTCATGTTGATTCTTTAGAAAACTTGATAGACGTTTTTTGATCGTTTTCAGTGCTTTGAAATTCTAAATTTTTTGGATACTCGCTTCTAGCTCTGAAAACTGAAAATGAAAGAATTTGCAAAAAATCCCAGTATCTAATGCAGGCTATCTGCTAACGATTAAGTCATAAATCTTCTAAATCCGTCCAGTGTATGATTTCTTGTGGCCTGCCAAACGTGCATAGTTTATTTTGGCGCACCCGGTACACTACTAGTACTACACACATTTGTACCATGCATGCACCATAAAATAACCATATATTATATTTTGTGGTATAGTCAATAAAAAAATCCTCGTTTGGAAGAATACTGCTCTCTGAATATCACAGCAATAATGAGAACTGTCTTGTTTCATAGCTCATCTGATATGTTTTTCATTTTCGTATAGGGTCTCCCAAAAAAATGTTTGCCTGAAGATTGCGACAAGACGTCAAAAGATTCTCGCTAAACTTTTATATGACGCTGCCCTTCAGATGTTCAAATAAAGTTTGCTGCCAACTGGTAAAGATCCATTGATAAATGATGGAGCTACTATATGACCATCAGAAGGCCAAATTTGCCCGATGACTGAAACCAGCGCAGTGGTCAGCGGTCAGTCTTAATATTTTGCAGCGATAAATAGCTTCATGGATGGAAAAGGAAATAGCAGCCCCCAATGTCATAGCTCTTGTGAAAATTCTGATAATCCTCGGAGAGTTCCACTATTTCTGACCTCACAGAAATTCTTTCTTACCTCACGTGAAGATACTTATCGCTGCAAAATAGTAAGGCAAATGGCCGACTGCTGGTTTCAGTCGTCAGGCAAATTTGGTCTTCTGAAGGTCATTGCTCCATCATTTTTCAATGGATTTTTACGGGGATGACATGGCAAACTTTAATTGAACATCTGAAGAGCAACATCATATAAAATGTTTCGCGATAAGCTTTTGTCTTTTTGTTGCAATCTTCATGCAAACTAGGGGCACAATTTTTTGGGACACCCTGTATATTAACCACCGGGATGCATAGCCAAATCAGTGCAATTACTGATTTTAAAGGTACCCTCCCACCCATATGATAAAATGTAAACTTGATTTTCAAAATTAATACTAAAAACTATAATATAAAACCTACAGTAATTACAATCTAAAATCCTTCTTACAATGTTTTGAGATTTACAAAATATGCTAAATTGTCTTTTTAAAATAACTCACGGACGATGCCTGCTTAGACTCAGCTGAGTAGCCTGCGTGCAGACTCTACTGAATTCTTTTCAGAGAGGTTTTCCCCCCAGTAGAGTCTGCGCATCAGCGACCACATCCTTGTTCTAGGTCACGTGCGGTTCGCAGGATTGAGGAACTAACTCATTGAATTAGATCCAATAGAGCCGCCTATAAATAGGATAAACAAAGCACCCATACACAAAAGGTTTTCTTTGGCTTTCATTTGGCTAGCTTTGTTCATGCATATACCAATCTAATATCAGAAGACTCCAACAAAGACCAGACGCTACTTAAAGAAAAGGGAAGGCTTCAACCAATCAGGAAAGTTTTAGAGTTTCTCATAAACTGAGAACAAGGATTTGGTCGCTGATGCGCAGACTCTACTGGAGGAGAAACCTCTCTGTCTCTCTGAAAAGAAATCAGTGGAGTCTGCACGCAGGCTACAGCTGAGAGGCTATTCCACAACCTTGCTACTCTGTGAAAAAATATTTTGGACCTACTTGATGTTTTTTTCATAGGCAGCCTGAGATCGGTCTCTCTATTTTAATGCTGTGAAAAAAGCATTTTGAATTTTTGTGAAAAAGTTACACAGGTGCTGTTGTGCCAACCCATTTATGGATTTGAAGACCATCATTGGAGATTAAGTTTGAATGGTCTGCCAACCCAGACTTTTGATACAGCATGTTCACTTAGGTTTTTCGCAATTTACCCGGCTTTAATCGGTCTCTCTATCTTGTGGATATGGGAGATATTCTGGAGAAATCCCTTTTCAAAAACTGTCTCAAATACCTCCAAAAGTGAGGGAAAATGCAAAATTCCTTTGTTTTCCTTCCTAACTAACAAGGACAGATTTTTTAACACAATAGTATGAGTTGCTTTTGTTGAGACCTGAATTCAAAGCGATTATCAATCGCAGACAAAGGGAATTCCCTCAATGAGTAATTACATACATACATACATACATACATACATACATACATACATACATACATACATACATACATACATACATACATACATACATACATACATACTGTACATTAATTAATTGGTAATGCAGGTTTACCCAAAGGCAGCTAGCGCTGATGTGGATCTGCAACTACAAAAAAAGAAGGACAAACTTAATTAAATCTTTCTAAGATAAGAGTAAAAACAATTTTTTNTCAACTTTGATAGTTCTTCATCAATAAAAAGGCTTTAAGCTTTTGACGAAAACTGAAAGCAGATGACGATGTCTTTATATCAACTGGAATGTTGTTCCAAGATTTAGCACCAAAGAAACGCACAGACCTGATACCGTATTGCAAGGTATTTTTTCGATTTAAGAAAATGTCATTTTTTGAGGCTTGCCGTGTACCATACTGATGAACATTTGTCACTGATTCAAAAAAATTGTGGAAGCAATTAGGAGAGGTCTTATTCACACAATCATAAACAAAGCAAAGCAATTTTAGCTGAAAAAGATCTTGAAGCTTCAAGATTTTCAAGTCAGAAAAGATAGGAGTGGAGGGTGAGGTGAAATGTTTGTTCATTCAAAACAAACAAAGCTTCAAAAGTTTCCCTGAAACCCAGGTAGCTAGCTCGCTCGTTGTGAATTCCAGAAATTGTTTTCAACAGCAAACAAAGAAGAAGGATATATCTGCACATCTACCTCGGGCATCGTAGACGCAACGCCAATGAGTTCTTCGATGGTCTTCCAGCCCAACTCCTCAATAAGATGTCTGCTTGGGGGTACTAAAGCTATTATTTGTTATGATTCTAGCAGCACTAGTTTGAAGCTTTTGCAACTGGGTCATTGACCTCAAAAAGGCATTTGATGCTGTAGATCACAAAATTCTCTGCAAAAAGCTTTATGGTGTACAGCAGCGTGTGCTTGCTTGGTTCAAATCATACCTATCCAACCGTAAACAGTTTTGTAGAGTTAATGGTATTGATTCAAATATTGGGGACATAGAAGTTGGTGTGCCACAAGGTTCGTGTCTTGGCCCTCTTCTCTTTCTCATCTACATTAGTGATCTCCCACAGGCTGTCCAAGATTCTAGCATGTCCATGTATGCTGATCATACCAGTTTGTGCTACCAGGCAGTCTCACGATTTGACTTGGCTGAATGAGGCTATTAACAGTGATCTCAAGAAACTGGATACTTGGTTGCAAGGCAACAAGCTTTCGTTGAATATAGCAAAAACTCATTCCATGCTTATTTCCACCAAGCAGAGACAGAACATTCTCAAAGGTCAAAATAAAGAATTGGCATTGAAAATACGCGACAATGAGCTCGACGTTGTCAAAAAGACAAAATACCTTGGTGTGCAAATTGACTGCTCTTTGGATTGGAAAGAACAAATCAAAGCAGTCTCTACCAAGGTCTCCAGGGCAGTTTGTTTTTTGAAACATGCAAAGTCTTTTGTACCGAAAGAAACTTTGCAAACGCTCTACATAGGTATGATTGAGCCGCATATTGGATACTGTTGTTCTGTTTGGGGCTGCGACGGTTTGACAGAAATTAGTCACTTGCAAAAACTTTAAAACCGTGCTGCTAGGATGATTACGAATAGCAGCTTTGACGTCCCAAGCACACCTCTAATCGAAGGGCTGGGATGGAAGACCGTTGGCGAACTGATTACTGGTGATTCTAAGACAATTGTCTTCAAGTCTCTGAATGAGCTGGCTCCACAATACCCCTGTGACGTCTTCACCCGCAATTCGCAATGCTCATCATATAGCCTACGTAATACGGGGACCGACTTGAGATTACCAATGAAAAGGTCAGCAAATGGTCAGAGATGTTTCTCGTATAGAGATGCAAAACTGTGGAATAGCCTCTCAGCCGAGTCAAAGCAGGCATCCTCTCTTTATAGTTTTAAGAAAACTGTTTAAAACAGGGGTTTCTTTTTTTTATTTAGAAATTGTTTAATATCATTGTACATTTGTTTTGAATATTGTAAATAGGGTTTTATAGTTTAATTTGAGCATTTTTTAGATTTTAATCAATGTTTTATCGGAGGGCCTCTTGAAAACCAGCTTCTGCTGAAGGGCAACCCTCCTTAAAAGAAATGAAATGAAAATGTTTGTTGATGTCTGTAGAACCAGCACAACCCCAAACAGAGCAGCAGTATCGAAAATGGGCTGAACAATGCCACGAAGAAAATTTCACCAAGGGAATTATACTATATCGATAATTTTTCGCCGAAGTTTTTTATTCGGAAACCGAGCGAATGCACTTCCAAACAAAGACTTTGTTCACACGATACTGGGACAATGTGAGAACCGTAGAAAATCTGACGTCAACGAACTCATCGCAACCTACCCAATAGCGAGGTTAGAACGAATTATCCTCGTTCCGAAAGCATAAAAAAATGTCTTGCTTTTATCGTTTTCGAGTGTCCAAACGATGCCGTTTTCAAGTTTCAAACTCAAATTTAAGCTGTTCTTTTGACTCAATTCTGCTGTCAATACTTCTCTTTTGATCAAGCTATCAATTTTGATATTTGCTATTAGGGAGCTTATTAACGTTGAATCACCAGAAACAGTCCTCAATGGCGATGAACCTTCTTATCCCTTCATGTGTGAACGACATTTTTACGAGAATAATAATAATAATATATATGATAATATAACGAATCTTTATACAGGATATACATTTCAACATAAAAATGCTGTTATCAATATGTGTCCTGTAAAGGAATAAAAAGAAACTAAAACCTATTACAACTGTGATAAAACCTAGCAGTAATTAAATAAATCATTTAAATGTTTCATACATATCATATCAAATTACAATTTTCAACTAAAATGTTTCTTTAATAGTTCTTCGTATTGCTTAAAAGATTCAGTTTTTCTAAGATCGATTGGTAGTTCGTTGTACAGCTTTGCACCCATAAAATGGAACGATTTTCTAGCATATTCAGTTTTGATGCATGGTAGCCTTATCAAACATTCACTATTTCTTGTTTGTATCTTGTGCTGCTCTAACACAAAATACCCTTGGAAGTTCTCACAAATATCATTGTCTAAACATTTCTGCGCAAGTGTACATGCCCTGGACCTTTTGGCATTGGCAACTGATTGAATTGCTATGGGATTTTTTGACTTTCCGTTGATTATTTTCAAAAAGCGACCATGAAATGACGAGAGTCTCTTTACTTGAGTTGAAGTCAACTTGAGTTGCAGTACTCCGCAATATGTGAAGGTTGGTAGAATCATGGAGTCATACTGCCTTTGCAGAGGTTAGATCAAGGGAATCCCTAATCTTTGCCAGTAATCGTAATCTGGATGATGCTCGTTTGAAGCACTTCTCAAAATGGGTATTCAGATTCAGGGTACTATCTATTTCAATACCAAGATATTTGTATTGTTTGGTGTTTAGTATTTTAGAGCCTCGGTACATTACATCAAGTGTCTCACTCAAGTATCTCAATCAACGATGCTTGTTATCTCTGGAACATTGAGGTCAACCTCAGGTTGCCATTATTAAAATCGGCAGTGGGGCAGAAATGCGTGTCGTACCGATGCACAGAAACTTTGGAACAGTCTTGGCAGTGAAATTCCTCTTCCCTGGAAGCGTTCAAAGAGAAGACGCAAAATGATCACCAACCCTTTAAATCATTTTTCTTTTGTTTATTGTGTGACAATTTGCAGCTTAGTTTCATTGAAAATAGCATATTTTGTATTTATTGTAAATTATGTATTATTTTAAGGTTTTAGCATAGCTCCATGTAAATCAGTTATTCTAACTGAGGAGTTACCATGGATAAGAAAGATGCAATGAAACCAAATCATCTATTTATTTTGCAGCTGGTACTTTGGGAAGCTGAGGCGAGCTCATGCGGAGCGAATTTTGCTAATTTTGGGGGAAACTGGCACATTCATCGTCCGTGACAGCGAAAGCCGGCCAAACGATTACTCTTTGTCTGTACGGGATGGCGATGGCATTAAACACTATCGTATTCGCAGCTTAGATAACGGAGGCTTCTATATCAGCACTCGTGCTAGATTTACTGGCCTGCCCGAGCTTATCAATCATTACATGAAAGATGCTGATGGTATTTCGGTTCGATTACTCAACCCATGCCCAGGGGAATCACCAACATTGCATTCATTGTCTTATAAGGACCCATGGGAGGTACCCAGAGATAGCATTACTACGAACAGGGTGCTTGGCAAGGGACAGTTCGGAGAGGTGTGGGAAGGAAAATGGAATGGGACGATAGAAGTAGCGGTGAAGATGCTAAAAGCGGGTAGCACATGTAAGGATGATTTCCTTAAAGAAGCAATGTTGATGAAGAAGCTCTCACACCCTAAATTAGTGCAACTGTACGCAATTTGCAGTGACCGGGATCCTATCTTAATCGTCACAGAGCTGCTGCGTAACGGCAATTTACTGAAATATCTCCAAGAGAAAAGTGGCAAGTTGTTGAAACTGCCTGAGTTGATTGACATGTCGGCACAAGTGGCATCAGGGATGGCCTACTTAGAGAAAAATAACTTCATTCATCGTGATCTTGCTGCTAGAAATGTGTTAGTTGCCGAGAAGAATATTGTCAAGATCGGTGATTTTGGAATGTCAAGATTCCTTACCGATCATAATCCGATTAAAGATGAATCCGATAGCAAATTCCCGATTAGATGGACATCCCCGGAAGCTGCTCTTGAGAAACGGTTTTCAATCAAGTCGGATGTTTGGTCATTCGGAATTTTGCTTTATGAAATAATCACGTATGGACGAGTACCGTATCCCGGAATGTCACACCAAGAAGTCTTGGCTAATATCAAGATTGGGTACCGAATGCCTCAACCGGATGGTTGTCCGAATGATCTTTACCAGCACATGGTACGATGCTGGAATGCTAAGCCTGATAATCGTCCTACTTTCGAATCATTACAATACGATCTAGAAGACTATTTCGTGATTGAAAATGGTAATTACATGGATGCTGGTGCAATGTGAAGGTATGTTTACGATGCTTTAGATCAGTGTGATTAAAGGGAATAGACATAGCTATATCGACAAGCTGCTATAAATAGACTGAAGAGATGCCCACAAACCCATTGTTTCCTTCGCCACACATTGAAACAGCAGGCGTTAAAGTTGTTGAATGCAAAAGATTATATTTTTAACTTGGCCCGGGCCAGCTTTTAACTATGTCGATTCCCTTTAAGGACAGATAATGTTACAATGGATTTGCTAGCTTGATTGACACCCGAGTACGAAGTGATTAGCAATTGCAGACAGAAGGAATTCTATGTCTGGTCTCTCCAGTCATAATCATAGACAAACCATGCCGCGAACGTTGCTCTGAAACGCAGGTAGCTAGCTCGCTCATTCTCCATTCCAGAAATTGTTTTTAAAATTAAACAAAGCATTTGTCGAAAAGGGAAGCCTGCGGCATTTTGATATTTTTGGTCCAAAAACCTTCAGGTACAGTTAAGCCCGAAATTATTCATACCTATGCCAAATTCTGAGTATTTTGCATCCTTCTATTTGAGTACCAATTTTACTGTGGCTGAAGTTTCGTAAGAATCTGATAAAAGGTTGAAACAAGTGCTACGAGAGACATTTCAAGGAATGAAATATCTTGTGAATTGGCTAGCAAATATAACGATTGAAAATACTCCAAATTTGGCTTAGTTATGAATAATTTCGGGCTTAACTGTAAGTCATTCAATTCTTGTATTTTATGGGTGTAATTTAGACATTCACTGCTCAGCTTTTGAAGCACACAATTAAAATGCCCGAATGTCATGTTTATATCTGTTCTTCTATTTTGGATGTGTGCTCCTTTGTGCTCTTAAAAGCCATTTCTGGAATGCACAATGAATGTGCGAGCTATCTGGGTTTCAGAGCAACTTTTGCGGCTTGATTTGTTTTTGTTTTACTACTTAACCAACCGTGCATACAAAATCACCTTTGTCTGCAATCACTAATCACTTTGTGGTTGGGTGTTAATAAAAACTAGCCTATCCTATTGTAACATTATTTGTCCTTGTTGTATCAGCGTTGATGTAGTAATCAGTTATTTTAGACCCATGTAAACTACAAGTTATTCCTTTGAATTACTTTACTACCAGGCGGGTGAAAATAATCTCATTTGACAGGCCACTGCTATTTGGATGTTTATGCGATAATAGTCGCAAGTACGTTATTTAATACAATAAAAACCCGCATATAAGAACCTTACATTTTGAAATCATCCTGTTTAGGTTCTTATGCATATGATACTGTTCTTGAAAACAGGATGCAAGGTTCTTTAATAGGTTCTTATAAAAAAAATTAATTGCAGATCTTCGGAAATTTAGGACAAATATAAGAGAACAAGGCTTACACGTACTCACTGTCATGACACAATTTTATAAAAAAACAACCTTATCTACCTAGCCTTATCTGTATCAAATCCATTCATACAAGGAATTTTTTATTTATGCTTTGCATCCACTTAAGTATTTGGCTAAATTTTTTAAAACTTTTTAACATATTGCCAATCAGTAGTTTACATTTAACTTTTTTTAAGATAAGAACCTTCCTTGAATTTCAAGATGAATAGGTTCTTCTGTAATGAGGTTAAATCAAAACATTTTAGGCCTTAGGTTCTTATAAATGGCTGGTTCTTATATGCGAGTTTTTACTGTAGTGGACATGTTCAGATAAATTGTTTTCCGTTCCATTCCGCTCTGAAACTGTGAGGAATTTTATGCAGAAAGCCCCTTCAAGATACCTTCAAAACAGGCTTAGAATAACGACCGAATTATCTGCCTTACATTAATGACTTGCATGTGCGCTAGCACCATCGTATCCCTTGAGGGGGGGGGGGCAAAAGTTTCATCCCCGGGAGCATATCGACATCCTTCCGGGCGATTTTATCCGCCAAAGCACATGACACTAGGCCTGCGTGCAGACTATACCCCCTGATAGTCTGCACGTAGTCTGCACGTAGTCTGCATACCACGTGCTGAAACTTTTTCAAGTCATTGCTGTAAGGCAGAGATATTTGGAAAATTTCGTCGTGATTTGTGGCACGTTTTGAAAGTTTCTGAAAGGGGCTTCCTTGATAAAATACCTCATAGTTACAGAACGGAGTGGCTGATTTCAGTGAAGTAAGTTTTAAAATGGATTTGAGTATGTTCATGTAAAATAACGCGTCAGCCAATATTTTATTATTATTATTATTATTATTAAATATCTATTTAAAGTAGGCTAAAAAATGAATAGCTAAATTGCAGCTAATTAA
>REGL01000224.1:277155-291770 GCA_004194395.1 Aurelia aurita complex sp. Pacific | reverse complement strand
GGTAATTAGAAGAGGGTAGCTTTCTGAAAACCGGGCGGCAGACCCCCGTCCATCCACAAGTCATGTACCCCCCAGGGTTGTTGCACCCAGTTTTAGAGAAAACCTCCAGGACTTGGGAGAATGGAATCCCCCTGAATAAGTTGTTCATATAAGGGGGAAGACTTGTTCATTCCCCCTAGAGGGTAGCATGTGCTAAAGCGTGATAGAGTCGTCGCTGCATGGTAAACAAATTATGGGAAGCTTGCTCACGATTTTAGCAAGTTTTTCAAAATTTCTCGAGGGGACATTTTTCAGAAAAGCGCTTGTAAAAACTGAACGGAGTGACCTATTTCAGCCAGGAAAGATTCTAAATATAATCAAACATGTTATCTACTTAATTAGATATTGCAAAATATCATTGCTCGTATATTCAGGAAGCAGTGACCTGTCAAACGCCGGGCCTTTTTTGGCTCACCTGCTACAATTTGTAATGGCATAATGTGTATCAAAACCACAAAATGAATTCAACAGGAAATTGAGGGCATTTGACACCTTTAAAGTCATCAAATTTTCCTTCTCATGCAAACAGCAGTTTTTCCTAACTAGGAATATGTTGCTTTAAAGGGAGTACAAATACCAGCATGCTTTGCGTCAAGTCAGCGAATTGCTCTGCACAGCTTCCAGAATAACTGACTGTACGAAATTCACAAAAACAAAAACAAACGATGGCAAAGGCTGCTGGTCTTTGCACTCCCTTTAAATAGCTTATAATTTACTGAAAAAGAAAGGAAAATTCCTTGAAACTACCAAAAATTGTAGTTTAGAAATGTGTGTGCTTTCCAGATATGCAAAAATCCAAAAATTGATCAAATAGAAGATTTTCTGGCCCTGAAGTGGTACGGTAACCTTAAATTTGATGAAAATGAACTTTATTGTGATCCTTCGTAATCATATAGAAATCATTTATCAGGTCACAGGTGGCGGAGAATGGTTCAGTATTTTTAAAATGGAACTGTTCAGTTTTAAAATTAGTAAAAACAAACCTTTCTTGCCAGTTAAATGTGTCTGATTTCTCTGTGAATCTGATCCACTGCTATTTACTTTAGTTAGGCCAATATGCGAGCGACTGTTTAGTGTTGTTGCGGTTGTCTCAGAAATACTCAGCGTGAGTATTTCTGAGACAACAGCAACAACACTAAACAGTCGTTATTAATTTCAAAACTGAACAGTTCCATTTTAAAAATACTGAACCATTCTCCGCCACCTGTGATCAGGTCACAAAAATTGCAGGTCTAAAATTTGATTTTAGAATTAACTTCGGCGACTTTAGTGTGCCAAACATTTCTATCATTTTTATCATTAAAGGTTTCTCGAAGATCTCGACGAAGGTGTTTATATCCAGCAGACATTGGAAACTATACTGTTCAGTGGAGATGGAAAGCAACTTGCTGTACGTCTTTTTATGTTCAAATGACCATTCAACTTTGTGGTCTATATTTTTTTGCAGTTGATTAATAAATAATAATGATACTTACTTTCTTTAGGGTTGGCGTAGTGTATTACATTAGTGTATACCACTTGGCTAATTAACTCCAACCATTACTAATAGAACATTGATCCTAAATTTATCCTAAATTTACAATAGAATCTTTACACAATCTACAGCTGCATGAAAAAATCCAAAACTTAATTTCCCTTTTAACATACCGGGTGTCCCAAAATGATGTATTATTGTTTGATTCCTTACGTGTTCATAACCTATGAACCGATTTTCAAAAACTTTGTTATATTGGATTGCCTAAAGGCTAAATTGTATGTTAAGATGTTGTTTGTGGTTTTACCACGGCGCTTTCATGTCGAAAAGAAGATTGATAAACCTGCTCAAATTCAAGCCTTAGATGACATGAGAAAGAAACGGCCTATTTTTCCAGTCAAAATTTTAGATGTGTACAAAAGGTTGAACTCCTATTCGTATTCTCTGAACTCAGTATTAACTCAATTTGTATTCTCTAAACGACAAATATTCTCTGAACGACATATAAGTTCAGCCTTTGCATCACGTCTGAAATATTGACTGGGAAAGTAGGCCGTTTCGTTTTCATGCCAAATAAGGCTTGAATTTGAACAGGTTTATCGATCTTCTTTTCAACATGAAGACATCGGCCTAAACCAAAACAAACATCCTCGAATGCAATTTAGCCTTTCGGCAATCGGATAAAATAAAATTTTGAAAATCGGGTCATTGGTTATGGACATATAAGCAATCAAACGATAATACATCATTTTGGGAGACCCGGTACTTTATATTATGTAATTAACTTAGTTTGTAGTTGGTTGTAGTTTGTAGGGTACTCTATAGATCGGCACTCTCTTATATACAATGGCAAATCTCGCCAGAGACTGCCCCAGAAAACTCACAGTTTCTAACCCATAGGATGTAGTCATCGGTTTCAGTGCATAGATATTGCTCGTAACTCTTAAGTTGTAATGTATTTCTCTTTCCGCGAAAATTTCTTTCATAAAACAAGGATTTAGATTCATCCTTGTTCGGTAAATTTCAGTGATGAGCAACCGTAGATTTGACGCTTCTGTTAAAACTCACTACCGCTAGTTGTCCCAAACAACAAGTTTCATTGCTACGTCTGATCAGCAGTTTATTTTATGATAAATCTATCAGCGAAAGACACTGATCGTAGTGAAATTCTCACAGTTTTCTTGTCAAGCTTGTTACCTATTTGGCAGTTTTTGTGTGTGCATTCTTCAAGGCTGAGACAATGTTTCAAAGAAGCTCGCAGATGCAATTAGCAATTGCTATAGCTGTCAGACAACTTGCTTCCTATTAATAGTTGTATGCCGTAAAATCTCTATTAATCCCCGGGGGCTTATTTTAATTTATGACACTCTGGAGGGGGCTTTAAAGTTATGGGGCTCATTNATTTTATGATAAATCTATCAGCGAAAGACACTGATCGTTGGGCAATTCTCACAGTTTTCTTGTCAAGCTTGTTATCTATTTGGCAGTTTTTGTGTGTGCATTCTTCAAGGCTGAGACAATGTTTCAAAGAATCTCGCAGATGCAATTAGCAATTGCTATAGCTGTCAGACAACTTGCTTCCTATTAATAGTTGTATGCCGTAAAATCTCTATTAACCCCCGGGGGCTTATTTAATTTATGACACTCTGGAGGGGGCTTTAAAGTTATGGGGCTCATTTGAAAGGCAGGGGGGGCAAATCGAATGACAAGGATATGTATGATAGCTTTTTAGTTATTTCTTGTTCTTCTTTCTTAGTTGTTTAAAGAAACTGTTGGGAAACAGATTTGATCAGACTTAGCAATGAACATGTACCTTTGATATCATTTTCAAAATTCTCCTTGATAATGAAATTGAACATAGATTCCTATTCATTGATAGTCTTTTTTGAAAGTTGAAATATTGATCAGGAAAATTTAGGCTTGCCAGGGCCTCGAAACCAGAGTGTTGGCCATGTGACGTAAATGAATTCGTGAAGCATATAGAAATTGAAAATTAATATTAAGAAGAATACTTGATTCTGTTTATTTCACACACCTTATCTTACAGCCAACTACAGATAATTCTATCTTTTATTATGCATTTTTTACTTCAAAGCCAAGGAGAGGGGGCGTGGTGATTAAAAGGAAATAACTGTTTGCATCACATTCTATTTCCAGTGTGAAGTTTTGTATCTGTATGGTATAATGCTGTTTATTGTCGATATGAGATTCGATGGAGAAGTCCGGGAGAGAATTTTGGTGGCCTATCATAGATACTGGTGAGTTAGTGATGTCACTTGAAAAACTACTGATAGTACATTTATTGTAAAAAGCTCTATTAGCCACCCTCCCCATCCTTATATCAAATTGCAGAGGTTACCAAAGATGTTCCATTTATTGAGGAAACTAAGTTTGCATATTAATTTTGATATGGTTTGAGGTAAAACTGTGTCAAATTTATGTATTTGACTCTTAAGATTGTATGTTGAATCCGCAAAATATGGTGTAAAAGAACTAAGAGTGATTTTGTGAATAGGCCCCCTCCCTAGTAAGCCCCCTCCAGGCCTCCTCTGGAATTCCTGATATTAAGTAAGCTTGAGGTGGCTTAACCCCATTGTACCCAGACCAAACGTTTTTGATTTTAAAACAGAGAATAAATAGGAAAGAGAGCTGAAACATCCATACCTTTTCCTATTTTGGATTAGAAATTAATCAAATTATCATAATTTATGTCATGTGACCAGCAGATACCCATATTTGGAAAGTGGTCACACAGAAATCACAGAAATAATCGTAATTTCTTTGTTTTGAACTTGAAAAAGTCATGCTTGGTACCAAATGCTTCCCCTTTCAAAGTACTTTCGTTTGATATATACATTAAATATATTTGCTGACATCAGCAAATTATACAGGGTGTCCCAAAAAAATTGTGCCCCGTTTGTCTGAAGATTGCGACAAAACGGCAAAAGATTCTCGCGAAACTTTTGCATGATGGTGCTCTTCAGATGTTCAATTAAAGTTTGCCACAATCCCCATGGAAATCCATTGAAAAATGATGGAGGTATGACCTTCAGGAGACCAAATTTGCCCGATCACTGAAACCAGCGGTCGGCCATTTTGTCTTACTATTTTGCAGCGATAAATAGCTTAATGGATTGAAAATGAAACAGCAGCCTCCAATGTCGTAGCTCTCGTGAAAATTCCGATAATCCTCGGAGAGCTCCACTATTTCTGACCTCACAGAATTTATTTCTTACTTCACNCAATGTTTCAAAGAATCTCGCAGATGCAATTAGCAATTGCTATAGCTGTCAGACAACTTGCTTCCTATTAATAGTTGTATGCCGTAAAATCTCTATTAATCCCCGGGGGCTTATTTTAATTTATGACACTCTGGAGGGGGCTTTAAAGTTATGGGGCTCATTTGAAAGGCGGGGGGGGGGGGGGCAAAAATCGAATGACAAGGATATGTATGATAGCTTTTTAGTTATTTCTTGTTCTTCTTTCTTAGTTGTTTAAAGAAACTGTTGGGAAACAGATTTGATCAGATTTAGCAATGAACAATTACGTTTGATATCATTTTCAAAATGTTCATTTATAATTAACTTGAACATAGATTCCTTTTCGCTTATATGGGTTTTTTTGAGAGTTGAAACATTGATCATGAAAAGTTAGGTTTGCCAGGGCCTCGAAACCAGAGCTTTGGCCATGTGACGTAAATAAATTCATGAAGCATATAGAAATTGAAAATTAACATTAAGAAGAATACTTGATTCTGTTTATTTCACACACCTTATCTTACAGCCAACTACAGATAATTCTATCTTTTATTTACTTCATTTATTTACTTTTATTTACTTTGCTCTATTTTATTTATTTATTTTTTACTTCAAAGCCAAGGAGAGGGGCGTGGTAATTAAAAGGAAATAACTGTTTGTATCACATTCTATTTCCAGTGTGAAGTTTTGTATCTGTATGGTATAATGCTGTTTATTGTCGATATGAGATTCGATGGAGAAGTCCGGGAGAGAATTTTGGTGGCCTATCATAGATACTGGTGAGTTAGTATTGTCACTTGAAATTCTACTGATATGATAGTACATTGATCGTAAAAGCTCTATTAGCCCCCCCCCCTTCTTATATCAAATTGCAGAGGTTACCAAAGATGTTCCATTTATTGAGCAAACTAAGTTTGCATGTTAATTTTGATATGGTTTGAGGTAAATTTGTGTCGAATTTATGTATTTCATTCGTAAAGTTGTACGTTGAGTCCGCAAAATATGGCTTAAAAGAATTAAAAAGCTATCATATATATCCTTGTCATTTGATTTTGTGAATAAGCCCCCCTCTAATAAGCCCCATCCCCTTCAGGCCCCTCTGGAGTTCACGATATTAAGTAAGCCCCCGATGGCTTAACCCCATTGTACCCGGGCCAAAGTTTTGATTGTAAAACAGAGAATAGTGGAAAGAGAGCTGAAACATCCATGATTTTTGCTACTTTTTAATTTAAAATTAAATGGTAGGCTTTTACGTGACCAGCGGATACCCATAGTTGGAAAGTAGTCATAAACAATCACAAAAGCAATCGTAATTTCTTTGTTTTAAACTTGAATTAGTCATGCTTGGTACCAAGCGATTCCCCTTGCAAAGTACTTTCGTTTGATATATACATTATCTATATTTGCTGATATTAGCGAATTATACCTTGAATTAATGACGTCATTCGCATTGGTGACGTCATATCTGTAACAAAGAAGGACAATGTTTTCAAATGAGGATTTACATCAATGGACAATCATATTTTCTTTACTTCTAAGTAGTTTATAGAGTTTTTGATCCATTTTATCTGAAATAATTAGCACTTGTTGTTTTACCAGTACTTACGTCTATATGTGACATAGTCCTATTGTCTGGTCGCTTGGCAACAAACCACGTGACCAATTAGCACCAGAGTCGATCATCAGACTCTTACTAGTTATAGTTTTTGAGATAATCAAGGGGGGGGGCATTTTTTGTCCCCCTGGGCAGTGGTTTGACCTAAAGAGCCCGGGTACAATATAGAGCGGAGCCTGGGTACGATAGAGCTTTTATGGTATGCTAAAAAAATTCAGACATTTGAAAATTCAAAGTTCGAAGAGTACAAAACGGATTGGAATGATTCAAACTTTGCTTGGCTTCAGAAAAATTTGAAGTATTTATGTAATTTTTCTCGCATCGTTCGTTATGAGCAAAGAAAATGTAGCTAAATTTGACTTTTGTGAACATTTGCTTGTTGTGACATGGCTAATAAAAGGACCTAAAACAATAAAACAAGATTCAGATTCAGCTTCAGAACAACATTCAGATTCAGGGCAACATTTTTGTCTAACAAATCATTATAGTGTTTGACTTGCTACGAGCTTTCGTTTGATTTTGCACGTCGTGGAAGCGACGGAGGAGGGGAAGAACAGTTTCTCTTCTTTCCTTCTGACTCCGTCATTTGCTACGCTATCTGAGATTACAACTGACACTTGAGCAAGTCAAGCTCGGTGTATGAAGTTTGTTTACGATTAGATCAAGCGTATTCGGGCTCTTTTTTGTCAGGCAGTTTCAAAACAACAGATTTGCATAAGGTTGAATTTACCTATATTTTCAGTACTCATAGAAACAAAAGTGAAATGAAGAAGATCCTCGTTGTTTCTACTATAAACCGAAACCCAGCTCATTGAAATCCATTCATTACTCTAGGTACTACTATATTTGGAACATCTGAACCTTTAAGCGCATTCGCTACACTTTGTCTGATTCAGTTTTGTGTTCGATGGAAAAACAAGTGGAAATATTGAAAATACGGCAATATATGATAAATAATTAATGTTACTTATCTTTCTTATTTATTTGGTATTCAAAATGAAAATACCAAAAATAAAGTAGATGTACAAATCACGACGCTCTGAGCCAGTACTCGTTATCGAGTGCCTTGAAATCGTTTAAATATATTTTCAAATTTACCTGCCTGAAATCAGCTACCATAAGTCCCCCAGGGGCACATTTTTTGAAATGAACTTTAGGATAGGACTTATTCGAATTGGGGGGCCTATTTTATATACATTGCTGACCTTAGGTTAGTTATGTTTAGGTTGCTTTCTTTAATCTTTACTGGACATGCATTGAAAACAGTTGTTTGTAAGTTGAAGTGCTTATCCAGTTTAAATAGCCGTAATTATTATTTGTATTCATTATTGTTATTAGATTATATCTAATAATATCATAATTAGTATTATTATTTGTATTCGACATTCGCGAATGTGCGATAAAATACTGATATTGTAGCTGATGAAGATGCGGAGAAAAGCGAAAAGCGAGGTATTTGTCAAAATTAGTTGTGGAAAGGGGGCTTTTTCGAGATGGGGTTTTATTTGTCAAAATTAATTCTGAGGTGGCATTTTATTAAAAGGAGGGCCAAGGGGATTGTTTGTTAAAATTAATTCTGAGGTGAAGTGAAGGTGAAGTTACATTTTTTAGCGCCAAGTGCAGGGATTACAGAAGTAGAGAAGACCTAATCGAGTCCGCCATCCCTTGTCATGACGCTCAAGTCATGGGGTTCTACTGGGTATCAAACCAAGTCCACCTGACAGTTCTGGCTGCAAAGTCAGAGGATTACACCACTGCGTCATAACACCTTCAAATATGGCAACTTATTCGAAGCGGTGGGGGGGGGGGCTTATTTGTCCAAATTAAGTCTGGAACTTATTTGAAGGAGGGGGTGCTTATTTGTCAATGTTCTTCTCAGGTGGGGGACTAATCGAGGATTTGCGGCACTTAATTCCGTCTTATATAATCTTTTGATCAATTTCAGCGCATCAAGTGCATCTACTGATTCGAATGTTGATGACGTTTGTAAGCTCCTGCGCAGCACAGGATATGCATCCAATCCAAGTGCGAAAAGACCTGCTAAATATCCTGAAGAGTACTTCATGTAAGTTTCTATGTTCTTTTCAGTTGCGGGCAAAGAAGACGTTCTATCTTGCGTCTACCAGGTGTCCCAAAAAGTATACGGATTCTGTTTGCTCCAGCGATGTGAATTTAGATTTTATCGATGACGAATCACTCTCAAAATGTTCATCGATAGTTAACTTGAACATAGATACCTCGTTTGTTGGT
This sequence comes from Aurelia aurita complex sp. Pacific, assembly GCA_004194395.1. Taxonomy (NCBI): domain Eukaryota; kingdom Metazoa; phylum Cnidaria; class Scyphozoa; order Semaeostomeae; family Ulmaridae; genus Aurelia; species Aurelia aurita complex sp. Pacific. Next base: position 283,135 of record REGL01000224.1, on the reverse strand, counting down.
ATTGGTGCTTCGAGAGCAGAATTATTAATCTTGAAAGCTCAAATTTGTGTCAATATGCAAACCAGAGCGTTTGCCTTTCGGCCTAAAAAAATTCTTGAAGCACAGAGAATATATCAACAATCGCCTTGATAAAATTTGAATAATGTTCGATCTTATGATTTTTGTTTGCCAGAAGTCACTCCCCAATCACCCACTGGATATTTCTTGATTTTTCTTTAATTTCAGTTTTAATTTTGATGTGCTCAATAACTTGCTTCGGCCAAAAAGGCCAAAGCTCTGGTTTGAAAGTGGACGCAAATTTGAGCTTTCAAGATCAATATTTCTTTTCTCAAAGCACCAATACCAACAAACGAGGAATCTATGTTCCAGTTAACCATCGATGAACATGTTGAGAGTAATTAGCCATCGATACAATCTAAGTTCACATCGCTGGAGAAACCAAATCCGCATAATTTCTTTTGGGCCACCCGGTATTTTCATTTCATATGTTCATGCAGGGTGTCCCTAAAAACATGTACACCGTTTGAGTGGCTACTGTGGAGGAGGTATAAATCCAATTTCCCCGTTTTTCAAATTTGTGAAGAGAAAAGATTTCAACTTAGAGTTTGGCACCGAATTTGAGTAAGTGTGCCAAGTGGTTACGAGGCACTGTAAGGATATCCAGATCTATTTGCAAAAAAGGGCTTTCATTACGCAGCTCTCAAGTCATGGAATGATACACCTGCCGAAATTCACGAGTTACCGACACTTGATCGTTTTAAAAAACAACTTAAAACGCATCTAAAGAGCTAGACTCTCAAGCCAAACACAACTCCCTGGAAGAACAGCAAGGATTAAGTTTTATAGGGCTTTAGGTTTTTATTCATAAGGTTTCATCATTGTAAATAGATGTTATATATTTTAATTTGCTGAAGGGTTAATTTGTGTATAAATAATGTTAAATGAAAAAAAATGAAAAATGGTTGCTAATCAATTGAGAAAGAAAGTCAAAATCTGGTTGCTTCAAAACCAGATGATTTTATTTCCGTACTTAACCTTAAAACTTGAGTTCTAGCATCAGATGGACTTAAATTTTACATGTATGTCAGGGAACACATTTGGGAGTAATTAATGCTCAAGAATATTGACCAAGCAGCATGCCGAACGCAATATTGTTGGCTTCAAATGACATCATCACTTTTGAGAAGCAAAATAAGGATGGACGCATGATATGGATGGCAGTACTTGTGTTGCACATAACCATTTCTAGCTAGCAAACCTAGATATGTTCAATATTAATGTTTATCACAAAATCCAATTTATCACCATCTGTCTCACTTGTGAACTTGAGAAAGCCGGGCTAGATTATTTTTTTTCACTCAATTTCGTTGACTTTAACGCAAGGGAGAATGATGAATGCTCTGATTTTGACGCAGCCAATAATTTTAAATTTCTTGCGCCGTAAATCAGCAACTGCTGATCAGATTTACTCAAACTCGGTGTCAACCTCAAGTTGAAGTCTCTTCTATTGAAATTCTTAATAACAGAAACATTTGACATATGGTTTCTTTTGTTATATTCTTTATTCATTAAAACAAACAAACTACTTACAAAACAACAAGGCCAACTAACTACGTGCCATCCAGTGGGAAGGGACTCATAGTCAGCGAGTTCCCACTATATATTGAATTTAAATTGTTTCAATGATAGTCGTAAGAGAGGGACAGCCTGGGAGCAAACAATATTCGCCATTGTGCTAGGTGCTCTAGGGTTTCACGAGCAGCATCAACAATCCAGAGGTGCACACTCGTGCACCTTTGGAGGTCCCTGCTCGAGCAAACCTATCGGAGTATCTGAGTATGGCTTCTCCACACAAGTCACTCAAACAGCGCACATGTTTTTTGGGAAGGACATTATTTCAATATCTATCGGATGCTGCATTCACACTGACACTGTTAAGCCAGCTTTACAGAAACAAGGCTAGATTTTATATTAATTGAAAAGTCCAATTTGATAATTTGGTTTATTTTCTACCGACCTAACTTCAGTGTGGATGGGGTATAAGGAAGGGAAGCTCTTCAACACGGCTGTTGGCTTTTCAAGACACCTTTTCATGAAAGACAAATGCAATTGAAATTGAAAGTAAATTACAATAAACCTAGCTCTTAATACTATTAAATAGCCTCAATTCTACAACCTATTTAATATATTTATGATATTGTTTGTTTAAGATACTGACATGATTGTTTGTTTAGGGAGTATACTTGCTTTAACTCAAGTGAGAGGCTGTTCAATAACGTTGGGTCTCTGCAAGAAGAACTCTATTTGTGATTTGCTGTTTCTTTCGTTCGTAGTATCAGGTCTGAAGACTACAGGATGAAGGTTGTGATTATTTTGTGACAAGGAGGTGACACAGCATTGTGGGGCTAACTAAATCTCCTTTCAAATGAAACTCTAAGAATTTTTTTGACTACCAAGGGCAGAGAGTTTCACGGTGGTAACTTCGTCGGCCAGAGCTGCTTTAAGTTAATTCGTATGAAAACTAAAAGATAAGCATACAGCTGAAGAGGGTGAAGGGAATAACTCTGGACAGTTGAATATATATTTACTTTTCATCATTAACTTTTTCCCGTCCAAAGGTAATCATTGATGATTTATTGTAAAAACTTATTCTTCGTTTTGTTTACAGGCGTGTACCAATCTCTGCCTCCTTCGTTGACATGGTGGTTGGCCGCCTCCGTTCTGATGATATTTACAATCAGGTATAATTGTATCATTTTAAAACCGCAACTACTCGTTGCTCAATGAGAATTAGCAGCATTGCCCCCAAAACAACCTTGGCACTGATCGATTAAATATATTCTAAGGCCATTCGTGCCATCGGTGCGGTGATCATGGTCTTACAAAAAGTTTGAGATTCCCTTTGTCTTTGTCTCTGTTATCGCTACTTGCATGCGCATTGCTATCGGGAGCTTTGTGAGATTCCCTTTGTCTTTGTCTCTGTTATCGCTACTTGCATGCGGTTGACCTACAAGAGTAAATCACCCCACTAAATAGTCTGTTGTCATTCACAGATGCTCTGTTTCTCTCCCTAATTCTAGCACTGTAGCACATTTTAACACATTCATTCCTGGAACTTTTATCCCTTTGGAACAACCTACGGTACATGGCTCTGTCTTCCCCCAACATACAACTTACATGCTTTCAAGCACTCAATAAACTCATTTGACCGTAAGTCTCTCTGCTCACCCCTTTTCTTCTTCCAGTCCCTGAGGTACTCTTATGATGGTCATTGATCTTTGGTGAAATGTATTTCAGTATCAAATTAGCTTTTCATGTAAGATGATAGGTATTTGATTCAAATTGGTGCATATTTCATGACTGTACCTGGGGAGCCAAAACAAGTTCACGAGTTCGATCGTAAATATCTCTCTGGGATCAATTGTCATCGACAACTGTTTTGTATCACCGTTTAACTGAAAGGCTTGGCTATTTTTTGGGATGCTGAATAGTTACCCTAGACGACAACAACAACATTGTTCTGCTCAAACTTGGACTTATGGACTTATCAGATAAAAAATTGAGACGGAAAGGGCACAGGTTTCTCTGTTCGATCTTGAAGGAGGTTATAGTCATGACAACCTTCGGCAGTCAGAAATTCTCATTGCTGTGATGAGCTCACGAAAGCTAAGTGGCCTTCAAATGAGGAAATACTGGTTGACAGTTAAAGGTTTGCTGATACTTGGATGGAGGAAACATTCATCTGGTTGCATGTGGCTTTTTTTCTTGGCTAACATGATTGAAAACTTGAATCTTGATGCGCTTTATCATCTGAGACTTGAGCCGACAACTTCGGCCNCAGATGTGTTGATGCATCCTTCTTCTTTCGATCTACGCTCATGTTTGCCCTTAAAAAGAGTTTCTGGAATGCACAGCGAGCGAGCTAGCTACCTGGGTTTCAGAGAAACTTTTGCGGCTTTGTTTGTTTTGAATTGCTGGTTGAGAGAATTTCCTTTGTCTGCAATCGCAAATCGCTTTGAATTGAGGTGTCAACAAAAGCAACTCATGCTATTGTATTACAAAATCTGCCCTTGTTGAAGACTACAGGATGAAGGTTGCGATTATTTTGTGATGAGGAGGTGACACAACTATGTGGTGCTAGCTAAATCTCCTTTCAAATGAAACTCTAAGAATTTTTTTGACTACCAAGGGCAGAGAGTTTCACGGTGGTAACTTCGTCGGCCAGAGCTGCTTTAAGTTAGTTCGTATGAAAACTAGAAAATAAACTTGTCTGTAAATGAAGCGTACATCTGAAGTGGATGAAGCGAATACTGTTTTGCAAACTTCCAAACTGTGGACAGTTGAATATATATTTTTTCTTTTCATTATTAACTTTTTCCCGTCCAAAGGTAATCATTGATGATTTATTGTAAACAACATATTCTTCGTTTTGTTTACAGGCGTGTACCAATCTCTGCCTCCTTCGTCGACATGGTGGTTGGCCGCCTCCGGTCTGATGATATTTACAATCAGGTATAATTGTATCATTTTAAAACCGCAATTACTCGTTGCTCAATGAGAATTAGCAGCATTGCCCCCAAAACAACCTTGGCACTTATCGATAAAATATATTCTAAGGCCATTCGTTTCATCGATGATCATGTTCTTACAAAAAAGGGAGATTCTCTCTGTCTTTGTCTCTGCTATCGCTACTTTCATGCGCATTGCCCTCGGGAGCTTAGTGACATTATGTCTTGACCTCTGGGAGTAAATCATCCCATTAAGTAATCGGTTGTCATTCGCAGACACTCTGTTTCTCTCCCTAATTCTAGCACTGTAGCACATTTTAATAAATTCATTCCTTGAACTTTTATCCCTTTGGAACAACCTACGGCACATGGCTCTGTCTTCCCCCAACATACAACTTACATGCTTTCAAGCACTCAATAAACTCACTTGACCGTAAGTCTCTCTGATCACCCCTTTTCTTCTTCCAGTCCCTGAGATACTCGTATGATGGTCAATGATCTTTGGTGAAATGTATTTCAGTATCAAATTAGCTTTTCATGTAAGATGATAGGTATTTGATTCAAATTGGTGCATATTTCATGACTGTACCTGGGGAGCCAAAACAAGTTCACGAGTTTGATCGTAAATATCTCTCTGGGATCAATTGTCATCGACAACTGTTTTGTATCACCGTTTAACTGAAAGGCTTGGCTATTTTTTGGGATGCTGAATAGTTACCCTAGACGACAACAACAACATTGTTCTGCTCAAACTTGGACTTATGGACTTATCAGATAAAAAATTGAGACGGAAAGGGCACAGGTTTTCTGTTCGATCTTGAAGGAGGTTATAGTCATGACAACCTTCGGCAGTCAAAAATTCTCATTGCTGTGGTGAGCTCACGGAAGCTAAGTGGCCTTCAAATGAGGAAATACTGGTTGACAGTGAAAGGTTTGCTGATACTTGGATGGAGGAAACATCCATCTGGTTGCCTGTGGCTTTTTTTCATGGCTAACATGATTGAAAACTTGAATCTTGAAGCGTTGTATCGTCTGAGGATTGAGCCGACAACTTCGGCCCATCCACCATTTCGTACAGTGTTGCTATGGTTTCCATACCCAAAAATGAAATCGAGAGAAACAAGTTCGCTTTCGTTTTGAATGTGGAAGTTCACGAGTCGTAGTTTCAGCGTCTAATAGTCATGGATAGCTACAGTCATGTAATCAGTCTATAGTTACTCTAGGTTATGGTTACCTTCTGAAAAACAAACCAGATTCTAAGAAAATTTGGGAGCCAAAATTTTTCATTTAGAGTAGGGGCCATCCTTTTTCAGTCAATATTTTGTCAAAGTGTAATGATGAAGATTGATTTGAAGTCTTTTTGGGAAATATGTTATCTGACTGAATTCGTCTCTTCACTCTAATTTTGTGCTGCTAAGCAAATTTTGAATTCGGCTCTCTTGCCATCTTCTAAGTCATTGACTGGAGAAAGT
>REGL01000224.1:248244-269722 GCA_004194395.1 Aurelia aurita complex sp. Pacific | reverse complement strand
AAATGTATAGATTTTTATCCACATTGGATTCCAAATTTTGAAAATCTTAAGTTTTTCTTCATCATTTTGAATTTGGTACCAAGCTACCTTACATTGTTCCTTTTGTTTGTTAAGGTATTATTATTGTAAGTGCCATCCAAACAAAGTAGGGACCAGACGACCTTGTGTCCTTTCCTGCTTTGGATGGCACAGTAACAAGTAATCTTTGTGTTTTAATTGTTTTGATGATACTATAAAAAAAGTCAAAAAAGTGATCGTTTCAAAAACATCTCTTTATTTGTTCTTTCAAAATTTCAAAACCCTGTAAGTTATAAAAGCATTGTTCTAGCATGATTTTTCATTTAAAAATGGCTCAATAGACGATTACGTTAAAGATGGCGGAGGGGAACTTTTTACCAAGATTTACCAAGATGGACACCCTGTATCCTGTATGTTCAAGCAAATGCCTATACTTGTTTGATTCATCTGCTTTATTTATGAAATTTTTAAAATTTATCTCCATAGTTGGTGACAATCACAAGAAAAGTCGGCAGATCAAAGAAGCCATCGTCAATTTTGGTTACAGCTCAACGATAATCTTTTCTTTGATGCTCAACACTGCCCAGTTTGAATTTGTTCTCAAGGAGGTAAATCATTACTTTGTCCTTCGACTTGCTACCATGGATACACGGGTTCCCATTTGATCACCAAAGTTAAAGGGAATGTAAGCATATATAAGTGGCTCAAGCCACTTGCGGTCAAACTCTAGCCAATCAGATATCATTATTTCCTGTTGACAAAGCGGCGTATGTCACAGCCTATTGTCTTTGCATGGCTATTTTTATCAAAGGCTTATGTATGCTTAGATTCCCTTAAAGCATTGTTGGGCCAGGATGAGTGATCTCCTGGAGACTGCTTGTATCGTAAGTAAACCAACTCACTAAGGTGTAGAATTGGTTCTTTAGTGATGAAGGCATTAAAACATGTCTGGAGCGTCGCCTCTTTGGGCTTATCAATTGAGAAGTTCTAAAAATGGTGTACAAGTCGGTAAATGACCAAGCTCCCACTTACCTTACAGACATGTTCCTCAGGCTGTCCGATTCATGCAAGAGAGAACTTCGCAATACCAAAGCAGGTTTGGCCGTTCCTCGTCGTAAATTGACCTTCGGACAGAAGAGCTTCTCGTACAAGAGTGCTAGATTGTGGAACGATCTTTCTGTTGAAATATTCAAAAAAAGTATCAGCAATACCAATGGCAAATGCTGATAATCTTTCTCGTGCTATAATTTGCAGTACTTTAATTTGCATATTAGATTGTTTTATAAATAAGACTATTTAATTTGTATGCATTTTTCTTTTACATTTAGTTATTATGTGTATTTGCACAGCTCACTGTAAATCAGTAATTTGACCACTGTGCTTAAAGAAATTAAAATCAAATCAAATCAAATGGCTGCAAGAGTCCATGAAATACGTCTCAGGAAATAAAGAAAAATAATTAGGAAAAAAATGCCTGGGCTGAGGGTGTATTGGAAATGTAAAGCGAGTCTGAATATTTTTACTTATGAAATGGGTGCTATATGAAAACAGTGACTTTATTTTAGTTTACCTGAGTTACACGATACTACAAGGTGAGCTAGAAAGATGTTCCAACTTTTGAAAATGCATAGCACCATGACTACTTGATGAGCTAGCGAGCTAGCATGAGTGTAATTCTGCTTGAAAGCCTAGAGTTTGAAGTATTTTATTTATGAAATGGGTGCTATATGAAAACAATGACTTTATTTTAGTTTACCTGAGTTACACGATACTACCAGGTGCGCCAGAAAGATGTTCCAACTTTTGAAAATGCATAGCACCATGACTACTTGATGAGCTAGCGAGCTAGCATGAGTGTAATTCTGCTTGAAAGCCTAGAGTTTGAAGTATTTTATTTATTTCTTACGTCTTCATGAGCACTTGAAAATACAGGCAAATTTGGCTTTACGAAATTTTCGTGGTTGGAAAATGCCGTAAAATGGCCTAAAACACTTGATCAAGTCAAAATAATTGTGGGGTGAGTGGCCGAGCGGCCTAATCAGTTACCGTCAGAAGACTGAAGTTAAGCTCGGTNATCGGTTCAGTGGTTATTGACATGTAGGCAATCAAACAGTAACACATCATTTCAGGACACCTGGTAGTTGGCATATACCGGGTGACTCAGAAAAAAGTGACCCAACGCAATCTGTTATCGAAAAAGACGTGAGTGGCCGATTGAAATATTTCAAACGTTGTTCTGTCACTAAAGGACTAGCCTACATTATGAGTATTTTTCGCAATTTTTTGGGGACGGTAAAGTTCCCAAATTAGGGGTTTAGAGGAAAAGGGCATGGTTTAAATCCTCGAAAAAAAAGTCGTCATAAACAGGGGATCGATTTGAAGCCATTTCAGGTCTTCAAAACAACGAGGAGCGTGTTTCATTTTGCCTGAAAATATCTTTAAGTACCTAGGGACTATAAACTTGCTCTGAAGACTTCCGACTGGGTTGCCTATTCCCAGTTTGAAACGAAACACGCTCCTCATCGTTTTAAAGATCTGAAATGGCTGTAAATCAATCTCCTATTTTTGACGATTTTTTTAATATTTCAGGCATGCCCATTTCCTCGAAATCCTTAATTTTGGAAGTTTACCGTGCCGGAAAAAATTGCGAAAAATACATATAGCATAGGCTAGTCCTTTAGCGACACAACAACGTTCAAAATATTTCAATCGGCTACTTACTTAATTTTCTGCAACAGATTGTGTTGGGTCACTTCTTTCTGGGTCACCCGATATATAGCCATGAGATTGCAACTTTAGCATTTGTTTGTACATTATTTATTGGAGGGAGATATTGTTTCCAGAGGGAGATAAAGGAACTTCACTTATTGTTCGTTGTGGTGAGATTCTTCACGATTTGGTCAAATGCTGTCTTCTGTTATGTCAGGTCATTCCTTTCAAGTCTTATCATAATAAATTGTTACCAGATATTTTTTATTACAGGCAACTAGACATTTGCAAAAAGTTAGATCTTTGAATACTGAGGTAAGAACCAGAAACTGTCGTACATTGTAACTAAGTTTTTATTGGAGGGCTTCTTGAAAGACAGCTTCTGCTGAAGGGCAACCCTCCTTAAAAGAATCAGATATGAAATATATGAAATAAGAAAAATTCACTAGAAACCTTGTTCCAGTTTTCCAACAAAGTCCCAAAATATATCCACTTATGACAGGCAGTGATTAAAATCATATTAGTTCCTACGTGAACAAGTTACCATTTATCACAGGTAATGGTACATCGTAAAGTATTGTATCCGACTTTTCGGCTGACTTATCAGACAATCTTTATTACAAATACCAATGATGAATTTTAGCCGACCTGTCGGTGTGCTGTCGTCCTGATATTTTCTAGTCCCAAATGGACTTTCCTCCCTTTATCAGATTTTCATGAAATTAACTCGTAAATAGAATAACTCATATAATTTCCATCTCTCATCAATCGAGACCCAGTGCGTATTGGATTTTCATAATTTGCATCCCCTCCAATCATTGAGACAGCCACTTGTTTTAAGTTCTGGAGAAAGTGAGTTGAAATCAGCCCAATCGATCAAGCATTGATTCAAAAACTTAACTTGAAAACACGAAGAGAAAATGATTACTATTATCAATGCGAAACCTCTGTTAAAGTTATGAAAAGCAAAGACCGACCGATTGAAAGTGCGACCGATTGAAACTAATCCATTTCTCAATCCCCAAGTGCTCTTACTTGCTGTCTTTAGAAATTCAACCGATGTTTTCAACAGATTTAGACTTTTTCCAGTCCGATGATTTTCAAGAAATCACTCGCGAAGCAGTCATGGAAAAATCGGAAAATTTGTAAAATACCCTTTTGATTCGAATAAAAATTGAATGCAAGTCTTTACGAGTCTTAGTTAAAGATTGCATTGTCCTCTTCACTTTTCCAGGCTTTAAATTATTTGAAAGAAGGTGTTTTGGTGGAACAATTTATTTTGGATTCCATACCAAAGCTGATGAATTGTCTTCGAGATTGCAATGTTACTCTCAGATGGCTCATGCTTCACACTGCAGAAAAAAGTAATTTCCTTCTTTTTTCTTGGATGCTTTTTCAAATTTTATGGTACAAAAAAGTCGAAAATAGTCAAATACGTCAAATAATCAAATAAAATGTATATATTTTTATCCACATTGGATTCCAAATTTTGAAAATCTTAAGTTTTTCTTCATCATTTTGAATTTGGTACCAAGCTACCTTACATTGTTCCTTTTGTTTGTTAAGGTATTATAATTGTAAGTGCCATCCAAACAAAGTAGGGACCAGACGACCTTGTGTCCTTTCCTGCTTTGGATGGCACAGTAACAAGTAATCTTTGTGTTTTAATTGTTTTGATGATACTATAAAAAAAGTCAAAAAAGTGATCGTTTCAAAAACATCTCTTTATTTGTTCTTTCAAAATTTCAAAACCCTGTAAGTTATAAAAGCATTGTTCTAGCATGTTTTTTCATTTAAAAATGGCTCAATAGACGATTACGTTAAAGATGGCGGAGAGGAACTTTTTACCAAGATTTACCAAGATGGACACCCTGTATCCTGTATGTTCAAGCAAATGCCTATACTTGTTTGATTCATCTGCTTTATTTATGAAATTTTTAAAATTTATCTCCATAGTTGGTGACAATCACAAGAAAAGTCGGCAGATCAAAGAAGCCATCGTCAATTTTGGTTACAGCTCAACGATAATCTTTTCTTTGATGCTCAACACTGCCCAGTTTGAATTTGTTCTCAAGGAGGTAAATCATTACTTTGTCCTTCGACTTGCTACCATGGATACACGGGTTCCCATTTGATCACCAAAGTTAAAGGGAATGTAAGCATATATAAGTGGCTCAAGCCACTTGCGGTCAAACTCTAGCCAATCAGATATCATTATTTCCTGTTGACAAAGCGGCGTATGTCACAGCCTATTGTCTTTGCATGGCTATTTTTATCAAAGGCTTATGTATGCTTAGATTCCCTTAAAGCATTGTTGGGCCAGGATGAGTGATCTCCTGGAGACTGCTTGTATCGTAAGTAAACCAACTCACTAAGGTGTAGAATTGGTTCTTTAGTGATGAAGGCACTAAAACATGTCTCGAGCGTCGACTCTTTGCGCTTATCAATTCAGAAGTTCTAAAAATGGTGCACAAGTCGGTAAATGACCAAGCTCCCACTTACCTTACAGACATGTTCGTCAGGCTGTCCGATTCATGCAAGAGAGAACTTTGCAATACCAAAACAGGTTTGGCCGTTCCTCGTCGTAAATCGGCCTTCGGACAGAAGAGCTTCTCGTACAAGAGTGCTAGATAGTGGAACGATCTTTCTGTTGAAATATTCAAAAAAAGTATCAGCAATACCAATGGCAAATGCTGATAATCTCTCTCATGCTATAATTTGCAGTACTTTAATTTGCATATTAGATTGTTTTGTAAATAAGACTATTTAATTTGTATGCTTTTCTTTTACATTTAGGTATTATATGTATTTGCACAGCTCACTGTAAATCAGTAATTTGACCACCGTGCTTAAAGAAATTAAAATCAAATCAAATCAAATGGCTGCAAGAGTCCATGAAATACGTCTCAGGAAATAAAGAAAAATAATTAGGAAAAAAAATGCCTGGGCTGAGGGGGTATTGGAAATGTAAAGCGAGTCTGAATATTTTTACTTATGAAATGGGTGCTATATGAAAACAGTGACTTTATTTTAGTTTACCTGAGTTACACGATACTACAAGGTGAGCTAGAAAGATGTTCCAACTTTTGAAAATGCATAGCACCATGACTACTTGATGAGCTAGCGAGCTAGCATGAGTGTAATTCTGCTTGAAAGCCTAGAGTTTGAAGTATTTTATTTATGAAATGGGTGCTATATGAAAACAATGACTTTATTTTAGTTTACCTGAGTTACACGATACTACCAGGTGCGCCAGAAAGATGTTCCAACTTTTGAAAATGCATAGCACCATGACTACTTGATGAGCTAGCGAGCTAGCATGAGTGTAATTCTGCTTGAAAGCCTAGAGTTTGAAGTATTTTATTTATTTCTTACGTCTTCATGAGCACTTGAAAATACAGGCAAATTTGGCTTTACGAAATTTTCGTGGTTGGAAAATGCCGTAAAATGGCCTAAAACACTTGATCAAGTCAAAATAATTGTGGGGTGAGTGGCCGAGCGGCTTAATCAGTTACCGTCAGAAGACTGAAGTTAAGCTCGGTCGAGTGAGGTCAAACTCCGGATGGGTGACCTCGGAGGCTTGACTTCGCAACTCACCTCGCCGTTCTTAGGAAGGGACGTTAAACTAGGGGTCCCGTGCCTGGATGCGGCATGCACAGTGGGCTTAAATTAGCTTTAAGTAGCTAGATATACTTCCTGCCCACTCAAAAAAAATTACTGAAAAGAAAATAGATGAATCTTAAGAAAGGTGCAAAAAATCTTATTTTTATGAAAAAAGTATAAACTTTCCAATTCACGGTACAAGGCAAAAGAGAACAAACAGGAAAATAACTGTGAAGAAAGGAACTTTAACCCTCCTGATAGAAGAGGTCACAAATACTTCCGTTTTCAGAGATGATGTATCATAGCAAAGGAATCAAATATTGAAAATAATCGCACGATTAGTTGATGCATCATTGATTCGATTTAATGGCTTGAAAGGGTACTTGGTTGTATGTGTTCATTAGCAATCTTTGATACCGTTATAATTTTCAGAATTTTTGTGTTGTGAATCTGAAAATGACAGAGGAAAAACGATACAGTGTTCAGGGAGACCATAGTTTATGAAGGCATATGACATGGCTGTAAGCAAACACTTGCAGCTCTTTTGGTTTACGATTTAGAAATTGGATGACGTCACAACTGCAGAACTGGTTGAAGCCAAGAAAGTCGCTGTAATGGACGATGACGCTAAAGATCGATTGCGATTACGCAAGGAACTTTTTACCAAGATGCATTGAGTTCTTCATCTGAATTTCTATATAATCGTTAAAGGCAGTGGCGGACAATTAGAGGAGGAGGGGGGGGGGCAGTGGGTGCGATCGCCCCTCAATGTTGGCTAGAACGCCGATCTTTTGTTTGAAAACAATATATAGATAGACAATGCTTTTCAACTGAAGCAATAGCTTCGCCCCCCCCCCCAATATTTTGCAAAGTGTCTGTCACGGGTTAAAGGTTCACAATTAGAGCACAATGCAATCTTGGTATCCACCATTTTGAGCGCGATGGTCTCTTCTTAAGATAATGAAGATATGAAATATTGCCAATGCACAATTGTAATGAAGTACGTGAAGTGCCTTTCAAGCCATTATATCAAACGAGGGATGCCTTATCTAATTATGCAATGGTGATGGTGACGGTGAAGGTGAAGTCGTGGTTTTTAGCGCCAAGCGCTTGGATCGCAGAAGTAGCTAAGCGCTAAGAGAATCTGCGAACCCTTGTCATGACGCTCAAGTGGTGGGACTCTTTCTGCAGTCGAACCCTGTCCGCCTGACTGTTCTGGCTGCAAAGTCAGAGGATTACACCACTGCGCCACACCACCCTCAAATGTGGAATGTTCTTTTTTATTGATTTGATTACTACTCTATGAATCAGTTGTCTGCATTCAAAAAATATTTTATTCAGCTTCTTAGCACATTTCTCATTTCATGTTTGTTAATTTTTGTTTAGGCTTTCAAGAAAATGCTGAGTCAGAAAGAAGCAAAATGGGAAAAGTGCAAAGCAGAGAGTGTGGAGCGAATGAGCGAACTTAGTGAAGTGTTTTCCGGCAGCAAACCATTAACGAGAGTTGAAAAGAAAGGTATAGTTCGTACTTGCATATTGACGAATTATTTTCAAATTTTTCATTTTGGATTTCTACCAGGTGATTTATAAAAAAAACCCCGCCGTTTGAAAGGTTACTGCTCCCTAAATGTCAACGAAACAATGTCTGCGACATTTGATTGAATTGCCAACATGCTCAATTATTTTTAGAATTTTTCCTGGCTATAGTCAGTCTCTTCGTTCAGATTTTACAATAGATTTTCTCCAGAAAGTTCCTTTGAGAAACGTACGAAAACGTGATAAAATCACGAACAAATTTCCGCAATGTTTCTACCTTTCAGCAATTGTTTTCAGAGGGCAAGAACGACGACAAATAAAATTATTTGTATAGTATTAGAGAATTATTTCAGCATTTCCATTTTAACGGATGACAAGTCCAAGAGTAATAAACGACACTTCCAGTTGACAAATCCAAGAGACATAGACGAGTGGCTAAGCCATATTGATATAGAACAATTCGGATCAATTTCCAAGATCCATCATCAGCGTGTTAAAAGTGGGCGTAATCACCATTAGATAAGGCGAAGGTGAAGGTGAAGGTGAAGGTGAAGGTGAAGGAGAAGTTGCGTTTTTCAGCGCCAAGCGCTGTGATCGCAGAAATAGAGCAGACCTAATCGAGTCCGCGACCCCTGTCATGACGCTCAAGTGATGGGGTCCTACCGAGTATCGAACCCACTCCGCCTGACTGTTCTGGCTGCAAAGTCAGAGGATTGCACCACTGTGCCACAACACCTTCAAGGCAGTAACAAAGAGTACCAAAAGAGGGCAAAACCGTGCACGAACACCAAACGGGTTGGGGAAAAATGTCAATCAAGGGGTAAAAGAAAGGAAACCAAGATCAGGGGGAGGGGTAGCAACAGCAAAAGTGAGTAAACAACTAAATTAGAACAGCGCTAGGGGAATAGAAGACAATGGTGCATTAAGCACAGACCGATCACGTAGGATAAGAAGGCTCTCTTGGATAAGTAGGTCAAAAGAATTGTCAGTCCGACTGATGATATCAAAGTTCTTAAGGGACGCATCGTGGCCAGACTTAGAAATATGGTCCCCAATGGCAGAAGGACTGCTTTTTATCTTTTGACCTGCTTTTGACTGAATTTTTTTCAGTAATTTATTTTGAGTGGGCAGGAAGCATTTCTAGCTACTGAAAGCTAATTTAAGCCCATTATGCATGCCGCATCCAGGCATGGGACCCCTAGTTTAACGTCCCTTCCAAAGGACGGCGAGGTGAGTTTGCAAGGCCAAGCCTACGAGGTCACCCATCCGGAGTTTGACCTCACTCGACCCAGCCTAACTTCATTCTTCTGATAGTAATTGTATATAAGCCGTTCGGCCACTCACTCCACTAGCAATGACCTCAGCACGCTTTGGTACGTGCTATCCTCTTGAGAAGATGAGCAAGTGTTCCCCCTATGTATAACTTATTCAAAGTATTCCACTCTCTCAAATAGACAAAATACATGATAATACATTCAAGTGTTGATGTAGGGTTAGACGGGGTAAAGTGAACTATTTTGGAGGTTTTTCAAGGATATCCAAAAGAGATTGTAGCTGAGGGCAAACTTTTTAGCGTTGTTTTGACATTATGTCTTTGGNGGATTTCCGAAAAAAAAACATTTAGAATTACCATCATAGTTGGACGTTGGAACAGGCTCGGACGCTCATCTTAACACACATTTACAATTAGTAGAGACAACATGTGTGCCGCAAAGTATATCTTCTGTACTACAAAGCAGCTGCGTTGTATAACCTCCTCAATTGTTTTGATCAAGTACGATAACATTATAAGAATGAGTGTATCATTCATTGTCTCCGTGAAAATTTGCGGCCTGTAGGGTAAGACGGGGTAAAGTGAACTATTTTGGAGGTTTTTCAAGGATATCCTAAAGAGATTGTAGCTGAGGGCAAACTTTTTAACGTTGTTTTGACATTATGTCTTTGGGTCAGTTTATCCAACAAAAATATTTTTCAAATATTTTTCCATTGTCTCACAAAAGAGCTTTCTTTGGTGACCGCTCTGCCTAGTTCACTTTACCCCAGGCCGGGGTAAAGTGAACTACTTAGCAATTGTTCGATAAAACCAAAATAATGCTGGTAATACCCGAAAACATTATTTATTTTGCAACTCTAAGGAGTTCCTCGCATGCCAAAACGAAACAAACCAAAAATTTCTCAAGAATGATATTTGCAAAATTAAATGGTGACCTATGTTGAGAACGATCTTTGCAGATCAAATATAAACCAAAAACTATTGTGAAAGTCACAAATTCGAGTCACATTGCGATACCTGAATACAATTCGATGAACAATAATGAGAATATACTTAGAAAATACGATATTGCATATAAACACCAAATCACTACAAAGAGAAACACTATTTTCAAAGTAATTCACTTTGCCCCGAAACCTCCGCCCAGAAATAAAACCAAAAATAGTTATAAATCCATAACAATGATCAATATTCTAATTTCACAGTGATGGTCATTTATCCTTTCCATGTGGATAGGTATGCTTTTGCTTCATCAAATCCTAACAAAATTCTTAGATCAGTAACCGCATTTTGAATGAAGGTCAAACTTCGGCTGTTAACGTTTTGGAGGTTTATCTGGGAGCTGGTATCAGAATATATTTCTGTGTCATCAGAGTGAAAAATGTTCCTGCAAATTATGATTTTCCGAAGGCAGAATTATGAACCAAATAAGATTAAAAAGGTCTTCTTCATCTGACTTCATGTTCACATGAGAAAATTTAAAATCATGGGTAGTTCACTTTACCCCGGTCGAAGCAAAATATCGACTGGACGGTAGATCTTTTAAAGTAGTATGTTAGCGTACGAAAAAGTCTTTCTTGACCCTTTCCTTTTGGAAAAAGTAAACACATGGAATGTGCTTCAAATTGATCAAAACAATTATAGAAATGAACTTCGTCTTGGGGTCAAAAATTAAGACCAAAGATAGGAGCCCAAACCTAACAACCATAATTTCCCGAGGTTGTTTTGACTGCCTTGGGTAAAGGGAATTTTTGCAACAACAGGAAGAACTATTTTGCAAAAATGTTTTCATTTTCTGTGAAGACATAAAACAAAGCATTGGGCATAAATCATGTTTTATCATTGCATGTTTGCTTTTGGAGAGAAGCGCGAATGTTCTGAGTAGTTCACTTTACCCCGTCTTACCCTAAGTGTCATTGTTGTTAGGAAGAACGAGGACAGATTTTGTAAGACAATAGCATGCGATTCTTTTTGTTGACATGTGAATTCAAAGCGATTAGCGGTTGCACACAAAGGAAATCCTCTCAACCATAAATTCAAAACAAACAAAGCCGCAAAAGTTTCTCTGAAACCCAAGTAGCTAGCGCGCTCGTTGTGCATTCCACAAATTGTTTTCAAGAGCAAATATGAGCATATATCGAAAGAAGAAGGATATATCTACATATTTACCACGGGCATTTTATTTCTTTGGTTCAGAAGCCGATCAGTAAGTGTTTTCATTACACCCAAAAAAAAAAAGAATTGAATCGCCTCCCAATCGGCTTTTGAACCAAACAAATTAAATGCCCGAGGCAGATGTGTAGACATATCCCTCTTCTTTCGATCTATGCTCATGTTTGCTCTTTAAAACAATTTCTGGAATGCACAACGAGCGAGCTAGCAACCTGAGTTTCAGAGATACTTGTGCGGCTTTGCTGGTTTTGAATTACTGGTTGAGAGAATTTCCTTTGTCTGCGATCGCTAATCGCTTTGAATAGACCTTTTAGCTATTCTACAAAAGAGCCTGGATCGAGCGTTATTTTTATACATGAGGTTCGATAGAGTGGCGTTAGAGCTTCTATCAATATTGTACATATTCGAAAATTCTACAAAGTGCACTTTGTAGAATTTTAGAATTTGCACAATAGTGATAGAAGCTCTTAACACCACTCTATCGAGCCTCGCGTATAAAAATAACGCTCGATCCAGGCTCTTTTGTAGAATAGCTAAAAGGTCTATTGCGGTGTCAATCAAAACCAACTAGTGCTATTGTCTTACCAAATCTGTCCTTGTTGTTAGGAAGGAAAGCCAAGGAAATTTTGCTCGTCGTTTTCATTTGTTTTTTGCAGGTTTTTGAAGGGGGCTTTTTATGCTTGAGGGCCTTTCTGCAGAAATCCTCCCATATCGACGGAAAAGAACGAGCGATTGAGGTCGGGTAAATTACTGAAGCTGATTGAACATATCGGCGATAAAACAAGACAATTTCTGTTATTATTGCTTTGATATTCAGGAAGCAGCAATTTTTTAAACTCTTTTATTGACTCACTTGTTATTAATAGATGACTCTGAATCTTGCGGTATACCAGGCTTTCCAAAACACTTCGTTTTTATTTTTACTATAGTTTTACGTTTGCCCGATATTTGTGTTGGATTCGATTACGCATATTAACGACTGCATCAACGTTGAGCTGAGTAACCTGACATCTTGGCTACATAGCTTATAAATTATCCCTTAATGTTGCTACGACACATAGTCTTGTAGTTGGTACCGGGTGTCCCAAAAAAGTACTTCTGTTTCAAAAATCACCAAAAATTGATTATCAAACTTTCGATAAAATTTTCTTTTTGAAATGATAAAATGTTTGCTTTTGATATATTCATATCAAACAAGATTTTCATATTTAATTCTTTTAAGGAGGGTTGCCCTTCAGCAGAAGCTGGTTTTCAAGGGGCCCTCCGATAAAAACAATAATTAAAATCTACAGAAACAAAGTAAAAAGCTATTAATTAAATCAAACTATAAAACCTTATTTACAATATTCAAAACCTATGTACAATAATGTTTAAAATTTAAAATCAAGCGAAAGAAAAAGATGCCTGTACCTAAATAGTCTTGAAACTCTTCAGTGAGGCTGCCTGCTTAGACTCGGCTGAGAGGCTATTCCACAGTTTTGCACCTCTGTAGGAGAAACATCTCTGGCCATTATTTGACCTTTTCTTGGGTAACCTAAGGTCGGTTCCTGTATTACGAAGGCTGTAGGATGAACACTGCGAATTTTGTGTGAAGAGGTCACACAGGTATTGCGGAGCCAGCTCATTTAAGGACTTGAAGACCATTGTCTGAGACTCATTGATGCAACAAGGTAGAACAATTACACGTTGAAAAACCTTATTTTGAGCTATAGTTTTAAGCAAAATAGTCAATCTTGCCAATGAGTCAAAATTCTCAGATTTTTATCATCATTGAGGTCTGCCATGATTTTGCACATATCTTTCTGTCATTTATGACCAAACTAGATTATTTAAATGCACAAAGAAATTGATCTGGCAAGCATCAGTGCGTTTCTGCAGTATGGTTCAAAACCAGGTAGCCCTAAAAAGAGCTTAATTTGCTACTTTTTAAGCCAATTACAAGATCAGATATGTATTGAAAAATAATTTGGTCCTTGATATACTTTACAAAAAAAGAAAATTGAAGATCGGCCGTGAAATCAAGTTTTGAGGATTTTTCAAACGGGAGTACTTGGGTTTTGGGACACCTGGTAGTAGAAAGCGACTGAAAGATATAAATAAGTTGCAAATGCCAACATCTAACGTCGATTCTCTGTTTCATGCTATGATTAGCATTACTTTGATTTGTTTATTAGATTATTTTGTAAATATAATTTTTAGATGTATATGCATATGCTTGTCTTTTAGATGTAGCATGGGTAGTTAGACACTGCTGGTGTGCTTCTATGGAGAAGAGCTGGATAATATGTATCTGCGGGGGAAATTTTTTGTAGTACTGCGGAGGAGATATTTGCGGGGGAAATTTTTTATAGTACTGCGGAGGAGATATCTGTGGGGGAAATTTTATAGTACTGCGGATAGTTTAATATTTTTGTTCTTTCGATATCCTCCGCAGTACTGCAAAAAAAATTCCCCCGCAGATACATAATATCCAGCGCTCCTCCATAGAAGCACAACAGCAGTGTCTAACTACCCATGGATGTAGGCAATGTATGCATCTGCACGGTCCACTGTTGATCAGTCCTTTGATTGACGTGGTCACTGTGCCTAAAGAATTGAAAATCAATAATTCAGTCATTCAATCAATCAAAGTAAGACTGCGTTCACACGATGCCGGCAAATTTTGAAAACGGTGAAAAATGTGACGGATAGGCCTTCCGTTCATACGGAAACGGCACTCTCTTTGCTAGCAGATTTGAAATCGGTAGATTTTGAAAACGGAACTCTAACCGGCACATTTTGAAAATGGCATCGTGTGAACACTCCAAAATGATGAAAACGGAACATTTTTCAACGCTCTCAAAACGAGGCTGATTGGCTTTTGTGCGAAAATCCAGCCTCGTTCTCGTGGAGCTTGCAAAGAGTTTATTGCTGTCACAATTTTTGGCGTTTTCTAAATTTTGCCAGTATCGTGTGAACGCTGACTCAAATTTTGCTACCGTCATAATTTTTCACCGTTTTCAAAATGTGCCGGAATCGTGTGAACGCAGTCTAAATTTTAAATCATATTTATGTAAAATCAGCATTATGTACGAATCATCTTGGCATGTCATTAGTCATTAGTTGGTACTTTTTCTGGCACGCCCTCTTTGAAGTACTTGCATTGCCTTACAGAGGGACTGATGGCCTGGTTTCAAGAAATGGCTAAACAGATTGGTTCTTTAAGTTATGAAAACTCAACATCAGCCGGAAGGAAGATCGTGCAATTAATTCAAGCATTGGAAGAGGTATGACTCAGGGCATGTTCATATGAACTCGGTTAACGGGCTAGCTCGGTAAGCCACATCTCAGTATCTTTACCCAATCCAGCCCCCCCCCCCTGGTAAATTTTTCCACACAGCTCGTTGAGTATCTCTAGAATAGTCTAGCTTTTTGTGACTTTTAGTTTCTATCGAGGAGACATCCTTTCATGTCAATTTCAAAAATGTTGACTCTGATTCAGGGCGTCAACACACGACTAAACTTGAGTGCTCCGCAAATTAAATACCTTATTAGCAACATAATATGATGCAGCAGGTATTTTTATGTATATTTAGCATTTTTTGCCATTTTTCAAAACAATTTATAATCAATTTTAGGCAAAATCACTCGTTTTTGCATACAAAATAAATAAATGCTGACATCAGCAAAAATGTTAGTGCAAAATAGAATTATAAAGATATAAGCCTTCTATGTTTCAAACCTTATATCAATATGTTTTGATCGATTTTGCGATACAAAGCAACAAAATATATGTGGTCTTACACCCAAATTAGCAACATTTGCTGACGTCATCACTTAATCACGTGATATAAACAAAAAAGAATTAGGCCATCTTATTTGCCCTATTGTGTTTGTTACTTGTGCCAAATTTCAAGTCTCTAGCACTTATGGTTCTGAGGATATGTGCCCCCAAGTCTCCTCACAGTTTCAAAAAGCCTAGGCTGGATAGGGTTAAGGGACCAATAGGAGAATCAGAGTTTGTTTATATGGAGAAACGAGCCAGACCGATAAGCGAGATCTCATGGAACACTGGTGAAGTCTCGATAGACTGAATTTATATTTTTTCCATGTAAGCACTCTATCCCGGCTTGGGAGATGAAAATGGCCTCACTTCTCATGCACTCCTTATTTAAACGATTGACGTGTGTATCAGTTTCACATTTAGAGAACGGGCGAGTGTCAGTTTTTGGCGCGCGGCTGATTTCTGTCTCTGTAAACGGGCTGGAATTTCTCCACATAAACACATGAATAAAATCCGCTCTCTTATGGAGCCAGCCCGTTTGCCTCCCCAATAAGCTTCTCTCTAACAAGCCAAAATCTTAAACGAGTTCCCTCTCTTAAAGGAATCTAAGCTTAAAGATGGCTCAAGCCACTTACGGTCAAATACCAGCCTATCAGAGATCAGGATCTCCCGTTGACGTGCGTAGATCACTTGCAAAATTTTGTTTGGCACGTGTCACAACCAATTGTTTTTGTACGACTATTTTTACCTATGATTTACGTTTGCTTAAATTCCCTTTAGCGCCTAGCATCAAATGGAATAGGTTGCCAAAGTTGTTTTATTTACTTACCTGAAATAGTTAAATGTTAATTTTCATGCGGTTTTGGATTAAAATGGTGTTAAAGATACTGTGGTAAAAGACTTAAGAGCCTAAAAGCTATCATTTCTAACCTTGTCATTTGATTTTATAGATCAGTTTCCCTTTCTGATACGGCCCCTCTCTAAACATAGGTTCCAAATCTTTTTCTTGGCGTAAAAAGGTGGGTGTAAAATTCAATGACCTATTTCTTCTGATTGAATGGCTTGAAAGAAACTTTAGATACTTCTCTATAATTCTACCGTTGAACTTTTCAGAAATTTTGAATATTTTTTTAAATTACAGCGTATTTTACATTTCAAGTCATTTGAGGATGTGACGTCATCAAATTTCTAAATCATGAACCAGATGAGTGACAGACTTTTGCTTGATACCATATTGTAGGCATTCATAAACTATGGTGTTCTTTGAAATTACGTCATGTAACNCCCTTTAGCGCCTAGCATCAAATGGAATAGGTTGCCAAAGTTGTTTTATTTACTTACCTGAAATAGTTAAATGTTAATTTTCATGCGGTTTTGGATTAAAATGGTGTTAAAGATACTGTGGTAAAAGACTTAAGAGCCTAAAAGCTATCATTTCTAACCTTGTCATTTGATTTTATAGATCAGTTTCCCTTTCTGATACGGCCCCTCTCTAAACATAGGTTCCAAATCTTTTTCTTGGCGTAAAAAGGTGGGTGTAAAATTCAATGACCTATTTCTTCTGATTGAATGGCTTGAAAGAAACTTTAGATACTTCTCTATAATTCTACCGTTGAACTTTTCAGAAATTTTGAATATTTTTTTAAATTACAGCGTATTTTACATTTCAAGTCATTTGAGGATGTGACGTCATCAAATTTCTAAATCATGAACCAGATGAGTGACCGACTTTTGCTTGATACCATATTGTAGGCATTCATAAACTATGGTGTTCTTTGAAATTACGTCATGTAACGCCAAAGAGTTTAGAAATTACGATGGTTTTAAGTTTTTTTGAAAATTTTTCTTGAATTCTTGAAAAAGAAGAAAATCACTCTAATTCTGAAAATATTGCAGATTTCCGAAAAGTCCAACGGTAGAATTATAGAGAAATAGCTAAAGTCTCTTTGAAGTCATTCAGTTCAAAGAAATAGGTCACTCAATTTTACACCAGCCTTTATAAAGATTTGGAACCTATGCTCCCTCTCTATATTGTATCTGAGATTACACGAGCCTTCCGCAGGAAGCCAAATAGGGCGCAGCATTTATCTAAGGCTTGTCTACACCCAATTCAGGTGGTGTGATTGGTCTCATGATAAGACAGTACTGATTTTTGACATGTTTCGTGCCATGCGAAATGTAGAACAGAACTAAAACTTTCGAAGAGCTTTTGCTCAAATACGTCCAGCTTTTTCATAACATGGCAAAGAGGATTGGAATGATACACCTGCTGAAATTCCTGAATTACCGACACTTGATCGTTTAAAAAAAAACAACTTAAAACGCATCTAAAGAGCTAGACTCTCAAGCCAAACACAACTCCCTGGAAGAACAGCAAGGATTGAATTGTATAGGGCTGCAGGTTTTTATTCATAATGTTTTATTATTGTAAATTGGTGTTATATGTTTTAATTTGCTGAAGGGTTAATTTGTGTATGAATAATATTAAATGAAATGAAATGAAAAACAAATGATTCTCTCTTGAATGCTTTATAAAAGTGGAGTGCCAACCTAGATAGCCTCCTTCGCAGTGACATAGGCTCTCCTTCGCAGTGGAAGTTAAGTCTGCACGCAGACTACAGCCCAGACTGTTGTCCATCATTGGTTAGGTGCACGTTTGATTTTTTCTCTCTTTTAGGTTCAAGAATTTCACCAGCTTGAAAGTAATCTGCAAGTTCGACAATTTCTTTTGGATACGAGGCAATTTCTACATCAAATGATCAGAACAATTAATATCAAAGAAGAGGTAGGGAAACAATAAGCAAAACAATCCCTATTGTGATAATTGTCGAACTAACAATAAGGAAAACAATTCCTATTGTGATAATTGTCTAACTAACAATAAGGAAAACAATCCCTATTGTGATAATTGTCTAACTAACAATAAGGAAAACAATCCCTATTGTGATAATTGTCTAACTAATAATAAGGAAAACAATTCCTGTTGTGATAATTGTCGAACTAACAATCGCATTGACAATAAAGGCTTGTTTCCATTAAAGGTGTTGTGAAGCGAAAATTTTTATTGATTCAAATGAATAGCACAGTTGAATGATAAAGAATGTCGTTTAAATTTTTTTGATACCTTCTTTCATTCTTGAATTATGCACTGTTTTGTACGATTGGCTGATGACGTCATTTTGTTTGCAAAATGTAAAGAAAGTATACAAGGTTGGCCATGTTTCCAAAGAAATCTAATTAAAAAACTTTGCACAATCAACATACCTTTCTAAACATCATACTAAGTCATGAGGCAATTTATAAACATATATTCAGCTCAGCTGAAATATTTCTTACAACTGTAACCTTTCAAAGATCAGATACAGCTATATTTCTAGTAATTTGCAAACAAAATGACCTCATCAGCTGCAACTTGATATCAGTGGATAACTTGAAAACGAAATGAGATACCAATGAAATATAAACAGGATTCTTCATCATTCGACTGTGCCGTCCATTTGCATTAATAAAAATTGTCGCTTCAGGTCACCTTTAAATCATAAGGGGGATTGGTGACAGTCTGCTATCGTCGCTGATCCTTTTCTTCCATCTTCCATCTGCGATTTCAGCAGAGTATTCCCATTCGTCAGCGACAGTCAAGGCAGAAATTGAACCAGACATTATCTTCTTTGAAGAAGATTTTAAAGAACTGTAACTATTGCTGCAAATTTGTTCTTAAGCTAGCTATTAGATGCTTATTTCTGTAACGTTTTTCGCACGACCCCTTGAAAATCAATCTTGTTGACTGATGGGTCTACTCTGCATAAAGAACCCCAAAACGAAGAAATTAATAGGAAAGGGACATATGCAGATATTGTCATTCTGAAGAGGTAAATATTGTCATTCACGCGTAACTGAAGAGGCAGATATTGTCATTCTGAAGAGGCAGATACTGTCATTCATGCGTAACTTTCCTATAGGTGATGATCACTGTGCAAATAGTCGGAGATCTCTCATATGCTTGGGAAATAATGGATAGGTAAGAATAGTTGCTTTTTGTCAGATCAAAATTTAGCAACTCATTGTTGATAAATTGATAATTATTATGATACCATGTGAATTGTTGCTCCATTTGTTTTGCCTACTAAAGTATGGGAGGCTGAGTCAAATTGAAATATACTCTATTGTATTTGATTACTTTGGCACGTGCTGTTTCATTTTGCAGTTTAAGACAATGGGTGTGTAGGCGTTTTGACCTATTTATAGCAGCCACTAGATATAGCTATTTATTACCAGACGTTTCAAAAACGAGGCCATACAAGAATCCCGCCAATCCAATTGGTTAATAGACCTTTTAGCTATTCTACAAAAGAGCCTGGATCGAGCGTTATTTTTATACACAAGGTTCGATAGAGTGGCGTTAGAGCTTCTATCAATATTGTGCATATTCGAACATTCTACAAAGTGCACTTTGTAGAATTTTCGAATTTGCACAATAGTGATAGAAGCTCTTAGCACCACTCTATCGAGCCTCACGTATAAAAATAACGCTTGATCGGGCCTTATATTCCCTGTGCAACACATAACTGGTCAGCATGCACATAGTCTTTTCCCTTTAGCATTTGATTAAGTTTTTGTTTTTTAGTCTTATTTTCAATCATTTAGGGAGGTTCATCCTTCAGTAAAAACTGGTTTCCAATTGATTCTCCAGTTGTAAATAAAATGATGCAACATAGATACTTAATCGAAAATGCTAGATTATACGGTTATTAAACGATTACGATGTCCTGGAAAATATTTGGATCGCAGTTTGACGCCGTACAATGAACTAAGGTCCAAATAATTTCCAGCATGGATCGAGTAATCGTTTAATAAAGGCTTTATTATATGGTAGAACTTTTTGAGAACGTTGTTTATAGTATCGTACTTTCCTGTTGTGTCTTTGATCCTGTGCATCACTGTAGTTGCTCGTTTCGAAGTTAACTACATTGGCATTTTCTTCGTGTATAATTGCAAGTTCATCTTCAAAGTTTACAGAAAAGAAATCTTGGATGAATAAGCTAAACTTTGTCTGACACTTCTTGGGGCCTAAGCCTACACGAGAAATACGAAAAATACGGCTTTTAAGGACCGATCAAGAACCAATCGAATTGCTGCGTTGCCGGTCCGAGGAGCCGTATTTTCGAACGCCATATAATGAATGTGATTATTGAAGGGTGTGGGAAGGTTAAATGCTTGTATTTGCAGGAGCAGGACAAGATAGAAATATTCAATTCAAAATTAATGTCGCATGTGCGCAATGAACAATAGATAGCCAAAGAAACAATGATGTGTCTGAGTGTGTTCTTTGTTCTATCGACAAAGAAGCCTATTGTCTTTGTACACTTCTTTTAAAACATATCTTCTCGAGAAAAGCTTCTTTAACTTTTCAACAGCTACACAACACAGATGCAACAGGGGATCAAGACTAATCCAACACTTGTCAAGAAACTTCGTGCAACTTTCCTCAAAGTAAGACATTTTATTTTGTTTTTGTACAAATTGGATGCCCCCAAATAAATACAAGCGTGACAGGTGTTTCCAGATCCGTTTGTCGATCTCTTTTTTGAACAAACGTTAGTTTTCATCAGCGATAGGGAGTTTGAACGAGGAGCAGTGACGTCGGCAGTTGTTGTCGTCCTTGTTTGCTCGGCTGTGGTCCCGAGCATTATCATATATGTTAGCACGACATCAAATGTGAAACTGGCTTTTGTATTTATCAGTAAAAATCGTTTATGTTTAGTTTCATACAGTTGTACATTTAGTTTTAATCTAATTGTATATTATTTATGAAATGGCCATGGGGAAGTCTGTCTTTAGATCCCCATGGTATCGCATGTGTATGGTAGTAATTAGCTCGTGATGTATTTTGTAAAATTTTATATCGAATATTAAACAAAATCTTTGGCGTTAATCTTGTTCATACACCGGGTGATTCAGAAAATCGTGGGGCATTTAAAAGGTTTTGGTCACAAAATTAGCAAATCAGGTCCTTTAAGTTTGATATTGCGGAAGAACAGTTACATCTAGTTTTTTTAAATCAGTTGTTTCTTATCATATTTATTTTTGTGTTTTTGTGATATTAGCAATTTTGGTGTACAGGTATCGTTGTTATATGAAGTTTCTTCTTCCTAACAATTAAAATTAAATGATTGGTCTCAATCGGATATAAATTATTCCGAATAGTTTTACTTTCCATGCCCTAACACAATGCACGCCTTGTTTGATTTTATTCATAGAGAAATTATGATTGTCAACCGAGTGAACCAGAAAAAGGTTCCCACTTTCGAAAATCCGTAACACCACAAGTACTTCATGGATTTGTGTTTCAAATTCTAGTAAAAGCCGAAAGATCAAAGTATTTTTGTGATTTTTCTCGTCTTCTT
>REGL01000224.1:201501-217261 GCA_004194395.1 Aurelia aurita complex sp. Pacific | reverse complement strand
AAAAAAACTTAAAATCATCGTAATTTCTAAACTGTTTGACGCAACATGAAATAACTTCGAAGAAAACCATAGTTTATGGATGTCTACAATATGGTATCAAGCAAAAGTCTGTCACACTTCTGGTTTATGATTTAGAAATTTGAAGACGTCACATCCTCAAATGAGTTGAAATGTAAGATACGCTGTAATTTCCAAGAATATTCAAAATTTCTGAAAAGTCCAACGGTAGAATTATAGACAAGTATCTAAAGTTTCTTTCAAGCCATTCAATCAGAAGAAATAGGTCATAGAATTTTACACCCACCTTTTTACGTAGAGTTAAAGATTTGGAACCTATGCTGCTCTTTATTTGTTATTTCATCTACAAAATCTTTTCGAAAGTTTCCACCCTAAATTTTAAGAATTATTTTCTGGACTGCCAATGGTTTAAGGTATTTAATTTGTGGTTTAAAGGGTCTGTTTCATCCAGCATGCCTTGCAAGTGCCATCTTTTGGTTGGCCTTTGTTGCCGCCATTTTCATGGCCCATGAAAATGGCGGACAACAAAGGAACATCAACAGACGGCACGTGCAAGGAATGCTGGATGAAACAGACCCTTTAAAGGTTGTTTCTTTTATCTACCGGGTTATCCAAAGAAACATCAAGAGCTAGATCATAACTACCGCGTGTCCCAAAAAAGTACTCACGTTTGAAAAATCACCAAAATTTGATTACACGGCTGATCTTCAATTTTCTTTTTTTTTTAGCAAGTAGAAATAAAAAACAAATTTGTTTCCAAAATATAGCTGATCTTGTAATTGGCGTAAAATGTAGCAAATTTAGTTCTTTTTAGGGCTACCTACTTTTGGATCATACTGCAGAAAAGCATTGATGATTGCCAGATCAATTCATTTGTGCATGTATAGCTTCTAATTTGGTTATTAATGACAGAACGAAATGCGCACTTTCATTTGAGGCTTCAATCTGAATCTGAAGATTTTGACCTTCAGGCAAGATTGAGCATTTTGCTTAAAAACCATAGCTCAAAATAAGGTTTTTGAAGGCGTAATTTCTCTCAACTCCTTTCTGCAGCCAATTTTCCTCCCAGCAAAAAATTTAAGGCTTATGTTGCAAATGTTTACTTCTTAACTTTCCTGATTTCACAGGCCTCATGAAAATTGGTAGTTTAGGACTTGCCACCGTACCTAATTATGGTACCATTAACACCATCATCATCATCATCATTCATTTATTTATTTATTCATTTATTTATAAAATAGGCTAAACAAAACTATAGCTAAAATTACAGCTAATTAAGTCTCGCTAGGAGGGGTACTAACATTGAGACGCAGAAGCTCTATTTTACTTCAGTTGATTACCCACGTAATTTAGAATGCTCAATCACCGTGTGCTGTACCATTTTTATAGTTCCTGTGATGGATGATGCACTGCAGATGTCTGGTGGCTGGAAGCAAGGCCCACTTTGGGTTTCAAGAGGAGAAAGATTTAGCCCATCGGGAGCTTATGATTTCTTCATGTCTGTTGCTTTGAACTTCAAGGAAAGTATGAGTCAAGTGGAACAAGGTCTTGACTTGGTATGTTTATTTGAAAGTAGCATTAAATAACGGACTCATCGTACTAAATCCATAAACGCAACAAAGACCCCGTAATCTGTAGAAAGAAGACTGTTAGCTCCTAAAGAACAACAACCAAAGTAAACCTGTAACTAGAGAGAAAACTGTTGAATCCTGCAAGAGAAAAACGAGTTAATCTTCAAACCGGAAAGGAAAGAATTAAGTACGCTCCTGCATGCGTTTGTGAATATCATCCTTAATTTTGGCAAAATATCTGATGAACTTATCCAGGCTCACTCAGCCGTTGTTTGATACTAGGTTTTGCCTTGGCTTACAAGTCTCCTGTTTAGAGAATTTATTTCTATCCATTTAACGATTTTTTCAGTAACTTCTGAAGACTCTAGGCTTGTTTCAGAAGCGTTTACTCACAACGTACTCTTTACTTTATTTAGCTGCTGCATTGGTAGTTTATGTATTGATTCAAACGTCTTTTCTAATTTTTACCAGTACAAATCAAGGCAAAGAGGTGAACATGTGGACGTCCCAACCATAATGTCTTTGTCAAATGCGGAAATTGATAAACATATCATTCTGGTATGAAAATCTCTCTTATATTTCTCTGGACTTTTTTAAAACTTAATTAGTAAATGCAAAATTGTGTGCTATCTTCGTAGAGCGGTGTACGCTTGTTAATTTACTATGCAGTGAATTGACAGAAATGCGTGTGCGCAGTCAGTTTATTCAGGAAATTTTACACTCTCAACATCATTTTTTCACGCCTTTCCAGGGATGGTCTTAAAGGGGTGAAGGCCCTCTACTACCTTTTTCCCCAAACCAATATTCTTTGTAGAGTTTCGATATTTTGCAGACAAATCATAGACATGAATTGTGCATAGATTGATGTAAAATCCAGCTGAGAAACACAATTTTTGGGTCACACCCCTCTTTGGAAGAACCACTATAATTTCCGATAATTCTATAGATTTCATTGTGATATCATAGCAAAATGGCGCAGAAATTCAAAAACAACATGAAAATTCGGAATCTAGATGGAAAGTTGACCTAAATGAATTCCAAGAGAGTAAATAGGCAGAGCGGTAGGGTTCCATCTCGTAACGCCATGAAATGTTGTTGACAATCATCTGGTCTTAAATTTTTGGTCATGACTGTATTATTTCTTCTTAATCCCACTTAGATAACCAATGCTATCGAGCGAGAGAAACATGCATTCAAACGCCTCAAAGGCCAAATAAAAACATTAAAGAATATGCGTAAAGAAGAAGCAACTATTGGAAACTCATACAAATTTCAACATATCGCTGAAGTTGGTGAAAACAGCCGTCTTGTCGGCACAAAGGGGTATCGACTTAAACTTAGGCTGAATGGGAATGCTGACTCAGAGGCCATTACGATGCATTTTAGCTCGAAAGATTTATGTAAGGGAAAGAACACACAGGAAGAACAATTACAACGTTTCTTTGACTTGCTGAACAGTAACGAATCGTTGAAAGAATGTTTTATTGGTCATGGAAGGAGAGCTGTGTTTAAGAGAGCGTTTCTCGGGAATGGATCTGGAATTACCAATATTTCTGATATTGACAATGATGCAGAGGTATGGTTGTCACTTGGAGAAGATTTTGTGCCGTTTGAATGTGAGTTTTTTCAACTTTTGAGCTTGTATGTATACCGTAAAAGCTCTATTAAGCCCCCCTCTCTATTAACCCACCTCTCTGATAAGCCCTTCCCCTCTGACCCCAACTTTTTGAATAAGCCCTTCCCCTCTGACTCTATTAAACCCCCCTCACTTATATCAAATTCCAGAATTTACCAAATATTTTCCATTTATTGAGCTAAACAAGTTTGCATATTAATTTGGATATGGTTTGAGATAAAACTATGTCAAATTTATGTATTCGACTCGTAAAATTGTATGTTGAATCCACAAAATATGGTGTAAAAGAACTGAAAACTATCATATGTATCCTTGTCATTTGGTTTTGTGAACAATCCCCCCTCTCTAATAAGCCCCCTCTGTTTTAAGCCCAAAAAGTGCTCTTTAAAAATCTACTTATATCCAAGTAATCGTAAAAGAAATGAATGTTTGGTTTTTTCCTCTGTAAAGTACAAAGATTTACCTTCAAAATCATGCTTTTATTTTCGAAAAAACAGGTAAACGTCTGTGTGATATTACCCATCAAAAAATTCTTAAATGTTACAGTTTCGACCGAAATTTGGAGACGGAGTTCTTTTAACAGTTGATGCTTTCAGTTACTTTTTTTCCAGAATACTTAGACTTCATCGACCCTTGAATATACCTTATTTTTACTTCTTATATTGCAGATGACATCATTGGCATAGCTACTGACAAAGTCAGACTCATGAATTTATGGAATCAGAAATCAATCCTACAACGAGAGCCATGGCTTGGAGCGGATGAGAAATTAGCGAAACCATCGTTATGGACAGCAACAACGAGCCTTTCAATCAATGACATAGAAAGACAAGAAATACCAGAGACAACTGGGGAGGAGGAAAGGATCCGTCTTGTTCAGAGTGCGAATAAATCCAGGCTAAGGACTGAGGAATTATTCTTGCAAAATAAAAAAGATGCGAAGCTGGCTTTGTATCCGGAGGTTCAAATGGTTCGGAAAGGAAGGGAGCAGGATCTTGATTTATGGGGAGAAGATGCGAGTCAATGGATTTTTAATCAGGTCGGTTTAATGAAGGTTTTTGATCATTTTATTTAAAAACCTTACTTTGCTAGAAATTGTTCAGCAATGTCTCTTTCCCAGGATCTTAAATTTCTTTCCTAGCATCTCGAAATTCTCCCTTCTTTTAGCTGGATTAGTATCGGTTCTTCTAATATTCCTTTATTTGATAATAAGCTATCCTCTAAACGTCGTATTTAAGTTATTTCACATCGAAATGCAAATAACAAGGACAGATTTTTTAATACAATAGCAACAGCTGCGTTTGACTGACACCTCATTTCAAAGCAATAAGCGACTGCAGACAAAGGAAATTCTATCAACCAGTAATTAAAACAAACAAAGCCGCAAAAGTTTCCTCGAAACTAGTAGGGCAAACTCTCGTCTTCTGCAAGCGAAAGGTGGTTTTTAAGAGAAGTTATGTGCTTATAACGAAAGAAGAAGGGTAAATTTAAAGATCTACCAGGCGGATTTTGTTTATCTTATTCAGGAGCTGTGGGGTAATTGTTTCATTTTGACCCTAAATGGGCGAGAATTAAAATGCCCTCTGCTCGGCTTCTGAATCAAATAAACAAAATCCGCCAAACAGAACTTTAGATTTACCGTTCTTCTTTCGTTATAGGCATATAACTTCTCTTAAAAACCACCGTTTGCTTGCACAAGGCGAGAGTTTGCCCTACTAGTTTTGGGGAAACGATTGCGGCTTTGTTTGCTTTGAATTACTGGTTGAGAAAATTTCCTTTGTCTGCAGTCGCTAATCGCTTTGAATTGAGGCGTCAATCAAACGCAACTGTTGCAATGGTATTACAAAATCTGTCCTTGTTAGTGCAAATAGTTAACGTTATTTAGTGGTTTGAATTTAGCATAGCCTGTTTGACAAAATGCGTGGCACAACGGATTATACATCTGATGTTTGGGATTGCAGCTAGCTTAAAGGGGCTCCGTCGTCAAAATGTAAACAAAACTATGATTTTTGCCGTTTTTTGAAAGATGATATACACNAATTGACTCTGCTTCGTAAGTAATGCTAATTCCAAAATCAGACCGTTTTTATTATTATTAGTTTTTTACCAGTATCATTTGACGCTTTGTTTTCTATGGCTTACAGGATGGCACAATAACAAACAAGCAATTTCGAAATCTGGTGCTCTCTGTCAAAGAACAAGCAATCATTTTTGTCAATGGCGAGGAGAAAATTGAAGGTTATGGGGTTGGATTGGCAGTGAAGGAAATTCAGAGATTTCTGCAGGAAAGGAAAGAAGGAGAAGAAGAAAAGTCGTAAGGAGAATTTAACATCTTTATCATTTTGCATTCTGTTCTGTTTGAATCCACCCTTTCAAGATAATTGCGCGAAAGCGAAACTCTTTTGTTGTTTGAGATTTTACATTTTTGAGACTAAAATCTTGTTCTGCGTACAAAGTTTAGTGTTGAGACAAATTTTCACATTCATATATGTTTTTATTTTGAAATTATGGTGATATAAAGAATTTGAATTCATAAGGGCTTTACCCGTAAAATTGTAGTTTGGACAAAAATTTGTATATTTAGAAAATTCTGTACTTTAAATCATTTGTTTTAAAATCATTTGTATTTAAACAAATCTGTACTTTAAATCATTTGTTTGAATGGAAATCATGGTTGCCTGCTCCAGTATCGCTCACGATTTGCCTAAACCTTGCCTTCCTTATTACTATTTTTTTCCTTTTTTTGACAGAGCTTCAACAGCTACGAATCCAAGGCAGAAATGGAAACTAACATCAGATGGACAAATTTCCTCAGTTATGTCACCTGGTTTATTCCTGACAAGCCTCGATGACTTGAGAATCGAAGTTCCATTGCCACCTGAACGGAAAATTGAAGTTGAGGAAGTAGTGCCACCAAAGCTGACGTCATCATCTGGTGGGTCTAGCAGTGAAAGTTCGAGGGAGAAGGGAGACGGTAATTTTGATGATATTGTACTAATGTTGTTGCTGTCAAAGCCCTATTAAGCCCGGGGGGGGGGCTGATTTAATTTCGGGCACTCTAGAGGAGGTCTTAAAAGAGAGTTTGGATTAGAGAGGAGAGATTATTAGAGAGGAGCATAGGGCTCAAATCTTTCGAATCTTTAAAAAGGTGGGTGTAAAATTCTGTGACATTTTTCTTTGAATTGAATGAATTGAACGGAATTTATGGTATTTTGCTGTAAATCTGCCTTGGAAATTTTTTGATATCTTGATTTCTTTTCAAAATGGCGAAAATTTAATTATTTTTGAAAACGTTCATGGAAAATTTAGGAAAAATTAAAATCATCGTAAATCCTAAACCAATGGAGGAAAAATGATATAACATTCAAGAAAACCTTAGTTTATTAAGGTCTACAACACGGTGGCAAGCAGAAATCTGTATCTTTTCTGGTTTAGGATTTAGACATTTGATGACGTCATAGCCTCAAATTTAATAAATGCCACCATTTTGAAACTGATCAAAATATCAATAAATTTCCACGGTAGATTTACAGCAAAGAGCCATAAGTTCCTTCCACGCCATTTAATTAAAAGAAAACTGTAATAGAATTTTACACCGAACTTTTTAAAGATTTGAGCCCTATGTTTTAGAGAGGGGGGGGGGGCTTATTCATAAACTCAAATGATACGGATATAATAGCTTGTCAGTTCTTTTACCCCATATTTTGTGGATTCAACGTACAATTTTACGAATTAAATACATAAATTCGACACAGTTTTATCTCAACCACCAATAAATTGACATGCAAACTTGTTTAGCTAAACTGCTAACTATATTTGATGTTGTTTCTCAACAGAAAGGATAGTGGTTACTTAGACTGACTGATGTTATGTTACTTTAAGATCTTTCATTCTGTACCAACTAGATGATGGAGAAAAAGTTAAGAAAAAGAAANATTTTACGAATGAAATACATAAATTGGACACAGTTTTATCTCAACCATCTATAAATTGACATGCAAATTTGTTTAGCTAAACTGCTAACTATATTTGATGTTGTTTCTCAACAGAAAGGATAGTGGTTACTTAGACTGACTGATGTTATGTTACTTTAAGATCTTTCATTCTGTACCAACTAGATGATGGAGAAAAAGTTAAGAAAAAGAAGAAGAAAGTAAAAAAGAAGGAAAAAGAAAAGAAAAAATGGTGGAATTTTGGATCAAGTAGCAACAGTGATAGCAGCGATTCTGAAAATGAATTGGGTAACGAAAAAACAAAATCATTTGATGACATTAGAGTCCGAATGAAAGGAACAAGCAGCGAAGATGACAGGGCAATTGCTAAAGAGAAAAAAGAAGGGGACAAGGAGAGTGAATTGGAAGCGAAAGAGGGGGCTCAAAGAGACCAAGAGGGAATTCATGGGGACAAGGAAGGGGTAGATCAGGAAGGGGCAGATCAGGAAGGGGTAGATCAGGAAGTGGAAAATGCTAAGACAGCTGACGATTTGTTGAAAGAGTTGCCTGAGGTTTATGGTGGAGAAAGGTTTTTGCTTGGCGTTTTCTCGAAATTTGGTGATAAAGATCCATTGAAGATAACACAAAGGTAACTCTTGCATCCTATTATTTACTGAGTTCTTGCAAGGAAGGGAGGTAGAGCGTACTTCAGTTAAACTCGCATAAATCGGATCTCTGTGGACCGAGAGAAATAATCCAACCTCCAACCTATGGAAATCCAACTTTTGCGTTTTTTAATGTAGCATCCAGGCTGTATAGAGCAACTTGAAATTCCATTGTCGAATGCAACTCTTAAACAACCGTTGCTTGTCTTTGATGGCTTAGAGCTACTAATACCCTATTCACACTTGAAGTTAAACCAGCTTAAACTAAATCATTTTTTCGAATGAGGCCTTCTAATTGGTCAATCGAACAAGTCGAATGCATTTGATTGGTTCAAACTTAATCTGGTTTAACTGTGTCGTTGTGAATAGAGTATTATATTGCAATTTGTTCATTCATGCCTTTGTCTAGCCCTGTTTTCTGCTGAATTTGTCAAATTAATATCCTCAACAATCCTTTTCCGATATATTAAGAGAATGGTCTTCAAGTCCCTGAATGAGCTGGCTCCACAATACCTCTGTGACCTCTTCACCCGCAATTCGCACTGCTCATCATATAGCCTTCGTAATACGGGGACCGACTTGAGATTACCGATGAAAAGGTCAGCAAATGGCCAAAGGTGTTTCTCGTACAAAGGTACAAAACTGTGGAATGGCCTCAGGGGCCTCTCAACCGAGTGAAATTAGGCATCCTCTCTGTATACTTCTAAGAAAACTATTTAAAAACAGGGGCTTCTTTCTTTTGATTGTACATGTTTAATATCATTGTACATTTGTTTTGAATATTGTAAATAGTGTTTAATATTTCAATTTGATCGGTAACTTTTGATTTACATTTTTTCATGTTGTAATTGTTGTTTTATCGGAGGGCCACTTGAAAACCAGCTTCTGCTGAAGCGCAACCCTCCTTGAAAGAATTAAATATGAAATGAATATGAAATATACTTAGAACTTAGAAGCAAATCAGTGGTTAATGAGATGCTTGTCAGCTACATGAGAAGGTGTTGTGGCGCAGTGGTGTGATCCACTGAATTTGCAGACAGAACAGTCAGGTGGACAGGACTCGATACCCGGTAGAGCCCCACCACTTGAGCGTCATGACAAGGGGTCGCGGACTCGATTAGGCCTATTCTACTTCTGCGATCCCAGCGCTTTGCGCTAAAAACCGCAACTTCACCTTCACTTCACCTTAAGTTCAATCCTTTATACATTACGTTTGGCACTATTTTGTTTAATTGCTATGCACATTTCTTTTATTTGTTCAGATGGGCCATCAAGAGAGATGAATCAGCAAGCCTTGTGTCTAGCTCAACGTTGACCGAAAAATGGCTCAGACAAGGGTTGGCATGGCCTGTCAATGAAACGGAAACATGGCTTGAGGTACGAAAGTAAATATTCTAATACAAAAGACAATGCCTTGTATATTGCTGAAAAGGGCTGTACAAGAATTTAGTAAACAAAGATAAAGATCACCTCGCCAATAGCATGAATTTAATAAGAAATTTCTCTCTACTTTGAACGTTGCATAAAATCTCTTAAGCCTGCAATGGCTTTTCGTATGTTAAGGCTAAACGCATCTTAACAATTATGGCCCAGAATGCAGCTGTATATTTATAATCGTTGATGGCATAAAGAATCTGATTGCACTGGCTAAATCTACAGAGTTCAAACCAATAGAAAATTTCTTCATTTGTATTGTATTTGTAACATAGGGCTCAAATCTTTAAAAAGGTCGGTGTAAAATTCTATTGCAGTTTTCTT
The DNA here is from genome assembly GCA_004194395.1 of Aurelia aurita complex sp. Pacific. Classification (NCBI taxonomy): domain Eukaryota; kingdom Metazoa; phylum Cnidaria; class Scyphozoa; order Semaeostomeae; family Ulmaridae; genus Aurelia; species Aurelia aurita complex sp. Pacific. Next base: position 207,681 of record REGL01000224.1, on the reverse strand, counting down.
TGAAATAAATGGCTTGGAAGGAACTTAGAGTTTTTTGCTGTAAATCTACCGTGGCAATTTATTGAAATCTTCCTTAGTTTCAAGATGGCAGCATTTATCAAATTTGAGGCTATGACGTCATCAAATTTCTAAATCCTAAACTAGAAAAGCTACAGTTTTCTGCTTGCCACCATGTTGTAGGCCTTCATAAACTATGGTTTTCTTTTAGGTTGCATCATGTTTCCTCTCTTAGTTTAGGATTTACGATGATCTAAATTTTTTCAAAATTTTCCTTGAATTTTTTCAAAAATAGTTAAATTGCTGCCATTTTGAAAAAAATCAAGTTATCAAAAAATTTCCACGGCAGATTTACAGCAAAGTAACATAAGTTACTTTCAAGCCATCCAATTCAAAGAAAAATGCCATACAATTTTACACCGACCTTTTTAAATACTTAAAAGATTTGAGCCCTATGCTTGTATTTGTTGCTATTTGTCTGCTTTTAGTGAAAGAAAGTCATGGATTCTGGAAGTTTTGCTTGTACAGCCCCTTTAAATTTAAATTTAAAAAGTTACTGAAATTTCGTTGAGATTTCTAGCCATTTTTCAGGTTTTGCGAGGCAACATGATTAGGAAAGTCACAAATATTTTTAGAATGATAGGTCCTATCAGGAGCAAAAGAACTCTCGAATGGAAGGGATTGGCTATTCTACGAACTTTTACCAAAGTTATCGAATCAAAGGCACAACGCCCCGTTTATTGCTTGAGATATGAAAATGTTTTTAGGAAACTATGTTATATTTTCGTTTAGTTGTTATTTGAAACATTGCTGATGCAAAGCTTTCCAAATTAATTTTTCGTTTTTTCAGAGAAAACTTCTCGATTTTCAAGCATTTCGAGTAAACAGCTCGTTTATTGTAAATATTTTGCATTGTTTGATTCAACTAAATTCAACCATCATAAGACACGAAAAACGTTATTTAATAGCACCTTGCGCGATATGAATATGTTCAATGAAGTCTCGCTCTTTATTCGTGCCACCAGAAATGTTCCAAGTGACCAACTTTGCAATTTTTTCCAGGATATTGCTGATGGATATTTGCTACCATGTGCTCCTAAACTCAAAAGAAAGCCGCTTGCGAAAGAAAAGACGAGCAGCCCTTTCTACGGTAAGAATTCATGGTGAAAGTTCAAGTTTGAAATTGCAGCACAGTCCCTAAATGTTACAGTGCATCTGGAATTCTTAAATCTGTTAAATTTGGAGGCGACTTGATGACATTATGCTCTTTGCCTCCATCTCAACAGGAGATAGAATTGAGTTGTATTGTCTACCAAATGATCATGATTCCATCTTGTATTCTTAGGTCAACCAGCTCGACTAAAGGTTATGAAAAATGGTGAGCCCGACTCAAGTAGAGCAGTGATTGTGGTTGGGCCTGATCTAAGCAATGTAAGTAACTAAATTGTGTCAATTTTTCAAATTGAGCAAATTCTTAGTAATCTTGCTTTTCTCATCGTGCAGCTTTCTTCTGCCTCCGGATGAATTTTACATATGATAGTACGTATCTTTTTTTCCGGTTTCTGAAAATGCATTCCCTTCCAATTTAATAGCTCGATCTACAATTATGTGTGCCAGGAAGTATTTGTAGTAGTTTATTTTGCCAATCCCCCAACCTTGCTATGCTTGCTATGTTTGCTATAGTATTAGCCTACGTGTAGACCCATTATCCAACTGGAGAAAGGGTCTACGAAATCAATGAGCGAAAGCTTGCTACTACAGTTGCAGATTTCTAGAACTTGATTTATGCAGCCTTTGTTTATATGCGTTTCATAGATTATTTGAATAGAGGATTAACATGATTATTTGGGCAGGCGTAGCAAGCGTTATCTCTTTATTTCGTAGACCCTTTATTCTTTAGGATAGTGGGTCTACTCGTAGGCCACTATAGTATATGCTTAGGAGAACAGCCATACAAGATCTGAAACCCTGTTGAAATTCACACCATGTTCAGTTTTTACAAGATAAAATATGAGAACTACACTCCTGGGCAAAAGTTATGAGACGGTAGAACGATTGGACGCTTTCCCAAGCTCAAAGTCCCCCCCCCCCCCTTCAATGTTGCTTGAGGTGTGGAGCACGTCGACTGTCACCAACATGCATTCAGAAATCATTGTTGAACAACATTGATATGGGGGGAGGGGGTTTGCAAATATAAAATCCACTTTATTATTGAAAATGCGATTCCACAGTGAAAAACGATAGATTCTCATAACTTTTTGTCCAGGATTGTAGTTCTCTTATTTCATCTTGGTTTTTATCAGCCTTTAATCAAGTATTATTGTTTTCAGATGACAAGGAAAGTGAGAGCGTCATTGCCGTTGAAATGGAAGAAAGGGTATGTGGATAGTCTCTCCCAAAAAAAAAATAATTATAATAATAATCTTTCATATTTATACAGGTTAATTTGTTCAGTAAGTAAGATTACTGTTATCAGTCAAAGACCTGTATTAACAATGATAATCAATCAGATTTATCAGTGAAAGACCTGTATACAAAAACAATCATATCAATTAAAATCAATGAGGCTGTGTTTCAAGTTACAATTGATTTATTGTTAAGATTCAGATCGTGTGAAGATTTAAGATATTCTTGAATGAGCCCTATCTATGTCTTAAAGATAGATACTAGAAGAGTCATATGCAAAAAATTGAAACTTTTCTTTGCACACTGAGGCCTTTCAATCTTATGTTGTCATCAGAGTGTGACTGACTAAAACGATAAAGAATCTACCGTGAAAGCTCTATTAAGCCCCCTCCCTCAACTGATATCAAATTCCAGAGGTTACCAAAGATTCTCCATTTATTGAGCTAAATAAGTTTGCATGTTAATTTTGATGTGTTTTGAAATCAAACTTTGTCGAATTCATGTCTTCAACTCGTAAAATTTTATGTTTAAACCGCAAAATGTGGTGCAAAGAGGACTAAAAAGTGTCCAAAATTAAATAAGCCCCCTGGGGGCTTAATAGAGCTTTTACCGTATGTGTATATATATTATTGTATGACTTTTGATATTCGTATGTGTGCCTTAAAATGTCTCAAAGTGTCTTGAAGTGTCAGTGTCTCAAAATGTTTCCATTCCTAGCTGTCTTATTTTCTCAATCTTCTGTTAGAAATGGAGAATTCCAAGACGTTCAAGCTGCTAGTGCAAGTGAGGTGGAATTTGAGCAGGTACGTTATACTTTTCTGGAAGTTATCTTTTAGTTCATCTATTTTCATTAGCCACATTTACACAGGATCCATCTACAGCTTTCAGTCGAAACGACGAGTTTTTTCAAGTGCGCCTACCTTGTAGGAACTGTGTTTATTCCCAGTACTGTTTTCGTGACATAGTACACAGAGTAAATGCTGTCCTGTCAAGATGACGTAAGAATAATGTTGTGGTCTCAAATTTGGGTCTTGATGTAATACGAGATTAACTGTTATACGAGATGACCACATGGAACCAGACAGCATGATTTTTGATTGGTCAACACTAACAGACGTTAGAATTTGAACAGGACAGCAATTACTCTGTGTACTATGTCACGAAAACAGTACTGGGAATTAACACAGTTCCTACAAGGTAGGCGCTCTTGAATGAATGAATGAATGAATGAATGAATGAATGAATGAATGAATGAATGAATGAATGAATGAATGAATGAATCAAGGGCTCCTACCTTGTAGAAACTGGGTTTATTCCCAGTACTGTTTTCGTGACATGTAACACAGTAATTGCTGTCTTATCAAGATGACGTAAGAATAATTTTATGGTCTCAAATTCGGGTCTTGATGTAATACGAGACCAACTGTTCTACTAGATGACCACAGGGAACCAGACAGCGTGATTTTTGATTGGTCAACACTAACAGACGTTAGAATTTGAACAGGACAGCAATTACTCTGTGTACTATGTCACGAAAACAGTACTGGGAATAAACACAGTTCCTACAAGGTAGGCGCCATTGGTTTTGAATAGGCCATATGACACAGACTTGTCATCTTTTTTCAAAATGAGAAAGTTATCTTGAAGATAAATCGTTGTACTTCAAAGAGGGAACAAAACAATCATATCTTTTACAGTTGCTGAGAAATCAGTCGACTTTTAAAGGTTACGTGTTGGTTGCTAATCAATAAACTGCAGATCACAATGGACACATGCCTGAAACAATCGTGTTTACAGATTTGTTTACAGTTTGGGATTGAAGCCCCATAAACATCGATTGTCTTGCTTGCTATGTGAGACATCGAATCGATATTCGAAAATCGATCCTTTAAATGAAATTGAGACATCGAATCTATAGAGTGGCAAAGGCCTTTCTCTGCAAAATCTAAGTTGATATCCGAACGACCAAAAGCATAGGATCATCAGTCACACTTTCATGATTTGGTGACACATAAAAGTCTTTAAATACACGTTTTTCTTATAAGAAACTGGTTGATAAGAAACTAGTACTACGATGACCAAAAATTTAAGAAACTCTAGTACTACGCCCAAGAACAGTTAAGAAACTCTAAAACTTTATTTCTGTGTGTCTCTCTTGTTCTATGTCTCTCTAACAAAGGTACCTTCATCTTTTCTTGACTTTTAAATGCAAAAATTGGTAAATTTTTGCCTTAATGTGCATGGCTTATTCGTGATGACAATGTCAATGCAAAATGGAAGCCCTTTGTCGACAAGAAGGCTCAGCTTCGAACAATACCGCAATTTTAGGCCCAAAAAATAAGAAACTAATTAAGAAACTATTAGTACTAAAGCACCGAAATTTTCATGCGAAATTAAGAAACTTTAGTACCAAGTACTGATCCAAGTTTCTCATTTTGATTTGATTTATTTTTACAGGGTTAAATACATTCAGTAAATATAAATTAACTGATTTACAATGTGCCCTGCTTAAAAACATAACTAACCTAAATACATGATATTACAAATAAACTTGAAGATCCTACATAAAAGAAAGAAATATATGTAAAAATTAGCCAAAATCATAAAAGAACGTGTATGCTATTCAACTGAAGTTTATAGTATTGCTTCACTCGAAACCTCTTCTTTTTTCGTGCAGTTCTTAGACAGATGCACAGATTCCCTGGGCCTTCCTTTTGCTGCTCGTCGGATGTTCGATGAAAAAGGCAAAGAACTGTTTACAGTTGGTGGATTAGAAAGAGACCAAGCTGTTTATGTTTCAAGTGGTGACCCATGGATCAACCCTGACATCACGTATTCAGAACAACAAAGACGATTACTTTTGGCTAATTTAGCATCTGATGTCACAAAGATACGCAATTATGTCACTTTGAGGGAGCAATCAGGTTAGTAGTCGCAGGGCAGAGGTACTCAGGCTAGCATAGGTTCCAAATTTTTAAAAGGTTAGTGTAAAATTTAATGAACTATTTGTTTGAACTGAATGACTTCAAAGAAACTTCTGCTGTTTTGCTACAATTCTACCGGTGAACAGAGAAACTTTGTATCCTGAAACGAAAAATTGGATTTCATACCAAATATCACACATGAAAGCGCGATATCTTGAAACCTGAAATTTCGTGACGAGCGTAAATTTTATACTTTTATTTGAGTTGTTGTTTATAGCTGTGAGACCACACAAGTGTTTGAATGAGAAAGCAGACCCTTTTTTTTAGACAAAGATCACGCAGGATGATGCCTCCAACCCAGTTCTCACTTCTTGTATCGTAGATCTCATATTGCAAGTGGAAGGACCCTTACACGCCGGATCTGGGATTGTTTTGCATAAAACACCAACTGGTGAAGATTCACTAAATGGAGATGAATCAGAATCTTCTATTGTACAAGATGAAACAAAACAGGAAAATGAGTATGAAAATTTTATGATATTCTAGCACAAGTTATCAGTTTATTACCACGATGAAAGTAAATGTATGTATGTGTAGTCATGAAATGACATGATTTCTTTGGAAATAGCCTTAAATAACAGGCTCGTGGTACTAAACCCATAAACGCAACAAAAACACCGTAATCTGTATAGAGAAGACTGTTAACTCCTGTAAAAGAGCAACAACCAAAATAAACCTGTAACGAGAGAGAACACTGTTTGATTTTGATTTAATCCATATTTAAAGTTGGTATTTACAATAGTAATCATAAAAGTTCTAATTCAAACCAAACTATTTACAAAGAAATATACAT
>REGL01000224.1:129515-201396 GCA_004194395.1 Aurelia aurita complex sp. Pacific | reverse complement strand
GATCTTTACAGTCGTTTTACTGTTTTGGTTCATTTCAAAGCTACTTTTTGTTTAAACCATGTTCTAAAGACAAATCCAGTAATGTCAGTATTTGTCATCCCGTATTCTTTCTTTTTTTTCTTCTAAATTTCTACCTGGCATCCGAAGGTAGTTTTTGGACACTGAGAAGCTAAGCTTATCGAAACAGCGTCCTGGTCCTGCTTCTCGATATGACCACGCCACACCTCGTGATTCCTTTAGCCTGGAATTACAGAGAGTTGGCGACTCTTCTCACACTTTATAGCAGGTTTGGCAGGGCGGGAACTCGAACCGCCAACCTTCAAATTGGTAGACATGCGTGCTACCACTGAGCCACCCCCACAGTTTTTTTATTCGAATATAAAATTTTACAATAATCTTACCTTCTACTATACCTATCTAAATTACTATACAACACTACAGGTACGATACCATGGGGAGCGAAATACAATGACTACCTCATGGCCAATATATAAAAACATGAAACATTAAACTGTATACAGGCACATTACGAACCAATTAAAGATTAATGGATACTATACTAGATTCTGTCTCATATCAGATGTCAGGTCAAGATTTAAATGGGTTGAAAGATGTCACGAGTGCAAATCATTTAATTGTTGATTTAGGAAGGTAAAATGTTTGCATGCGAGTCATACAGTTTTGTTATCATGCAACGGTAGCCCATTTTGTTGATTGTTTTTTATCTGTTGCATATGGACGTGATGTCAGTATTCTCATATTACATCCGTTTGCAAGGTATTTGGACAGTCCTTAAAAGTATCGTTATATTTCTCTCTATAGGATAAACGATCTCCAAAACTCCTTCCTAACATCTCACCAAATCGCACATATCAAATCAGACGAGCGTCTGCAGAGTATTCGAGAGGGACTTCAACAAGCGGATTCTGGATTGTTTTCTGATAAAAGCACGGCTGATGATAGCGAAGAAGATTCCCCGTTCTCAAATCCAGCCCTGGCAAGAAAATTCAGGTATGGCAAAGATCTAGCGGACTGGCGTCTAATTTCCAATAGTTAAACAAAAGATCTGCGGTACAAGATTTGAAAATAGCCTTGAATAACGGACTCGTCGTATTCAACCCATAAAGGCAACATACACCGTAATCTGTAGAAAGAAGACTGTTAACTTTTGTAAAAAAACAACAACCAAAATAAACCTGTAACAAGAGAGAAATCTGTTGCATCCTGCAAGAGAAAAAGGAGTTAATCTTAAAACCTAAAAGGAAAGAAATAAGTTAGTAACCCATCAATAACTGCAATAATGAACAACGTCGAAGCTAAATATTGTCCAAATATTTTCCAGCATGGATCGAGTAATCATTTAATAAAGGCTTTATTATATGGCAGAACCTTTTGAGAACATTGTTTACATCATTGCACTTTTCTGTTGTGTTTTTTATCCTTTGCATCAATGAAGTTGGTCGTTTCAACGTTAACTACATTAGCATTTTCTTCATGTATGATTGTAAATTCGTTTTCAATGTTTACAGCAAAGAAGTCTTCGAGGAATAAACAAAACTTTGGCTGAAAATTCTTGTGGCCTAAGCCTACACAAGAAGCTCCTCCTTTGTTGTTGATTTTTAAGGCAACGCCCGGTCCAATACGGCTTTGAAAATACGGCTTTTGCCGAGCGATCAAGAACCAATCAAATCGTTCCGTTGCCGGTCCGAGGAGCCGTATTTTCAAATGCCATATAATAAAGTTCCTTATCTCACCTGATAGAAATTTAGACCCTTCACTTGCTGCACTTTTACGAACAGACCCTTAATGGTTGTTGATATTTCCCCCAACAGTCGATCAATGGAGCCAACGACGAAGCTATCTCTGAACGCATTTTATCAATGGGCTTTCCACGATGGTTTCATTCAGTTGAAAGCAAATAAAAAACTGGTGCTTGGTGTCGAGCAAAATGATGAGGTACGTACGGTATTTCTTTTGGACATTACACTCTTAACCCTTTCATTCCCACCGTTGCCATTTGGCAACATATATTTAAACATATTCCACGACTCCCTAGCTTGCTTGGTCTGGATTTTTCTCCTTGGGTTACTGTAAATGAGCCATTGTTAGATTAGAATGCGGCAACTGTTTGATGTTTGGCAGCTTTTTCATAACAAATATTGAGCATTGAAAAAGAGCGGAATCTCTGTGCTGTCACTTCACTGAAATGGTCACTGGATAATGATCGAGAAAACATTGAGTGAAAATTAAAAGATATATTTCTTAGGTTTATTTCAAAGCTGAAACCTGTCAGTTGAAACAGATTAAATCAAATTTTTGCTATGCCTTGCTCAGTACCATAAAATTCGTCTCAAATATTTGCATGNCTTGCTTGTCTGGATTTTTCTCCTTGGGTTACTGTAAATGAGCCATTGTTAGATTAGAATGCGGCAACTGTTTGATGTTTGGCAGCTTTTTCATAACAAATATTGAGCATTGAAAAAGAGCGGAATCTCTGTGCTGTCACTTCACTGAAATGGTCACTGGATAATGATCGAGAAAACATTGAGTGAAAATTAAAAGATATATTTCTTAGGTTTATTTCAAAGCTGAAACCTGTCAGTTGAAACAGATTAAATCAAATTTTTGCTATGCCTTGCTCAGTACCATAAAATTCGTCTCAAATATTTGCATGCCATTTGGCAACAATGGGAATTTGAATCAAATCAATAGGAATTTTGTATTGAGAAAAGTTAAGGAGGTAAAAAATGTAAAAAAGTCGCACTGTCTTTTTCATGAAAATGAGCCATTCGCTGGAAAAATGTGCTAAAAAACACAAAAAATAATGTTTTTGACAAGTTTTTCATAATTTGGGAATGAACGGGTTAACAGAGCAAATTTTTCAAATTTATGTACTGGTTTGGGACCTCAGACAACCAGATTAATATCAATGGTGCATGTAGGTGCTGCACAGTCAGCTATCAAACCTGTGAGATAAGTATGAACATGTTTTAAGTAACCAGGATTACTGACGCTCAGTATTACTGAACTGCTAAAGGCTGGTATCTCCTTATCACAGATAAAAACAACTAAACTACATCGAAGTGTGAATATTCTATGGCTGCCATAGCTGGAAAGGACATAATGTCATCGAGTTTCAACTACGGCAGCCACTTACATCAATGAACAAATGTACATTAAATTTAAGAAAAGAACAAGTCGGGCATCTCAGAAAGAAGAGCTCCCTCCACCTTACAGCAGATGATTGACTCAAATGAATATACACAAATATATGAAACACCAAACGATATCATGAAGATTGTAGCATACCAGACCTGCTATTCTTGATACAAATGGGAATACTTCTTTACAAGACATCCGCTACAAATACTACAAATAAAAGGGAAATATAGTTCAAGTTCCCACCTTGTCAACCTGCTACATAGAGGGAGGGGGGGTCGCCAACTCTCTTTAATTCCAGGCTAAAGGAATCATGAGGCTTGATCATGTCGAGAAGAGGAACCAGGACACTGTTTTTAAAAGCTTTTTTCAGTAATTCATTTTAAGTGGGCTGGAAGGATTTCTAGCTATTTAAGGCTAATTTAAGCTTACTATGCATGCCGCATTCAGGCACCGAACCCCTAGTTTAACATCCCTCTCGAAGGATGGCGAAGTGAGTTGCGAGGTTCGGCCTCTGAGAGGTCACCCGTCCGGAGTTTGATCTCACTCGACCGAGCTTAACTTTAGTCACCTGACCGAAAGCCGCTCGGCCACTCACCCCTTCTCGATATCCTGAAGCTAGGTTGGCTTCTTAATGTCCTAAAACTACTTTCTGATGCAAGGTAGAAATAGATATTGAATAAAAACTACAGTAAAAACCCGCGTATAAGAACCTACTATTTTGCAAATCCGCCTGGGTTCTTAAACAATGAATACAATGGATTGGTTGTTATAGAACAATTGAAAATTTGAAAATTTCAGCCTGTAGGTTCTTAATCGACTAGGTTCTTATTACGCGGGTTTTTACTGTATGGTATACTGAAAGATTTTGGACTATCTATGAGAAATCAAATATCTTCCCTTGAGCCAATGTTACAGGTAACCTGTATGGTAAGCTGTATGGTAACCTGTATGTTAACCTGTATGGTAACCTGAATGGTAACCTGTATGTTAACCCGTATGGTAACCTGAATGGTAACCTGTATGTTAACCTGCATGGTAACCTGAATGGTAACCTGTATGTTAACCTGTATGGTAACCTGTCTGTTAGCCTGTATGTTAACCTGTATGGTTAGCTGTATGGTAACCTGTATGTTAACCTGTATAGTAACCTGTATGGTAAGCTGTATGTTAACCTGTATGGTAACCTGAATGGTAACCTGTATGTTAACCTGTATGGTAACCTTATATACTTGGACTTGCATTTATATTATATTTGGACAAGACAAGATTATTTTCATTGTAATGGGTGAATGTAGCTCACCAAGGAAGGTTTCTTGATTACATGTTATTTTCAATTTATCAGTTTTGTTAACTTGAGTTTATTATCGAATATCCAATTTTCTAATTCGCAGTCGACATCTGGCCAAGAAGTCATCATCTGCAATAAGAAACTGGAAGATTCATTTCAAAGATGGGTCATATCAGATCTTGGGTAGGTCAACTTTAAGAGAAGGCTATGAGTTTACACCAAAGATTAGAATAGATCTAAATATCTGCCTGCCAGATCTTGTTTATTGATTCAGAAGCCGAGCAGAAGGCATTGCAATTCTTGCTTATTTATGGCTTAAATGAAACAATTACTACTCAACTCCTGAATCAAATAAACAAAATCCGCCACACAGAACTGTGGATTCATCCTTCTTTTTTCGTTAAAAACTCATAACTTCTCTTAAAAGCAACCTTTTCCATGAACAAGTTGCCAATTTGCTCTACTGGTTTCAAGGGAATTTATTGCAGCTTTTTAGTTTTGAATTCATGGATGAGAGTTTTGCAATAAGATAGCGTTTGTATGCAATCGCTAATCGCTTTGAACTCCGGTGTCAATTAAAAGCAACTGATGCTATTGTGTTACCAAATCTCTCCTTGTTCGTCTTGCCTCAAGTTATATCCTCCCGAGATCTTCGTTGTTCATACCCCCGGGGGTACTCCCATACTTGACCTAACGGGATGTGCCGCTCAACAGGGTGTCCTTTTGCGGTAAAAATTATGCGACAGGGTGTCCTTTTCTAACGAAAATGATGCGACAGGGTATTATAATAGGTAAAAAAATTATGCGACAGGGTATCACGAGCAAAAATCGCATTCTTCTCTGTTCTTGAGGGGCAAAATTTTTATGCGACAGGGTATACCTTTGTCCCATTTTTTATGCGACCGGGTGCAGGGTGTGGAGAGGTTTTCCACACACCCCCGTCATTTAACTAGTCAAATACCCCCCCCCCCTCCCCGGTTCATACCCTAAGACCACTGTGCATTATCTTACAGATTCATCCACCTGAAATGCAACCCTCAGTTGGTCCTAACAGTTGCAACACCTCCGTTAAAAACAGACCCATTCTCAGATTCAAGTTACTCCACTGGTTACCTCGGTTCTCACATCATCCTTGGTCGTCGTCTTGATTCTTATAATGGAAATTCACATCAGTTGTTCAGCCTTGAGAATGATACTGGACTAATTACAGCGTTCGCTGCAGATCTGACCAACACAGGTATGAAATTATTGATAATTTAGAATGAAAACACCATCCTTTTTGCCAATTTAGCTTTTGGCAATTTCCTGTCTGTAGCAGCTTGATATTTAGGCTACGTTTCCTTTACTCCGTTTTCAAATGTCTCTGTTCTCAAATCACTCCGTTTTCGGATGATCTTGAACCGTTTCCATTACTCTGTTTTCGCGAAGAAGGCCTGGTACAAAAACGAAGGTGTTTCCATTACTCCGTTTTTCATTCGTTTTCATTTCCTTTGTTCAGACATTTCCTTTGCTTTGTTTTTGGCGCCAGGTCAGTGGCTGCTGTTGTAGCGTTTTCGAAAGACTCTGATTTCGGTGTTTCCATTGAAAACGATGCGTTTTCAAATGTCTCCGTTTTTATGTCACTCCTCTTTGAACAGCGTTTCAAACTTCCCCGTTTTGGATCATTTTAAATGGAAACGCAAGGCCAAAACAGAAATATTCCACTCCGTTTTCCTACGAAAACAGAGTAATGGAAACATAGCCTTAGTATATACGACGGGTTTTTTCGCATTTCCCAATGACGTTAGATTCTAGACGTACACTATGTAGGATTGTTAGGCCCCATAAGGTTACCAGACAGGTTACCTTACAGGTTACCTGTAACATTAGCTCGAGGGAAGATATTTAATTTCTCATATGTTCTTCTTATGGAGCATGAGAGCAGGATCCTGATCGCTTTGTTTTTCGTTTTATTTTAGAAGTGACCTCAGCTATCAAAGCCTCCGCATGTACATATTCTGTATTGGGACCAAAAGAAACATATCAGCCAGTAAGACTATTTGATTTCTACATCTATTTTTGTTGGAGTCTTCTTCTGCTGTTTGTTTCAATCTTTTATATCATTTAGCACAGTAAAGAGAGCTACAGTTATAGCAAGAATGCTTGGGACAAATCACAAAATTACATAACCTCGATCTTTGATTACGTGCCGCCGCTCCCCTTTTTCAAACACTATTTAACTTTTGCAACATTGAATCAGGGGGAAGGTAGGATCAGAAAATCCTAAGCGTACGTTTTTGACTCTATATTTCAAGAAACATCACGACGAGTCAGTTCGTTTTGGCCAGGATTGTAGTTGCTAGCATGCTATTTTTTTATCATAACATGAGAACCTGCTACTTTCAAAGATAGAAAGGGGGTTGATATTTTGATATTGTACTACTCCTTGGCGTAGGAAATATAAAAGGAAATACCAGCATTTTTTCAAGATTAATAATAATTGCTGCAAATAGCTATGCAAGATTTTCGTTAAGTAACCCCCTTAATTTATAATTGCCTGTGAGATTGATTTCTATTTACTTGTTCTCAGATCTCATCAATTCTAGAAACTGAAATCTCGTTAAGAGTCAACCGGGGATGTTTTGCTCAAAACAATTTAAGATGTTGTTTTTTTCCAAACTCTCCATTTTTTCCTGGATGTCTGGATTCTCAATAAAGTCTTGAAAGTGCTAAACTTCAATTCATCAAGACCGATTTTTATTTTCTAGGGTTATACCATTCTTGATGGAGTTAAACCTAAGACCTCAGTTCATGTTTGCGAGAGTTGTGGGAAGGCGATAAGAGGAAGGATGAAATTGCAAAGAAATGCAGAAATGACTGAATTTGCATGTGCAATGGGAACACGTAAGTACAATATTTCTTTCTCTTTTCAACTTTATACTAGGTGAGTCAAAAAAAGATTCTCCGTTTGGAAGGCCACTGCTCCCTTAATATCAAAGCAGTGACATTGAAAACTGTCTTATTTTATTGCCAATATTTTCAGTTAGGTTCACTAATTTACCCGGCTTCAATCGGCCATTCTTTCCCGTGGATATGGGAGATATTTCTGCTAAAAGCCCCTTCCAAAAACCTGCAAAATGAGTGAAAATAATGAGCAAATTTTCCTTGGTTTTCCTTCCTAAAATGATGATACTCTTATGTATTCATGTATTTTGTCCTCTTGCGAGAATGGGACCTCCCTGAATAGGTTATTCATAGCAGGGGGAAGACTTGTTCATCCTCCCAAGAAGATAACACGTGCACAAATCATTCCTGTAAAGACCCCTGTAAGGCAGAAATGTTAGGGAAATTTGTTCGTGGTTTTGGGCACATTCACATTTTGAAGATTTTTGCAGAGGTTTTCTCGAGAAAATCCGTCATCATTTCAGAATGGAGTGGCCGATTTCAGTCAGGTAAATCTCAAAATGGATTTGTACATGTCTTCCATTAAACTATACATATCTGCCGATATCATCGTCTTGATGTCAAGGGAGCCATGACATTTCAAACGGGGATCCTTTTTATTAACTCACCCGGTAGTGTCATTCTACAAGCATTTGATGATAGAAATCTTTGTGGACCTTATTGTTCATTGTTTATGAACTACCCTTCGCAGAAACCTTTCCACTGAATAGTAAAGCCTAATTAACTTCAACATTTATTTTCGACAGCTGAGAAATTTGAATTGACAACTCCTGGAAGTTTCAAATGCCTTACAAGTCAGGTAAGGTCTTCTCCATGTTACTACACTAAACTTTGAAATTGGCAAAGTTATAAATGACAATATATCCTCATATTCAGCAATAGACTTTTTAGCTATTCTCAAATAGAATCTGAATCGAACGATATTTTGATCCTTTTTGCAGAATTTTTGGATATGCACAGAAGTGATAGAAGCTTTAACTCCACTCAATCGAACCTCTCGTATAAAAATGTTTAACAATATCGTTCGATCCAGGCTCTTCTGTAGAATAGCTAAAAGATCTATGGAGAGGATAACCTTCATCACTGGTTTGATTGCTGTAATACTTTCAAATGCGAAGTCTGCACAGCCCCTTCAGTTCTTCCCCATCAAAATATTGAGATCGAGACAAGAAAACGCTTAGCCAGATGCTATGTTTTGTCAACACTTTTATATGCAAGTGAAAGCTGGACGCTTAACGCTGATACACGGAAGAAAATAAACAGTTTTGAAATGTGGATGTATAGAAAAATGCTTAAGATCACATACACAAGTCACACTACGAACGAGGAGGTTTTAAAACGTGTCAATGAAAAAAGTTTGTCACTAGAGAAGAACATAAAAATGAGAAAAACGCAATATTTTGGTCATTTGATAAGAAAAGCTAAAATGCAAAAACTTTTATTGGAAGGAAGGGTGTGTGCAAAAAGAACAAGGGGGTGTCCCCGTATAACGTGGATGAAGAACATCATGGAATGGACAAAGTTAAACTTTGAGCAGTGCAGAAGAGGAGCTGAAGACCGTGACGAAGAATAACGACGAATCTTCCAGATGAAGCAGTCACCGAATGATGATGAAAAACTGTGTCAGATCCTAAATCCTACCTAGGCCCTATCTCTTCTCGTCTGAGGTCACAGGAAAGAAAATTAACTTAGCATTTCTGTCACTCCGTTATTAATGTGGACTTTTTTCTCTGCAGGTTGATCTATCATACAGAGAAGCCGAATCAACTCTATTGGTCTGGGAAATGCAACTTAAACGATTACAAAAGGAATCAAGTGTGCGTGTGATTGCATATGAATTGAACCTTGCGCAGACAACACCATCTGTGAGAATATCAGCACATAAGAATGGAGATACTAATTACAATGAAGGAGTCATTGTTATTGGTAATAGCATAAACCAGGTAATTGAAACTGAAGGAATCTTGTTTCATATTTTGAAAGTTATATTACATTGTGCTACGTCATCAGACATGAGGTGCTTTTGGTCCTTGGCGCCTGGATTCCAAGGTTTGGACAAGATTGGTATCCAAGAGCATAGCTTTTGGTATTGACGATGCTGCAATAGACTTTTTAGCTGTTCTGAAAAGAATCAGAATCGAACGATGTTTTGGTGCATTTTGTAGAATTTTCGAATGTACACAATAGTGATAGAAGGTCTAACGCCACTCGATCGAACCTCGGGTATAAAAATGTATAAAAATAGCGCTCGATTCAAGCTCTTTTGTAGAATAGCTAAAAGGTCTATTGGCGTAAACTACAAAGAATGAAATTTTCGGCATCGAATTAAGATCGGCAGCTCTCAATCATAATGTAACAGGCAACAGGAAGTTAACTGCTCTACCTTTTCTGTCAAATGCTTTGTTTCCTTGCAGTCAAACGACCGTCTTACACTTGTGAGCTGGCAACCGAAAATTTCAACAGTAGATCGAGTAGTGTATTTTCTGTTGGCTGTACAACAAACAATGTACTTTATTGGACATCGGCTGCAAAGTGTGATGACCAAAAACAAGGCTGCATTTTGCTGCATGCTATTCATTTCCCCATACCCATTCTCGTGTTATTCTCGTGTAACTTTGAGTGTCCCCCTAGGGTGTCCCCTACTACAGAAGGACCCTCTACGCTCATCCCATTGAAGTGAATTGATGTTGTTGTTGTTGTCGCTCCAATGAGGACAACATGATGTTGTAGTGTTATGTTGTAGACATAGCGTCCATCAGTCTATCAATAGCGATAACCTATGAACATGTAATCAGTCTAAGTCGAGATATCAAATGCCGAAACATACAGAGCAAAACTCATAGCCTCGTATTTATTTCTGAATTTACTAAAATTTGTCTGTTTCTTTGTTTAGTTCTTAGATTTGTGCACATACAAACTAGGCCTAACTCAAGCTGCACGCAAGATGTATACAATGGATGGTGAACTTATAACAGATATGAGTCAGTTATTACAACCGTACTATCCTCAGCTATGCATGCCAATACAGCCAGCTGCATCTGTTAAGAAGGTAATTAGTGCATTTTAATATCTACCGGGTGTCCCAAAAAAATGTATACAGATTTGGTTGACTCCAGCGATGTGAATTTAGCTTTAATCAATGGCTAATCACTCTCAAAATATTCCTCGATAGATAACTTGAACATGGATAGCTCGTTTGTTGGTATTGCTGCTTCGAGCGCATAAATATCAATGTTGAAAGCTCAAATTTGCATCCACTTGCAAACCAGAGCTTTGGCCTTTTGGCCTAAGCAAATTCCTGAACCACATCGAAATTAAGAACTGAAATAAATCAAAAATTAAAAAACATCCTAATGGATGACTTGGGGGTGACTTCTGGAAAACAGAATAACACAAGATATAGTATTCTTCAAATTTTATCAAGGCCATCGTTGATTTATACGCTGTGCTTTAAGAAATTGCTTAGGACAAAAGGCTAAAACTCTGGTTTGCAGGGAGAGAAAAAAAATTTGAGCTTTCAAGATTAATATGTTTCAGTTTCAGTTTCATATATTTTAAATTCACTTCATACAATTTATAATTTACTATACTAACAGCTAACTAAACTACAAGGAAAAGAAAATATTACAGAAAATTAATACATTGGTACGGAAAATTAATACAATATACAAATACAGAGAAAAGAATAAATTGTATGGAGGGAATTACTTAAAGGAGGAGCTCTCTCAATAGGTAAACTAATCGAGGAGAGAGCCCCCCCTGTCCTACGAAAATTTGAAATTATGATGGACACATTTGATTTTCGTATGATAAAGTAGAAATTGTGCCAGAATCAAACATAGCTTTGAATTATTCATTGACCTTGTTCAGTAAGTAAATTTTCAGTTGCTTTTTGAAGGATATTTTCGATGGAGCATTACGGAGTTCAACGGGTAATGAATTCCAAAGTTTAGCACCAAGATATCGAATTGATTTTAAACCATATTGAAGACTGTTTATTCGAGATAAGTATAGATTTCCTTGACTGGCCTGTCTCGTTGAATATTGATGAACAGATGAATTGAATAGGAAGAAGTTATGAAAGCAACTAGGTGAAGTTTTATTAACAGAGTCAAAGACAAAGGTTAAAAGTCGGAGTTCAAATATCTCAGAAAGTTTGAGAAGTTTAAGATCTTTAAAGATTGGAAGAGAGGGTGACATGCGAGGCTGAAATGAGATAGCTCTGACTGCTTTTTTCTGTAGTTTAAAAATTGGATCAACATATGATGCATATGTTTGACCCCAAACAATAAGACCATATTGTAAGAAGGACAGAAACAAAGCATTGTACAAGCAAAGTAAAACATCTAAGGGAAGTAAGTTTCTAATTTTGAAAAAGATTCCACAAGTTCTGGCTAATTTTTTAGAAAGTTCACTGAGATGGTATTTCCAGCTTAGATGCTCATCTAAGAGGAGTCCTAAGAATTTGACAAACTTGACCCTTTTAATATGCTTTTTCCCTATTTTTATCGTAGAATCAGAAGGAACATTTTTAGAAGGAGAATGAAAGATAATATAGTTTGTCTTATCAATGTTTAATGATAATTTATTAGCATCAAGCCATTTCTTTATTGATCTAAGTTCTTTGTTAACGATTTTAATTAAGTTAGATAAATCATTTGATTCACAGTAGATGTTTGTATCATCAGCAAAGAGATAGAAATTAAGTTTCTTAGAAGCATTTGGTAGATCATTGATGTAGATAAGGAAAAGTAATGGGCCTAGTACAGAACCTTGTGGTACACCACAAGTAATTGAAAGTAAGTTAGAATTATTTCCATTGACAGAGACATATTGCTTTCTGTCAGACAGATAAGATTTAAACCACTCAAGGGCACAACCGCGCACCCCATGGTGTTCCAATTTTGATAACAAAATTTTATGATTCACAGTATCAAAAGCCTTTTGTAAATCAATAAAAATACCACAACCAAATTTTTTATTATCAAGTGTGTTTCTAATAGCTTCTGTCAAACTCACCAGCGCATGATCAATAGAGTGGTTTTCTTGAAATCCAAATTGTAAGGAATAAAGAACATTATTTATTTCTAAAAATCTATACAGTCGCCTGTACATCAACTTCTCAAATATCTTACTGAAGATGGGTAAAAGAGAAATTGGCCTATAGTTAGATGGTAGCTCAGGATTCCCTTTTTTGAATAGAGTTATCACCTTGGCTATCTTAAGTTTATCAGGAAAAGTACCAGACTGGAAAGACTGATTCACAAGAAGAGCAAGAAGTGGAGAAACTGAGGATCCAATGATTTTTAATAATTTTATGGGTATACTGTTAGGACCTACGGATTTAGATGGATTTAAAATATTGATTATGTCATTAATTTCTGTCCAGGTGACTGGAGTAAGGAAAAGTGAATTAGAAGTTCTGTTTGTTAAATAGTCCAGGGGAGACTTAGGTGTTACTGGGATTGTCTTTGTTATTTCATCAGCAACATTTACAAAAAAATCATTAAAAATATTTGACATTTTACCTGGTTCTGATGTTACATTTCCTTCCTTATCTTTGATTTTGTTAATTAAAGAAGATGTAGAAGATTTATGAGAGATGATGGTTTTTATACCTGACCATAATTTTTTCATATTTTGAGTGTTAGTAGAAAAATAGTTATGAAAATAATTTTCTTTACTTCTTTTTATTTCATTGGCAACACGATTTCTAAATTTTTTATACAATTTAAGGTTGTCATCAGTTGCATTTTTCCTTAATTTCAGCAAAACTCTGTCTCGGATTCTCATCATCTTTTGCACTCTATTATTTATCCATGGCTTATTTTTCAGTTTAATTTCCTTTCTACTCCTCTTTTTGATTGGTGCGTGCTTATTTGTCAAAGTACTAAGGTCTTGCAAAAATCTGTCAAATTTTTTGCTCACATCCATATCACTATTTTCTAAATAAGTAAAGTTAATCTGATGAAAGTCATCAAGGAATTGGTCATCCTTAAATTTAGAATAATCATATTTGAATGATTCAGATTTATTATGACTGACCTGAGTATTTTTCAAAATCAAGAACTGGGGAAAATGATCAGTAATTTGCATTAAAATGTTGCCACTTGTTATATTAGCATTGGTAGCATTAGTGTATATGTTATCAATAACTGATGCTCTATGTTCTGAGACTCTAGTAGGATGATGAATACAAGGAAGAAGGCTGTGTGAAAAAAAGTTGTTGACAAAATCAGTTGTTGGTGTATGGGAAGCATAATCAAGTAGATTGACATTGAAATCACCCATTATAAATACCAGTTTGTTTGAGGATATTTTAGAAAGAAGATCCTGAAAGTGAGATGTGAGGTTTTCAACAGGTGAACTTGGGTGTCTGTAAACACAACAAATAAGGAAATCTTTATCCTTTTTGTTTTCAATCTCCACCCATATTGTTTCAAAATCATCAGTGCAAGAATCTAAGTCTATTCTTGGCTTGGAAGCAAGAGAATTTCTAATATGCAAACCAACACCACCATTTTGAGTAAGTGATGAAGTCTTAAAAAAGGTATAGCCAGGAATATCAACATTAGATGAAATGGGATTGTTAATAGAATGCCATATTTCAGACACTCCAATGACATCAAGATTCAGATTAGAGTGAGCAGATAAAGAAACTAATTCATCATGATGAAGGGATAGACTTCTTATATTAGTGTGAAGAATAGAAAAGTCACTAGAAGAGGATGACTGTAAGGAAGATATGTCTGCTCTCAAAGTTCCAATATCAACAAACGAGGTATCTATGTTCAAGTTAACTATCAAGGAACATTTTCAGAGTGATTAGACATCGATTGACGCTAAATTCACAGTGCTAGAGTCAACCAAATCCGTATACATTTTTTTGGGAAACCCGGTACATGTTAAGGAGCTTTTGCTATTGCATACATCTGCTGCATCTTTCCACAGCCACAGACTTTCACTAAAATGTTATCAATTTAGAAGCTGTAAAAACGACACCATTTTTATGTAAAGAATGGCATTACGTTTCATAAGAGAAAAATGAATTAATATTAAAGGACAAGTCCGAGGTTTCTACAATTAATGTAAAAAAGCAACCTTACCAACTGTCGAACATCACTTGTGACTTCTTTCGACGCTTTGAGATCTCTTTCTGTTGTAGATTCGTACAACATTTCTCGTAAGTTGCCCAATGTCGTCGCCATTTTGTAAAACGCGATAAAATTGCTAGCCTCGGTTTGGAGGTTCGATTGTGACGTCGGAAATTACTATGAGAGTTCTATAAGAAAACAGCCTCGTTCAGGTCGAAGGCAGGTGAAATTACGTCATGAATAATGACGTCATTTCGCTCATTTCGCAGATTGAAATACGCAATTTCACAGAGAAAAGACAGAGAAGGTTGGAAAAGAGTACTACACACCATTCACAATATTGTATTCTTTCATTTTATGAACAATTTTTCCAACCCCGGACTTGTCCTTTTAAGGTAAAATATATATTACTGACTAATATTAAAAGAGTTAAGTTCACATGAAACAACTGAGATCTTTTCCCTGTCACTGTAAATGGCCCCCTTAATCATAGAAGGTAAATTGAAAAGAGCAAAATCCAGAATAAATTCATGATGATATCCTGCAAATTGTAGGCCCTTCTTTCGTTGCATAGCTTGATGGATGCAAGTTTCAAAGTTTCAACATGTACCGGGTGTCCCAGAAAAAATATGGGACAGATTTGGCTCGATCCTAGCGATGTGAATGTAGGTTTAATTAATCTAATTACCTATGCTAATTACTCTCAAAATGTTCCTCGATAGCTAGCTTGAATATAATTAAGAAAATATACATATTTGATTTGACCCAGTGATGTGAATTTAGGTTTAATCCGTGGCTTATCAATTTCAAAATGTTCCTCCATAGTGAACTTGAATATAGATAATACAGTACCCAGACTTAATTTGACCCAGCGATGTGAATTTAGCTCTAATCAATGGCTAATCAATTCAAAATGTTCCTCGATAGTTAACTTGAATATAGATAAAAAGCATTCAAATTTAATTTGATCCAGCGATGTGAATTTAGCTTTAATCAATAGCTTATCAATTTCTAAACGTTCCTCCATAATAGTTAACTTGAATATAGATGAAAAAGTAGACACATTTGGTTGGATTTCAGCTTTAATCAATCGCTAATCACTCGCAAAATGTTTCTCAATAGTTAGCTTGAACATAGATACCTCGCTTGATGGTATTGGTGTTTTGAAAGCAGAAATATTAATTTTGAAAGCTCAATTTTGTACCCACCTGCAAACCAGAGCTTTGGCCTTTTGGCCTAAACAAATTCGTGAAGCACATCGAAATTAAATACTGAAAATAAGGAAAAATTAAGAAACTGCCCAATGGCTGACTGGGGGTGACTTCTAGCAAAGCAAAATATGATAAGATCTAACATTATTCAAATTTTTCAAAAGCTATCGTTGATTTATTGCCTGTGCCTCAAGAATTTTATTAGATTTGAGGCTATGACGTGATCAAATTTCTAAATCCTAAACCAGGAAAGCTACAGATTTCTGCTTGCCACCATATTGTAGACCTTCATAAATATAGTTTTTTTTAAGATTATGCCATTTTGCTCTATTGGTTCAAGATTTACGGTGAATTTAAATTTTTTGAAAATTTTCCATGAATTTTTCAAAAACAATTAAATTGCCGCCATTTTTTGAAAAAAAATCCAGCTATCAAACAATTTCCACGGTAGATTACAGCAAAGTAACATAAGTTCCTTAAAAGCCATTCAATTCAAAGAACAATTTCATAGAATTTAACACCCACCTCTTTAAAGATTTGAAAGATATGAGCCCTATACTTGTGTGGAAATACAGCTTTTAAGTCACGATTTTTAACTTTGCAGAGTACTTCACCACAACCTGATGATCAGCAGGAAAACGATGAAGGTAGAAGCATTCCACCTTCGGATACAAGCAGTGATATCAGTGATAGAACATTCACAATGCAGAACAGAGATTCACCTGAAAATCGAGCACATTCTAGTCTATCGTTGAATTCTGAGAGGCATGTGTCTTTTGCTGATCAACCTGTGCAATCACGGGAAGAGAAAATTGAGCTTCCTCGGCTAGAACGAATGGACGTAAGGGTTCCTATTGATGTATGGGTTTCTGGTGGAGAACCTTTCATCCCTTTTCAAGGTAAATTACGAATTTATTCAGCTATTTTGGTTTGGTATACTACTTAATCAGTGGTGGAAAAAATATTTGCGTTCCTGCGAAGCAACCTCAACCTAACATTCTTCCTTCGATTACTTTATCAATTTTTCCTTGTGCCAGATCTCAAAGCACTATTGACTGCACAACGCCTATTGAGCTCTAGAATAACACAATCAAACATTCCCCTTTTCTTTTGATCAGTCTTTCCTTCTTTTTTGCTTTCCTCTTTACTTTTTCAATTTCTATTTTCACTTTTCATTCTGCCTCCTTTTTCCTTTCCATTTTCGTTCTTGCTCATCTCCCCATTCATTTCTCCTATTCCTTTCATTTTTTCTTTCCTCCCTTCTCGTTTCTGTTCGTTTTCTTCCTTTATACGGCTTGCTCTGTTCTTCTCCTTTTCTTCCTTTCAGACAAACAAGCTTCCTGCGAAGCTGCTTCGATGCTTCACGCACTTTTTCCATCTCTGTCTTTAGCATGCTTTCCCTTTGTTTAGATTCTGAGAAACGAGCAATGAGAGCTGCACAAGAACGAGAAGAAAGAGCAATTGTGGCAAATTATTTGGAGCAAGAAAAACATCGACTCAGGCAAATGCAAGGTATTTATTCAGAGAAATTATGTTGAGCCCTGACAATAACATGAATCTTTAATTAACTACCCAGTTGAGACACTCAGCACATGCACTTGCGAGTGGGGGGGGGGGGAGAGGGGTAAATTGGAGACATTTCCAAGCAACCTGAAAATATCAAATCAGGTTCATTGCAACCCAAAAATATCACCTAATTTTATATTTGACACATGTAAACAATTTCAACCATGGATTTAGAGCTGACAGTTTAGTAGAGGGAAATCTATCATTCGTAGAAGCTGTTCGTTATTCTATGTGCTAGCCTGTACAGACTGAAATTTTCAAAAATCAGCAATGTCAAATTACTTTTTCAAGAGCTACGAATACTGTTCCAGCAGAGTTCCTTAAGTTGTATTTTAACGTCTTTCCATGGTTAACTGGTTTCAGACTCCTTCCAATAATCTCTGTTGCAATATCTCTTGTTGATTATAATTTGAAATTCGTAGGTCGAAGGTACTCTGGCCGTTCATCTATGCAAAGCACTGATGGTCCCGTTAAGCCAGTTCTAAGCAAGGTGTGGGATGCCCCTAGTAAAGAAGAAGATGTTCTAGAGAAATCCATCGAAGATCTTCAGGTAAATTTTTTTTTTATAAATTAATAAAATTTTACAATACATGTTACGGTCCACACTACTTACAAGAATTACTTTACAATACTACTGGGACAAATACCCCCGGGGAGCAAAAGACTGTGTCTACCCTAAGGGAATTAACATAGATAAAGGAAAGAAAAACTACTTAAACTTAAAGAACACTACTAAAACAACACATACGGATAACACCTAAGTCTGCTGCATATTAGACGTCAGATCTAAGTGATGGCAAGGAAAGGTAACTGGTGGAGAAAAACTTATCTTGAAGTTTCTTTTAGTATGAAAAAACCCCCATGCACCTGCCGTCCAATATGCAACAGACTTACAAACGTAAAGAGACAAAAAAGAAACAAACTGGGACTTAGTGGTTACGTGGTGTACAACTTTCGTTAGAAACGACCTTACTTACGACCTTACTCAAAGGTAAATTTATTGATACATGTTAGAAGTACTTTGGTTACTTTTCAGTTATATCAAGGCCTAGTAATTCAGTATCATTTTTATGTGACGTAATGTAAAATGCTAAGTTAATTAACTGATTCGTTTAAAAAATGATAACAAATGGAAAGGGGAACAATTTAGATTAAATATATGTATGTATGTAATATTTGCCATCCAAAATTAAGTGTACTATAGACATTTAAGGAAAAAGAGATGTCTAAGTTATGTCTTAGTACATGTGTACAATATATAAATATAAAAGTTAAAATTTAATCTAAAAATACCCCCTAGTTTAAAATGGCAGTGATAGCATTAAAAGGTCATTCAGTGCGAACGTTCTTCCATAATGATGCCTCCAGAGGTGTCATTGAAAGAAATGTTTTCATATATATTTTTGTGTTAAAGGTAGAAAGTGATGGGGCAATCTAGCTATGTTTGCAGCTTTTGGAATTTTAGTTACATACTTAGGGGCTGTTTTCTTGATTTTGTAGGTCTTTAAAGAAGTTGTCCTTAATCTTATGTTTGAAACTGTTAACGAGACCACTTTGCCCTGTGTTACTCTTTCGAAAAGGTTGATATCTGCCGGCACTTGATATTATGAAGCCTGAAGCTCTCTTTCAATTTTTTCCTGCAATGTATTGATTGTACGTTTATTCATTTATTTTCACATGTATTTTATAAGTTGGTAAATATTTTGAATTAATTAGTTCAGTTGCTGGAACAAATATTTTCTCCCGTAAAATAATTTCGTAATGATGAACGAAGGGTGTTGAAAGAATCAATGAATGAATCAATTAATTAATCAATCAATCAATCAATCAATTAATCAGTCAGTCAGTAAGTTTAGAAGTATTTGAACAAGTGAAATAGACTCCCAGAAAGTAACCCATGCGAGTTAGAAAGACAAGAAATAAAGAAAATCTTCTTGAATGATCGAATAAATAGTTTAAATGTACATACTATGAACTACACGGACAATTTTTGAAGGAGCGAATGAACAAATATCTGAATGAAAACATAAATGGATGGGTGAAACCTTTTGACTTTCCAAAGCACATGCTAGTCACCTTTTCAATTTCTCTAGACCATGTAATTATAATGTTTTCCTCTTGTTTCAGGTGCATTTATCAGAGCTCAAAGTTCAACAAGAACAAGATCAGTTGACAGAAGTAAATAAATCAAGACCTCGTAATGCAAGAATGTTTGACCGAACCAAAGAAAGTAAATTATATGACCTACCACGTGGTCTAAGCGTTGTTGTGTTTCCAAATGGAGAAAGTGCAGATCGAGCTGTTCCTGTCGTTGCAACTACTTTTGCAGAGGTATTTATTTGATTTAGGTTCTCCTGGTATTCATTAAACCATTTTCAAATTGTCCTTGATTTTGTGTGATCATGTTTAGAGTTTATCATCATATCTTTGGTATATATGAAAATCGAATTTTTTCCCTCTAGTTCCTCAGCAGAGCAACATCTCGACTTGACCTAACTAGTGCGGCAAGAAGAGCATTCACAGCAGATGGCGTCGAGGTAAAAATTCAGTCAGTTATTCTCTGTTAAAGGGGCTCTAGAAACCAGCATACCTTGCGCTCGTGTCATCTCTTTGTTAGCGGTCATTTTCGTGGACCATGAAAATGGCAACAAAAAAGAGACCACAAAAGGATGTATTCGCAAAGAATGCCGGTTGTAAAGACCCCGTTTTATTCTTTAGCAATATTTTTACTGAGAACGGGGGTCATGTTTTTACTTTCCTTCACAAAATTTACCAGATTTGGACGCTCGATCCAAACCTCTCTTCTGACAAGTAAAATAATAATGATAATAATAATCTTTCTTATTTATGCAGGTTAATTTGTACAGTAAATAAGATTACTGTTATCAATCAAAGACCTGTATTTTACAAAATTAAAGTTGATATTTACAAAAATAAAGTTAGAAATTTACAAGAATAAAAGTTCAAATCAATTCAAATTAAAATCACAACTGATAAATTGCTAAATGTCTAGGTTTGTGTCCTTGCTGGATGCTTTAAATTCCAACAATGATGTTTCAGTTTGTAAGTTATTTGGTAGATTGTTAAATACTTTTGCTGCTTGAAACGTGAAGGTTTTACGTGCAGTTTTACGTTCCTAACTTTTGGAATGACTACGCTTTTGTTGTTTTTGCGGGTATTCTTTTTGTGGCTGTTCCTTGTCCAAAAAGGTATACTGCTTAGTTTGCTGTTTATTGCTGGGCTCCCTGCATAAACTTGGATGATTAACTTGGCCTATTTGAACATTAGTTTTAATTGGCTGCGTAAAAACAGCATGGGTTCCAAATCTTTAAAAAGGCTGGTGTAAAATTGAGTGACCAATTTCTTTGAACTGAATGACTTCAAAGAAATTTTAGCTAATTCTCTATAAATCTACCGTTGGAATTTTCTGGAATCTTCAATACTTTCAGAATTAGAGTGTTTTTCTTCTTTTTCAAAAATTCAAGAAAAATTTTCACAAAACTTAAAACCATCGTAATTTTTAAACCGTTTGACGTAACATGAAATGATTTAGAAGAAAACCATAGTTTATGAATGCCGACAATATGGTATCAAGCAAAAGTCTGTCACTCATCTGGTTTTGATTTAGAAATTTGATGACGTCACACCTTCAAATGAGCTGAAATTTAGAATACGCTGTAATTTCCAAAAATATTCAAAATTTCTGAAAAGTCCAACGGTAGAACTATAGATAAGTATCTAAAGTTTCTTTCAAGCCATTCAATCAGAAGAAATAGGTCATTGAATTTTACACCCACCTTTTTAAGCTGAGTTAAAGATTTGAAACCTATGCTCGTAAAAACTACATAGCGAATGAACATTTTGATTTCCCTTTTTTTCTTTCAGATATTCAGCCTTGATTTTATCGAGAAAAATCAATCTATTTGTGTCACTTGTGGTGAAAAATTTGTGCCAAGCAGAGGTAAGCTGCTCTTAAAGGGGCCTGTGCAACGTTAGTGCTGTGCGCGGACTCAGTGCTTCGTGAAAGAAATAAACAAAACACACAAGCCGCACGGAAGCACGGTGGGAAATAAGTTTATCGTATGTACACATCACCATCATTACCGTTTTCTTTGATGGCATAAGCATGATTGTTAGTCAATGTTTTCGCTGTTCAACTGTGCACAGCGAGTACGCGAATCTGTGAAGCACGTCTCATAACTCTGCAACAACTACAGATCAAAGTCGTTGTTTGAAATTAGCTTCATCACGCCACTACTATCTGAAACTTCTGACTTCAGTTTTGTTCAAAATTCATAAATAGACTTGCTACAGTACAAGGCATGTTGGGGATTGCCACGACTTGGTCTTCCAACTTTATTCTCTGCCATACACATTGGTTCAGGAGAGGATAAGCTTCGATCTCGCGAAAAGTTCCTGCCTCGAGGTAGCCACCTTAATTTCTGATTATCAGAAATTATCGGTCAAAGGGAACCAAGGCATATTTGCAGGCGCAAAGGAGTTACGATGCACAGGGCCCTTTGACTCTAAAACTGATTTGTTTTGTTATTTAGATATCCATTTTTCAGGAGCCAATTTTTTCACAAATATCTTAGTCCTGTGAGATGTTGACTGCGTTCATACGATCCCGGTACATTTTGAAAACGATGAAAACATTATATGCTGTTCTTATCGCTGCAAAAGAGTAAGACGAAATGGCCGACCGCTGGTTTCAATCATCGGGGAAATTTGATCTCCTGAAAGTGACAGATATATCATTTTTCAACGGATTTCTATGGGGATGGTAGCAAACTTTAACTGAACATCTAAAGAGCAATATCATGCAAAAATTTTGGCCTGAATATCTTGCCGTTTTGTCGCAATCTTCAGGTAAACGGGGCACAATTTTTTTAGGACACCCTGTATGAACAAGGGCAGATTTTGTAATACAATAGCACGAGTTGCTTTTGTTGACACCTCAATTCAAAGCGATTAGCGATCACAGACAAAGGAAATTCTATCAACCAGTAATTCAAAACAAACAAGGCCGCAAAATTTTCTCTGAAACCCAGGTAGCTAGCTCGCTCTCTGTGCATTCCAGAAATTATTTTTAAGGGCAAACATAAGCGTAGATCGAAAGAAGAAGGCTGCATCTACACGTCTGTCGCGGGCATTTTATTTGTTTGGTTCAAAAGCCGTTTAGGAGGCGATTCAATTCTCTTATTTTTTTGGGTGTTATCAAAACATTTACTGCTCAGCTTCTGGACCAAAGAAATAAAATGCCCGCGGCAGATGTGTAGATATATCCTTCTTCTTTCGATCTATGCTCATGTTTGTTCTTAAAAATAATTTCTGGAATGCACAGCGAGCGAGCTAGCTACCTGGGTTTCAGAGAAAATTTTGTGGCCTTGTTTGCTTTGAATTACTAGTTGATAGAATTTCCTTTGTCTGTGATCGCTAATCGCTTTGAATTGAGGTACCAACAAAAGCAACTCATGCTATTGTATTACAAAATCTGCCCTTGTTCCCTGTATGTAGTTTAGTTGTTTTTATCTGTGATACAACAAATATGTTATCAATCTTGTTACTTTCTTTAGATCGCCGACACAAGATTGAAATGCGTGCTTCGTGGTCCCGAATGAACAGAAGCAACGGAACAATGGTTTGCAATGATTATTATAACGAGTTTTTAATGTTGAATCACCTGGGAATGCGGAGAAATTAAATTTTGGTTGTTCCAATATTCTTTTTATTCGCTTGATCGAACCTGGTAGTTATAAATCAAATTAAAGGATGGAAAATATGTGAAGGTTCCGTTTGTTTCTCTATAAAATTCAAGAATTTGTCTTCAAAATGACATTTCCATTTTGAAAAAAATAGTGGAAAATCTTTGTGATCTGCCCCACAGATCAGCGTTTAGAGAGAGGTTTGTTTAGGGTTACGTGATTCAACCCCTTTCAGTAATGAAACTAATAAATACCGTAGGAGCTCTATTCGGCCCCCGGGGGCTTATTTAATTTCAGACACTCTAGAGGGGGGCTTTTTAGAGAGGGGGGCTTTATGATAGCTTGTCAGTTCTTTTACCCATATTTTGTGTATTCAATATACAATTTTACGAGTCAAATACATAAATTCGACACAGTTTTATCCCAAACCTTATCAAACTTAGCATGCAAACTTGTTTAGCTAAATGAATAGGAAATCTTCGGTAACCGCTGGCATTTGATATAAGTGAAGGGGGCTTAAAAGTGAGGCGGGCTTATTCAAAATTTTGGCTCAGAGGGGAGGACTTATTAGAGAAGGGGTTTAATTCTTGTTTCTTCCTTGACAGGCCTCAAGCAGCAAATCTGAAGGAGTTCTTGCGTTAACTGCACCTCCAACGCCCGTCTCCGGAAGAAATTCTCCAATGAGCAGAAAACCAAAACATGAAGAAACAATGCATATTTTTGGCAAAGATGAATCCGTGCAGCTTTCTCCATCCCGTCCGACTTCTGCTCGACCAACATCAGCTCGACCGACATCAGCCCGGTTGACATCAGCCCGATCGAAATCATTGCAGTCTCCGAAAAATGCAAGTCATACAACAGTGAGGAGTTAAGTATTGATACAATTTGGAAATACTTTGATAGGTTTATATTCACGCTAAACTTTGTTATATTCTCACATAATAAAAACCTGCATATAAGGATATAATTTTATTTAAGATTAGTCAGCTAACTTTTACCATTAAAGTTAGTTGACTGTGATAAATAGCTAACTCAAGAGCTGCATATGCAGGTCTAAAATTAGCCTATTGTATTTGATGATTTCGACGCGTGCGTGTATATCTTTTCACTGAGAGAGTGATTACGTGCGTAGGCTTTTCTTTGTCCTATTTTTAGATTGCCTCCACTTAGCTCCGTCAACTAACTTTAACTTGCAATTTAGCTAACTGCTGTCGGAGAGGCAAGGTGAACTCATTTTTCCAGTTATACAACTTTTGACTTCTGGAGTTTTTTATATTCTCATAAATTTTACAATAACAAATCAATTACGAAACCAGGGAGCATGGAAATACATAGCAACCCCTGCGGCCATTACAAATTTCTGAAGTTTTCAGAGCCATTGTTTTAAAGTTAAAGAAAATGCTTTTAGAAAATGGAAGGCTCTTAAAAAGAGGTTTTTGCTGTAATGAAGTCAATGGTATATTTTGCAACAGTTTTTTAAACACGCACACACGCATATTGCAAGTTTGTAAATTTTTCACGTTGTATTTAAGCTGTACCTTTTTGAAAATATGATTCCATAATAGCAATTTTTATTGTAAATATAGCAAAATTCACTATTATTCTTATATTCGATCGTAAATAATACTGTCTTCTTAGAGGGGATTCTAATTGCATTACCTAGACGCGCTCTTGTCACCACAGCAACTGGTTTAGGCCTGTGATGTTTACGATAAACTTAAGCAACATAATAGTAACAAAATGTGTTTGACTAAATGATATAAGTCAAAATTAGAAGCTGTCAGGTAATAAAACTCATACTAACCGGTTTTGTAGTTGTACAGGAAAATATAAAGCCATCGGTCTTATGTCACAGACCTCGCAAGCTCGGTCTGTACTTTTAAGACCTCGGGCTTTATATTGTCCTGTACAACACAAAACCGGTTAGTATGCGCATATAAAAGCCACACGAATTTCTGTAGTAATTAAACTAAGAGGCCAGGATTTAAATAAACTAAATGTTCCGGAAATAAACCTTCATCAGTAGTAATGAGAAAAATAAGACGCACAGGGCAGTTAAGCTAGAGAGATAAAAAACCAAAAGATTGAAAACTTTTGAACGTCTGTAGAATTTATGCTAAGGAGAAAAGGTAGCTGTGAGGCAGCAGCGAAGGAGGAAAAGTTGAGGCTAAAGTTAAAATGCCGACGAAAAGAAAACTCTCTGTTGGGTCCGTTGGGGAAAATATTACCAAGCTTAAAAATTGAAAATTTTGAATTTCTTCCGCTTAAATGCCCTGTCTGTTCTATTTCTCGTCACCACGGATGAAAGGTTATGCCCGGTACGTTTGGTGTATTTACATCCTAGCATTTTAGTTTAATTAATACAGAAATGTATGTTTATTTCCTGAAGCTATCGCTACACGTCACTCGCAAGATTTCATTGCGCTAAAAAATCCACGATCATGAATTCTCCGTAGAAATGAGAATTCAAATTGAAAATTCAAATTATTTTTTTTCAGTAATTTATTTTGAGTGGGCAGGAAGCATTTCTTGCTACTAAAGGCTAATTTAAGCCCACTGTGCATGCCGCATCCAGGCATGTGACCTCTAGTTTAACGTCCCTTCTGGTGCTGTCGAGGTTGCAAGTTTCCATTTTTCAGTGTCAGTTTTCCAGTTTCAATTGAGAAAATTTTTAAATTTTTGATCTTAGTATTCGTTGACTTAAACAATAACACAACAGCTGTATGCTATGAGTCTGTACACAGACTAACACAAAGTTGTCACAGTTAATGCTATCGCTAATCTTAAGCGGATTTTGACCTTTGCAAACATACAGACAGATCTAGTTTGGATCAAAAGATGAAATATATTCCCTCAGGGATTAGACCGTGAATCCCTTTGCTATTATTTTTAAGCTGCAGACAAATCAAGGGCTTTAGAATAGCAGCAGTAAAAGCTGTATAGTTCCGAATCAGTGCAAATTTTGAGGCTTAATGCAGAGGCGCTATAAGCCTTCTGCGTGCAAGAAGACAGTGGGAATTTACTTACAGACTGGATTTACCAGGAAGCAGGCAAATATGCCGTAGAATAGCAAGGATTGATTGTCTTTGTTCCTCACTGCTTTTGACGTCAGCTCTGTTTTACGATGAA
Source organism: Aurelia aurita complex sp. Pacific (assembly GCA_004194395.1). Lineage (NCBI taxonomy): Eukaryota > Metazoa > Cnidaria > Scyphozoa > Semaeostomeae > Ulmaridae > Aurelia > Aurelia aurita complex sp. Pacific. The sequence goes on along the minus strand of REGL01000224.1, from coordinate 175,298 downwards.
AATAGGGGGGGAGTGGCCTATCGGCTGATACATTTTTTGTCAGGTGACTGAAGTTAAGCTTGGTCGAGTGAGGTCAATCTCTGGATGGGTTACCTCTCGGAGACCTAAACTCACAACTCATCTCACCGTCTTCGGAAGGGACGTTAAACTAGGGGTCCCATGCCAGGATGCGGCATGCATAGTGTTCTTAAATTAGCTTTAAAATAGCTAGAAATACTTCCAGCCCACGCAAAATAAATTACTGAAAAAAAGAGAAAAAAGGGTCATTTGCAGTTTGTCAGCAGAAAGTCAGGACAGCGTTAACGCTCAAGTATTGATATGGACTCAGTGCCTTTTGAACTTGAATTTCTTGTCAAATGAGAAATCTAAAGGTAGATTTAATTTATCCTCATTCCTAGACTTGCATTATAGTCCGATTTGTCCTGAGACGCTATTAGGATTTCAGACCTTAACTGTCCTCTGAAATTAAGCGTTTCATGCAAAGCTTTTCTCCTGCTGGACGGATTATGTGTTCACTTTTAAAAAGCGAAACTGTGCAGTTCAATGCGTTTAGAAGCCTACACCAGGGGGAGACTATAAACTTAGCAATGATTAATGTGTTATGGCTGTAAATTCAGACGTCTCCTAAGGGATATTCATTTTTAAAACCAAAATCCCTTGCGCAGTTGGTGGTTCGTCGTACAAGGAGAAAGAAACTTTTACTGGATGTAGGGAGTCCTTGCAGCCGAAGCGGCGTAAGAAATCGTAATCCTATCAAAACAGAAGCGGATGAAATTTTTGTTTTCTCTCGAGCAGCTAATGAACTGTGTGTTAGCATAATGTGTATGACCCAAGCTACTAATGGCCTGATGAGCACAGATGTTTTCATTCGATTTGCAAAAATTTACTCTGGCAGCCTTGCAGAGTTTATTGTATAAGATTGATTGAAGATTTACAACGACTTATCGATGTCCTTGTAAGTGATTTCATTACACCCAAAAAATAGGAGAATTGAATCGCCTCCCAATCGGCTTTTGAAGCAAAAAAATTAATTGCCAGCGGCAAATGTGTAGATATATCCTTCTTCTTTCGATCTATGCCCAAGTTTGCTCTTAAAAACAATATTTGGAATGCACAACGAGCGAGTTAGCTACCTGGGTTTCGGAGAAACTTTTGCGGCTTTGTTTATTTTGAATTATTAGTTGGGAGAATTCCTTTGTCTGCAATCGCTAATCGCTTTGAATTCAGGTGTCAACAAAAGCAACTCATGCTATTGTGTTACAAAATCTGTCCTTGTTCTTCCCCTCCCTTTCCCTTCCGTTTGTCTATTGAGCAAGAGCGAGACTTGGAGTAAGTGCATTGATTCCCTTGCAATGAATTGCATTAGGCAATCAATCAATTAATCAATCAATCAACCGTTTTTGACCGAACATCGTGCTGTAAAACGCTCAAAATGACTGCAACTCTCCAAAACAATTTGCTAAATCAAATGCAGAAATTCGTACTTTCCTAACTTTTCTGTAGCACAGTCGCATTTTCTTCAATTAGAATTATTAGAAATACTCACATTTCTCTTGATCAATAATTAATCTAAAATTTGATTCATTTTCATTGACCTAAAGATTTTACACAAAATTTTGAATCAAGCACCTGTGTAGTCGAGATTTCGTTTATATGAAAGTGTTTTTTGATTCGCATGTTTCGATTTTATCTCTAATCAGANCAATTAATCAATCAATCAACCGTTTTTGACCGAACATCGTGCTGTAAAACGCTCAAAATGACTGCAACTCTCCAAAACAATTTGCTAAATCAAATGCAGAAATTCGTACTTTCCTAACTTTTCTGTAGCACAGTCGCATTTTCTTCAATTAGAATTATTAGAAATACTCACATTTCTCTTGATCAATAATTAATCTAAAATTTGATTCATTTTCATTGACCTAAAGATTTTACACAAAATTTTGAATCAAGCACCTGTGTAGTCGAGATTTCGTTTATATGAAAGTGTTTTTTGATTCATATCATATCGAATGACGTAAATTCTTGCGAAGAACACCGAATCTTTATCTTTCTATATTGAATATCATGAAATTGATAACAGAGTTAAAACCGTTAAATCCTTGATTGAATTTTATTTGACTCATGGTATGTTGAATTTTTAATCCTTTGCTAACAAATTGCAACAGAAGAGATCAACTGCACGTATTTTTTCCTAAGAATCCGGTTATAAGAAAGTCAATTTTGAGGATGGTGACAGGGGGTATTGATGGTACTGGCCCCTACGCCACCTGTTACTGATATCAGAGGCTCCAAATCTCTATCTCGGCGTAAAAAGGTGGGTGTAAAATTCAATGACCTATTTCTTCTGATTGAATAGCTTGAAAGAAACTTTAGATACTTATCTATAAATCTACCGTTGGACTTTTCAGAAACTTTGAATATTTTTGGAAATTACAGCGTATCTTACATTTCAACTCTTTTTAGGATGTGACGTCATCAAATTTCTAAATCATAAGCCAGATGAGTGACACACTTTTGCTTGATACCATATTGTAGGCATTTATGAACTATGATTTCCTTCGAAATTACTTCATGTTGCGTCAAACGGGTTAGAAATTACGATGGTTCGGAGTTTTTTTGAAAATTTTTCTTGAATTCTTGAAAAAGAAGAAAAACACTCTAATTCTGAAAATATTGAAGATTTCAGAAAATTCCAACGATAAAATTATAGAGAATTAGCTAAAGTTTCTTTGAAGTCATTCAGTTCAAAGAAATAGGTCACTCAATTTTACACCAGCCTTTTTAAAGATTTGGAACCTATGCTGGTACTGATGCTTTTGGTACTAGGTACTGGTAGGAATCACTGTGGTGCCGAGGACATTTTTCGAGGACTTGGAACACGGAAATCATCAATTTTATCATTCCGACTTTCCCCCAGTATTTTCCGTAATTTTCTATTTAAAGGGGCTGTACAAGATTTTTGTAAACAATGGGAAAGTACGGGACAACCCGCGCACGTGACTAAAGCCTTGGGTTTTTAATGGCGGCCAGTTTCATCGCAGCTTCTACCTAAGTTTCAGTCCAGTTGTTTCTTGTCTATTTTTATGAAATGTGTGATGGAACTTTTGGTATCCATTAAAAATTTCAAATATTCGGCGTTAGAAAAATAAAAAAACCCTCCAATAAAGCTTTGATTACTGAGATTGTCGCAGATACTTTGGATTACTATTCTCTGTGCAAAATCGCTATTGGCTATGTTGTGTTTAGCCTAAACACATTCGATGATTTGACACGCAGAACCTCGCAGAGAGGACGGGGTGTACAACCCCTTTAATGTAGTACGGTTTTCCTGCTCCGATGGTCCCCTGGTGCTGACCTCAACGGTACTGGGTACCGGACATTTCGGGCCCTGGTACTGCCTTTGTGATTCTTCTTCGGAATATTGGGTTTGCGCGCAGGCTGTACATTGCTATGATTGAGGAGATTCCACAACGCAGCGCGTTAACAGCTTAGGGCAAAACCCAGATGCTCTGGTTTGGAGTTGGAGGCCAGGGCAAGAATCACTGAAGAAGACACAGGGCTATGGGCAAGAATCACTGTCCTTCAGAGGGAGTTTCCTCTGGAACATCCTACCCTAGATGATAGTGTTAAAAATGAGCCAACACTTTCTGCTTTTAAAAAGAGGATCAAAGACTGGGCTGGCGATCAATGCACCTGCAAAATATGCCGATAATTTTTTGTATAAAGTATATTTTTTTGTAAATAGTTGGTTTGAGTTAGTATGTTCTTAGTTACTATTGTGAATACCAACTTTAAATATGGATCAAATGAAGCGAATTTGAACTTCCAAGATTTTAATATTTCAACTCTCAATGCACTAATATCAACGAGTGAGGTATTTATGTTCAAGTTGCGAGGAGTATTTTAGAAATTATTGTGGATTGATTGAAGCTAAATTCTCATTGCTACACCAGGTCAAATCTGTTCTATTTTTCTGGGACACCCGTCAGTAGATTGTTATTTGCTTCTGAAAAAGTCCAAAAAGTCTTAAAGAATCATTTCATTCGAATAAGAATGGACAGCACTGTCTGGAAAAGATTATCTACAAATATGCGCTTCAGCTGAGCAAATTGTGCGTGTTGGAAACTTAGCAGAAATCCATCCAAACTAATCCGTAGAAATCCTAGGAGATCAGTTCTAAGTTCTAAACATCGATTATAGTTATTGGCTGTAATTGTCATGGTTTCAAAGGAAGAAGAATCTTTAACTAGTGCAAGAATGAAACGTGAATTTGGTTCGAATAACTTCCTTCTATCTACAGGGTCTCCCTAAAATCACTGCAAAACAGTAAGACAAAATGGCTGACGCTGGTTTTAGTAATCAGGCAAATTTGGTCTTCTGAAGCGTGTAGCTCCATCACTTTTCAACGGATTTTTACGGAGATGGCGGCAAACTTTATTTGAACATCTGAAGAGCAAGGTCATGCAAAAGTTTGGTGAGAATCTTTTGCCGTTTTGTCGCAATCTTCAAGCAAACGGGGCACAATATTTTTGGGACACCCTGTACGGAAAATTTTGTTCTGAAGCAGTGTAAATGTAAATAAACAAAATCCGCCAGACAGAACTTTAAATTTACCTTTCTTCTTTCGTTATAAGCCCATAACTTTTCTTAAAACCTTCTTTCGCTTGCACAAGGCGAGAGTTTGCCCAACTAGTTTAGGGGAAACTTTTGCGGCTTGGTTTGTTTTGAATTACCGGTTGAGAGAATTTCCTTTGTCTGCAGTCGCTAATCGCTCTGAATTGAGGTGTCAATCAAATGCATCTATTACTATTGTATTACAAAATATTCCCTTGTTATAGCAGTAAGCCGTAAGCAGTATATCAGTTCAGGCATAGCAAGGAGCGAACCACACGTAATCAGTCTATTCGAAACCCTCAGAGACATGACAAAATTGAAATCAAACTCTTGTTATTATTCTTCAAAGTTTTAAGCATGTCCTCAAAAGATTTCGCTACTTTTTCAAGGCTCTTGAGAATTCTTTTCATTGTTCAAATCACGTTTTGATAGGAATCTATAAATATTATATACTCAGACACGGGTCTTAAGTCACAACATCATGTCACAAGTAGATGAAACATTGTTTTTGTTTTTTACGTTAGTTGTGACGTAGCAAAATTTCCCTTGTGATTTGAATTTAAAAGGGGGAGCAATGTCGTGTTATCTCAAAGGAATACGTTGTAGCGCAAGGCAGAGTTTTCGTTGCTGGTGTTCGGAACTGCAAGACTTCCAATTTTCAAGATTTAGGCCGTCAGTTTGAAATAGAACTTTGGAAAGAATTGAGTTCGTTTCTGGTGAGTATCTGCTTAAATGTTCAACCCATGGTTCAACCTTTCTGCTTTGCTTTATGTTAATATGTTATAGCTGGGCGTTGATATTTCCAAATAATTTCATGGTAGAGAAAGCAGTAATTTTCGATGTTTTAGAAGAAACAGCCTTCAAAATACCACACTCGGTACAAGCATGTTGCTAAAAAATGGAGACATATTGTCATTCATGTTTTGCCCTGTCCTGTGAGCATCTAAATATTTTCGGCTTAGGGACAGCATAAGGGGCATTCATCTGTACAAGGACACCCTTTCCTTGAGGGTTCGAACAAAAAGGTTTCAGAATTTCCCCCTCCGGGGGAAGGGGTACACGACTTGTGGATGGACGGGGGTCTGCCGCCCTGTTTTCAGAAATGTACCCTCTTCTAATTACCGAAACTTGCCTTCGTACCCACTCTTATGATGAATTTTGGCGGAAAACTGCCCATTTTAAACTATTTTTACGAATTTCAGCGAACCCCACCCATGTTTCTGAAAAATTTGCGGAGGAAAGACCATTTTTTAGAGAATTTTGGGCCCAAAAACCCACCCATATGGGCGGCACATACCCGTACCCTGAACATGTTATGTACCCCCCCCCCCTCTTGTTCGCCTTATCTCTTCAATGATCTGAACCCTAAGCTTGTTCCAGGTGGAGCCTCTGCCAAAGTTGATTTATTGTTAAGCGACCCATTAAATGGTTTAAAAGGGCAGGGCGTTCCCTTTTTATTTGAATCTATCAAACGTCTGATACCAGTGACAGATGTACAACCAAAGCGAGCTGATCCTATAAAGAGCAATATTCTTACAAAGTTTCTAATCATAATGTAAATTCCAGATATGAAGGACATCAAAAATCTTAGTGTCGTCTGGGGGTGATTTCGGTCAACTGCAGTCACCAGAATATAACCAGATGCTACTTTAAAGTTAGTTGACGGAGCTTAGTAGAGGAACAAGGGCAGATTTTGTAATACAATAGCATCAGTTGCTTTTCATTGACACCTCAATTCAAAGTGATTAGCGACTGCAGACAAAGGAAATTCTTTCAAAAGCTTTCAAACATGAATTCGAAACAAACAAAGCCGCACATTTTGCCCCTAAACCAGGAGGGCAAACTCTCGCCTTGTGCACGCGAAAGGTGACTTTTAAGAGAAGTTATATGCTTATAAGGAAAAGAAGAGGGTAAATCTAAAGATCTGCCTGGCGGATTTTTGTTTATTTGATTCAGGAGCTGTGTGGTAATTGTTTCATTTAAACCCTAAATGCACGAGAATAAACGATTGCGCTAAAAATGGCGGCGAGGAACTTTTTACCAAGATGCTTTGCGTTCCATAATCGAGTCTCTATAGAACTGTTAAAGATTCGTATTTAGAGCGAACTGCATGCACAACAACTTCATTTTTGCTCAAACTGGAACTTATGGACTGTCCTATAAAAAGTTAGGACGATCTGTGCCCTGAGAAACGAGGCTGAGGCCTAGTCAAGGCAACATTCGACAGCTGCAAATTTTCATTGCTGCGGTGAAGCTTGTGGAAGCTAATTGGCCTTCAAAATGAGTAACTCCTGGTTCAACGTGAAAGTTTGTTGATTTTTGGATTGAGGAAACATTCAACTGGAAACTAGTGGCTTTTGGTCGCGGCTGATTGTCATTGAAAACTTGAATTTTGAGACATTTCATCATCTAAAACTTGAGCCCGCAATTTAGGCCCATCTGCCATTGCCTAGAGCACCCGGCTTTTCGTACAGTGTTGCTATGGTTTCATATCCGGACATGAAATCAATGGAAATAGTTTCGTCGTAATTTTCAATGTGAAAATCCATGAGTCGTAGTTTGAACGTCTATCGGTCTATCAACATTAACGATAATAGACTACGGATGTATAATCAGTCTAGTTCAGCGCACATAATGAGAAATATGGCCACATTTTGAGCTGCAGTGATATGCTGTTGACTTGAGAGACATCACAAAATTATTTTCATGAAGCATGAAACCAGGCCACTTTTACGAATAGGGCTGCAGTAAATACTGGTTGCAAAAGAGCCTCTAAAGACCCAATGGTAACCATGAACCTTAGTGCATCACATGTCTACATCCGTTGGCTGCAACGACATGCTGCTAACTTTAGCAACTTCACACAATTATTTTCATGAAGCATGAAATAAGGCAACCTTTAGAAATAGGGCTGCAATAAAAACTGGTTGCACAAGAGCCTTGAAAGACGCAGTGGTAACCATAAACCTTTGTTGATCACATGTCTACATTGGAGCTGCAGTGATGTGCTGTTGACTTGAGAGACATCATAAAATTAGTTTCATGCATCATGACATTAAGCTACCTTTACAGATAGGGCTGCAATAAATACTGGTTGCGAAAGAGCCTCTAAAGACCCAATGGTAACCATGAACCTTAGTGCATCACATGTCTACATTTGACTTGAGCAACTTCACAAAATTAGTTTCATGCAACATGAAATTAGGCAACCTTTGCGCATAGGGCTGCAATGCATGATGGTTTCCCAAGAGCCTTCTATAAATAGGACAATCTATCTATTTATAATCAGTCAATAGGCAATTTATATATGGGACAAAGAAAACTCCTATGCACGTTATTGTTCCTCTGGCTAAATAATCTCTACCACGTGCTTGTCGAAATCATCAAATACACAATAGGCTAAAAATAGAACACACAGGCTCCTTCCGCACAGGGCATTTATCTCCGTTGATTCTCTTTAACATCTCAGATTCGTGCAGTGCAACGAGTTAATTCCATAAAACGTAAAGTTAATTCACTCAAACTTTCCTCCATGAAAAGTTATTTATTCAAAGAATGCAATTATTTAAATGAAAATCTATAATTTTACATACACATCTTTTTCTGCACTCAAAACAAAACTATAATCTTTTTCAAAGCAACGACTTTTTCTTTTGGAAGAAAATGTCATCATCTTTAAAGTTCGTAATAAAGGTCTTAGTTTTATCAGAAAAATAGATTATGAAACATACGACAAATTAAAATTTACGAAAATTCTTTGAAAAGAGAACTTTTTATCTTCAAAGATTGTTAATTAGAAATTTAATTTTGTCGGATAATAAGATTATACACAAACAACTTATTAAGATTTTGCACAAATTTTTTATTCCGTCTAATACCATCTTTCTTGATAAGGTTTCATCGTTTTAACTTTTTGTTTCTCTCTCTGACTTGCTAGATCGTATGCTGGGTCGATTCATAAAAATAGGTTTCTATAAGATTGATTTAAAGATAAGAAATGTTACAAGGTCTTCTTTAATCATACCGGGTGACCCAGAAAAAAGTGACCCAACGCAATCTGTTACAGAAAATTAAGTAAATAGCCGATTGAAATATTTCGAACGTTGTTCTGTCGCTAAAAGACTAGCCTTCATTATGAATCTATTTTTGCAATTTTTTTGGGCACGGTAAAGTTCCTGAATTAAGGATTTTGAAGAAAAGGGCAGGCTTGATATCCTCAAAAAGTCGTCAAAAACAGGGGATCGATTTAAAGCCATTTCAGATCTTCAAAACAACGAGAAGCGAGTTTCATTTTATCTGAGAATATTTTTAAGTACCTAGGAACAATAAACTTGCTCTGAAGACTTCCAACTGGGTTGCCTATTCCCATGTAGAAATGAAACAAGCTCCTCGTTTTTTCTAAAGATTTGAAACGGCTGTAAATCGATCCCCTGTTTTGACGACTTTTTGAGGATTTCAGGCATGCCCTTTTCCTCGAATTCCTTAATTTTGGAAATTTACCGTGCCAAAAAAAATTGCAAAAAATACTCAGAGCATAGACTAGTCTTTTAGCGACAGAACAATGTTTGAAGCATTTAAATCGGCCATTTACTTAATTTTCTGTAACAGATTGCGTGGGGTCACTTTTTTCTGGGTCACCCGGTAGAAGCTTCTGTTATTAATGGTTTGCTTCAATCGTTTGTTGGAAAGAAGAAAACAAAATCGTTTTGTATGACCGCTGTAGAGGAACTGCAAATTCAATCAGCCCGTTGTTTAGATTTAGTAACACAATAGCACGAGTTGCTTTTGTTGACACCTGAATTCAAAGCGATTAGCGCTTGCAGACAAAGAAAATTCTCTCACCAATAATTCAAAACTAGCAAAGCCGCAAAAGTCTCTCTAAAACCCAGGTAGCTAACGCACTCGTTGTGCATTCCAGAAATTGTTTTTAGAGCAAACATGAGCATAGATCGAAAGAAGATGGATATATCTTAACATCTACCTCGGACATTTTATTTGTTTGGTATAGAAGCCATTTGGGAGGCGATTCGATTCTCATATGTTTTGGGTGTTAAATTAAAACACTTACTGCTCAGCTTCTGAACCGAACAAATAGAATGCCCGAGGTAGATGTTTAGATATCTATCGATATTTAGATATGATAAAAGTTGATTTGTATCATTCACAGAAGGTCTTACATAACAAACATAACGAATTTTTCTTGTTTTTTTTTTCTTTCCAACAAGCAAACCATTAATAACAGAAATTTCTATGATTAAAGTAACATTTCTTATCTTTAAATCAATCTTGCAGAAATCTATTTTTATGAATCGACAAGTCAGAGAGAAAAACAAAAGGCTAAAACAATGAAATCTTATCAAGAAAGATGGTATCAGACAGAATGAAAAATTTGAGCAAAATTTTAATAATTTGTTTGTTGTATAATCTTATTATCCGACAAAATTAAATTTCTAATTAACAACCTTTGACGATAAAAAGTTCTCCTTTCAAAGAATTTTCGTAAATTTTAATTTGTCGTATGTTGCATAATCAATTTTTCTGATAAAACTAAAACCTTTATTAACAAACTTTAAAGATGATGAAATTTTCTTCCAAACGAAAAAGATAATTGCTTCAAAAAAAGATTATAGTTTTGTTCTGAGTGCAGAAAGAGATGACTATATGAAATTATAGATTTTCATTGAAATAATTGGGTTCTTTGAATAAATAAGTTTTCATCGAGGAAAGTTTGAGTGAATTAAGTTTACATATTTATTATGGAATCATCTAAGATGTTAGAGAGAAGGAGAAAACAGCTCAGGGGAATTAAATAGGACTGGAATGACAATTTTGAAAATAGAGAAGAAAAATCATATGCTGCAGGAAAGTTTTGGAATTTCTAACAACCACTTCTGACACTTTTAAAAGTAATTGTAAACTTTGCGATATTTCCAGCATAGGTTTCCAAATATTTTATTTCTGCGTAAAAAGGTGGGTGTAAAATTCTTGACCTATTTCTTCTGATTGAATGGCTTCAATGAAACTTGAGATACTTATCTATTATTCTACCGTTTGACTTTTATGGAAGTTTTGAATATTTTTCGAAATTACAGCGTATCTTACATTTCAACTCATTTGAAGATGTGACGTCATCAAATTTCTAAATCATATACCAGAAGTGTGACAGACTTTTGCTTGATACCATATTGTAGACATCCACAAACTGTGGTTTTCTTTGAAATTATTTCATGTTGCGCTAAACAGCTTAGAAACTACGATGGTTTTAAGTTTTGTTGAAATTTTTTCTTGTATTCTTGAAAAAGAAGAAAAACACTATAATTCCAAAAATATTGAAGATTTTAGAAAAGTCCAACGGTAGAATTATAGAAAAATAGCTAAAGTTTATTTGAAGTTATTCAGTTCAATGAAATAGGTCATTGAATATTACACCAGCCTTTCAAAAGATTTGGAGCCTATGCTGATATTACCCTCATTATGCACTTTGGACCAAAATATTTCGAAATCAGTTATACCTATTTAGATCAAATTTTTTACATTATGTTATTGACAGTATTGTCTTTCCTATCCACTAAAGCCAGTTCTAATAGATAAAACTAACTTTCTCTATTTCTCATACGAATTACAATGCGTTCTGCTCGGCTTCTGAATCAAATAAGCAAAATCCACAGGTGTGACCTTTAGATTTGCCCTTCTTCTTTCGTTATAAGCATATTACTTCCCTTAAAAACCATCTTTCGCTTGCACAAGGCGAGAGTTTGCCCTACAAGTTTTGGGAAACTTTTGCGGCTTTATTTGTCTTGAATTACTGGTTGAGAGAATTCCCTTTGTCTGCAGTCGCTAATCGCTTTGAATTGAGGTGTCACTCAATGCCCTTGTTGATCACAGTATTCATTAGGAAAATGTACTTTATGGTGACAATAATATAGCATAGCTGGAACAGATTTATAATTCTGATCTTTTAAAGGGGCTCCGTCGTCAAACAGTAAACAAATCCGTAAGCTCGCACGTATCGCCGATTATCCATTTTTCATCCATTGTTCTCTGCAGTTTGTTTGGTGGCTTCACCCAAGCCACCAAAAAGTGACCGTTAAAAATCCACTTATATCCGAGCAATCGTAGAAGATATGAATGTTTGGTTTGTTCCTTAGTGGAGTACAATGATTAATGCCCAGACAGCAACTTTCATTTTGCAAAAAAATACGAAAATCCTGTGTGATATCACCTTTCAAAAACCTGCAAAAATCATCGTTTTGTTTACATTTTGGCGACGGAGCCCCTTTAAAGATCTAATGTTTACAGAATCCGCAACCTGTTTACTTTATTTACATTGACACGTCATTTGTGATTACCTGTAACATGGTAACGACTGCTACCTGCATTCAGCTTGAATAGGAATTCTTGGATGCGATTAACTGCACGTTTGGTCTCTTGAATTATTCCTGATTCAGTTATTTCCCTCAATTGATTCGAAACTGATCAACGTTTAGCACACAGCTTGTGCCTTAAACTTTTGAAAACCCAACCGCAGTGGGTGCTTGAAGGCAATTGACGAACATATAGCGTCTGGTTTGAAAATAGAACAAAAGACGGCTGCATACCTCCATTTGTCCAACTGATTTTATAATCTCTCGAGATGGCGAATACAATGGAATACAATAGGCTATATTCAGATTGCCCAGGCCTCTAGCTTAAGTTGCCTTATATCTCCATCATTTGTCTTTAAAATGGGAAGAAATGCATTCATTATCAGATATGTGCGTCCAGTCACGAGTGAGGTTGTAGTCATCTATAGGCCATGACGGAAATTATCCAGAAGTGCATCAACGCCACCTAAATTTGCTGCATCGATTAATGAATCTAGAAAGGTACGCAGCATTTTATTCATCATTTGTGATTGTCGGTCAAATTTTATCTGATCGGTTTAGATATTTCATGGAGGAAATTATCCAGAAGTGTATCAACCCAGCATAAGTTCCAAATCTATAAATCGGTTTAAAAGGTGAGTGTAAAATTCTATGACTTATTTCTTCCAGTTGAATGGCTTGCAAGAAACTTTAGCTACTTACCTATAATGATACCGTTGGACTTTTCAGCAATTTTGAATATTCTTGAAATTACAGCATATTATATATTCTAACTCATTGGAGGATGTGATGTCGTCAAATTTCTAAATCATGAACCAGAAGAGTCACAGATTTTTGCTTGATACCACATTGTAGACATTCGTAAACCATAGTTTTCTTGAAAGTTGTTTCATGTCTCATCGACAAAGATGGTTTTAAGATTTTTTCAAGATTTTTCTTGAATTCCTTAGAAGAGAAGAAAAACGCTCTAATTCTGAAAATATTGAAAATTTTTGAAATATCCAGTGGTATAATTATAGCGAAATATAAAGAGTTTCTTTGGAGCCGTTCAGTTTAAAGAAATAGGTCATAAAATTTTACACCCACCTTTTTAAAGATTTGAAACCTATGCTCATCAACCCTACACAAATTTGCTACTTTGATAAATCAATATATTCAGGTATATTCAATGATCCTGTAACGTTTTGCAGGAAAATAATTGTGCTTCTATTTTGTAATTCAATTCATTACTTAATTTCTTCAAATTTCAAGGCGCTGGTTTTCGGACACCAAAAAATCAGTTTCATTGGAGAATGAACACAAGTCGCATCTGGTACTTGATAGTGATGTTCGTATTCCTTTCATTTATATCCAGGCTCGAGTCATCATAGTTTCCAAATCTTTCACTAGTGCCATGACAAAATCAATTAAAGGAATCAGGTAATGGAATTTTACACCACTAACCTTTTCAAAGATTTTGAAACTATGCTACTCGCTTGAGTCATAATATCGAATAGTACATTGAACTTGCCAACGAATCATAAATTATTCATGTTATTGTATTCTCACTTCATTGAATTGGAGAATGATAAATAGAGCTGCTTGCCAATCTGATCTCCTGTATTTGACTTTCACAGCCGTCATACTGACAAGACTTGACGTCTCCAGCTTGCAGCGGAGAAGAACCCAAGACTTAGCATCTTTGTCTCATCTTCAGTGCCTCTTTCGAAGACTCATCCTCATCTTTGCTAATCGCTGCCTTCGTTGGATTGTCATTGGATTTTCAAAGAACAGCATCTTTGTGATAAATTTGTGGAGAAAGATTCTTGGTAAGTGAAAAGCTTTCAAAAATAGTCTTTTAGATAACAGATTCATGGAATGTAAGCCCACAAACACAACATTGCATACTGTAACTGAGGAAAGAAAGCTGTTAACTCCTTTGAAAGAATAACAACCAAAACAAACCATTAACTAAGGAAATAACTGTTAAATCATAGTCACAAGAGGCTAGATCCTGCAAGAGAAGCAACGAATTAATCTGAAACCCTGAAAGGAAAGAAGTAAGTTAGTAGCTGCAGTAAAGAGCAACAATGAATAACCAAAGTAATAGCTGCGATAAAGAACAACGTTGAATAACCCCTGAAGGGAAAGAAGTAAGTTAGTAGCTGCAGTAAAGAGCAACATTGAATAACCAAAGATGCATTTCGTTGCACACTTGTCAGTCTGATTCATGCAAAGAGCAAAATAACGATACAAACAAGCCGCTTAAACACTAGAAGAACAAAACAAACGTTTTCTATAAGTATGTTTCAGCTTTTTCTTCCAGATTTAAGTTATAACATTTTATTAGCATCTAAATCATCGGGGAAATGAAACACTTAAAGCATGTGTATCCAACTCGCTCTCTTCGTTGAATCGTAAAAACAAACTTCTTGTACGCGTGTTGCACGGTGTTTCACTAAATACAAACAAATAACAGTATAAATAATCGAGCTTTGAACAGAGTTTTATTTTGTACGACGTTTCGGGCTTAAACCCATTATTCTTTGAATCGTAACTGGGTTTTCAAATAACCGCATCTTTGTGATAGATCAACAAAGAATTATTGGTGAGTGGATAGATTTCTAAGTTTGTTTTTGTTTTGATCTTCCAGCTTTAAATTGAAACTTTTGAAGGATTTAGTTTGTCCGAGGGTGAACATCTAATCATCTAAAGCTTATTGCCGAGTTGCCGTATTCGTTCAACTGTTGTTGGGTCTTCAACGAACAGGATCTTTATGATCGATCTTTGAAGAAAGATTATTGATGAGTGAATAACTTTCTAAATTTGTTTCAACTTGATCTTCCAGCTTTAAGTTGTAACTTTTTAAGGATTTAGTTTGTCCGAGGGTGAAACATCTAAAGCTTATTGCCGAGTTGCCGTATTCGTTGAACTATTGTTGTGTCTTCAAAGAACAGGATCTTTATGGTCGATCTTTGAAGAAAGATTATTGATGAGTGAACAACTTTCTAAATTTGTTTCCACTGGATCTTCCAGCTTTAAGTTGTAACTTTTTAAGGATTTAGTTTGTCCGAGGGGGAAGCTTGTCTAAAGCTTATTGCCGAGGTGCCGCATTCATTCAACTGTTGTTGGGTCTTCAAAGAGATCTTTCTGATAGATCTTTGACGAAAGATTTGATGAGGCCTCAGATGTGAGATGACTGCTGGAACATTATAAAGCAATGTAAATTTGAGTGTTTTGTAAATAAACGGCAAACAAACTAAGAAATAATAAAAGAAGATTGAACCCGTTTTTATGTGGAAGGCCAGCCTTAATAAAACAGCGGAAATGAAGACGCTCAAAGTGTGAATTTAGCTTTAGAATCGCGACGGGAAGCAAGCTTTGATCGATGTAGCAGATGTCTTATATCTTCAGGAATATCTAGATTTATTGAGTTGCATTCCAGTGACGAATTTTAACAAATATTACAACCTCTCGTGATATGTGGGTAAGGGCGCCGAAGGTATTCCATGTGCATGCGAGTTTTTACTGGGTAAGTAAAACACATTGTGTGTTCACAAAGCTTGATGCATCCACAGATGTGATTATTGGCAGAGGAAATTTTAGCACATTTTTCATAGATAATGAAAAGACACCATAAGGCCGATTATTGCCATTCGTCTAGACGACATGTCACGTGGGTTTATCAATATTCCCTCAAAATCAGCTTTGGGGTAAACGAAGCCATCACAGAACGTTATTTGCAATGGAATTTTGAAAGTGTCTCGTTTATTTATTGAAATTAGTCAATATTAAAAAATTCCGAAGCTGTTTAAATAAAAAAAAACTTTAGCGGATAGATAGGCGAACCACAACTGGAACGCTGATTTCAAGAAAGGAGAGAAGAGCAATGTCTTAAAACTGATGGAGTTTTGGGGCTGTTTACAAAATTGTCGTCGCAAAGGCAAGATTCTCACGGCTTTCCTGGACTAAATCTAGGGTCTGCTCTCAACAACAGCTTATTCGTGCAACTGCTTCATTGTTTGTTTTGTTTTTCTACCTAGCAGCCGAAGGTAGTTTTAGGACGCTGAGAAGCTGAGCTTATCGAAGCAGCGTCCTGGTCCTTCATCTCGATGCGACCACACCTCGTGATTCCTTTAGCCTGGAATTCCAGAGAGTTGGTGATTCTCCTCACATTTTGTTGCAGGTTCGGCAGGGCGGGGATTCGAACCACCAACCTTCAGATTGGTAGTCAAGCGTGCTACCACTGAGCCAGTTTAGGTCTGATTGACAGTTGCTACCTGTCCTTTTCCTATTCATTATTATAGCTAGGGAGAATGTAAGAGGAATATCATGCAGCAATTATAGCAAATTTCCTATACATAAATTAAAAAGAAATTTTCTGAAGATTTACGCCAAAAGAAGATGTTGTCTTGTTTTCAAAAAATTAGCGATTTGAAGCAGAATTTAACTTGATTCCGTAATTAGCAGGGCGGCAAAGGATGCCTTTAAAATCTCATTATTTAATCTATTCATGTCCTTCCGCTAATTCGTTGTTTACCAAATCACCAGATTTGTTGATCTTGAATTAATCAGCACCATTTTTTCACTTTGAGTTATTTATTTTACACCCAGTTCGTTGCATCTGATTATACAACTACTTAAAAGCTAAATCAACTAATCACGTGATATTTTCCAGTATTTTCAACTCTGTGTTTTGATCCAGCTCAAAGGAACACTGTCGTGGCATTGATTGGATGAATATGACAATAATAAGGAATAGAATTAGGGAAGCTTCAGTAATTTCGCTGAACGCTGAAATTCATGAAAGCGATCATGAGCTCATTCCCTTTATTCTCGAAACAAAGTATAATCCAAGAGCATAAAGACTCGGTAATTATTGAGAGGCCAGGTCTTTTGTCTGTGATTCGACATCACGACTAGCCAATCACAGCCACGACAGTGTGCCTTTAAAGGCAGTGTGTCCATGTAAGTAGCATGCTTCAAGGAGGATGTTTCGCAAACATGTGATATTTTCCTATGTATTCACTTGACTCATGTGATCAGCTTTCGTGCGAATACGAGTATTTGATGACTTCCCTCGCAGTCTAAAGTCCAATGTTTTTCATGTGATCAGTTTGAAACAGACTCAGTCTAAACCAATCAAATCATCCGAAAGCTGCATGCATGTCAGCATTTTGTATGCACTTTCAACGAGTGTGCATGCAACTGATATTTATATGGGCGCACGGTCTCAAAATTTTAGCCAGGAATACCGTCACAATTAGCAAACGATAGAAATTTGACAGTGATGATCTCTTTGGAATCTCTGTGACAAAGAGCCTAAATTTTTACCACAAAGAAATCTTTCTTGGCCTAAAGAATCAATCAGCCTCGCTTTGAAAGCATAAAAAATGTCTTCTTTCATCGTTATCGATTGTTCACACGACGCCATTTTCAAATGTGCCGGTTAGAGGTTGTAGTTCTATTTTCAAATTCGACCGTTTTAAAATCTTGTTGGCAAAAAATGTGCTTTTTTCGTGTGAACGGAAGGCCTGTCCGTAACGATCGTTGGCCTTCAGCTCCCTTCAGGGCATTGTATGGATCCTGAAAATATCATCAACATAGTTTCACACCCGATGCCAGTTGGACCCCAAGACTGTTCTAGCTTGACCTAAACAGAATGAACCTCAGTCTCTCAATTTGCCATCGTTTATGTAATCAAAGAGCATGTTTTTCTTTGAATTCAGAATAAAGAAAACAATTAATTAAGACATCGATACGAGAACCAGTTTTTATCAAATCGCACTTTAATGTAGCAAACCACGTTACCGCTGCAAGAATGAAATAAATTGCAGTGAATCAAACTTGCGTTCTTTCGCATCTTTCTGTTGTGTTTCATAACACCACGCTAAAGAAACCGATTCTGCCCTTGTTTGTAAATAATGTCGTCATCATTCGCCGATATGACAGGTCAATTAAATTCATAATTTTATGAAAATATAAATTTCGCAATGAAGTTATTCAAACTACCGCGCATGGAAATCAAATCGAAATTGTGAGTTTGTATCATACCGGGTGCGCCAAAATAAACTATGCACGTTTGGCAGACCACAATGAATCGTACACTTGACCGATTTTGAAGATTTATGACTTAATCATTAGCAGAAAGCCTGAATAAGGCACTGAGATTTTTTGCAAATTTTTTCGCTCTCAGTTATTAGAGCTAGAAGCGAGTTTCCTAAGATTTTAGTTTTCGAAAACATTGAAAACGATCAAAAAACATCGATCAAGTTTTCTAAAGAATCGACATGAATAGACAGGGAGAGAACTTGCTCGTGGTGATTTGCGATTTAAAAATCGACCACTTGTAATCTGCTGTACGAGAGCTCGTAGTAAACCCCCAAATCCCCCTGAAAACGTTTTCTCTTTGTTCATTCATGTTGAATCTTTTGAAATTTGATCGACGTTTTTTNATTTCACAAAGTTCAGAAAATTTTCCTGAAGCGTTTTAGCCTAAAGATTATTAAAAGTTGTGGTTCTCATAAAGCGGTTTTTACTGTGCTGTGGACTGCAAACGTAGTCAGAATCTAGACTTATGACGATGAGTCTCTTGTTTCCCTGTGCTCTTTGACTTCAAGATGG
The DNA here is from genome assembly GCA_004194395.1 of Aurelia aurita complex sp. Pacific. NCBI lineage: Eukaryota > Metazoa > Cnidaria > Scyphozoa > Semaeostomeae > Ulmaridae > Aurelia > Aurelia aurita complex sp. Pacific. Next base: position 156,714 of record REGL01000224.1, on the reverse strand, counting down.
CGCTTCAGTCAACAGAGACTCATAATATTACTCTGAAAAAGTTGACCCTACCGGGTGCGCCAAAATAAACTATGCACGTTTGGCAGACCACAATGAATCGTACACTTGACCGATTTTGAAGATTTATGACTTAATCATTAGCAGAAAGCCTGAATTAGGCACTGAGATTTTTTGCAAATTTTTTCGCTCTCAGTTATTAGAGCTAGAAGCGAGTTTCCTAAGATTTTAGTTTTCGAAAACATTGAAAACGATCAAAAAACATCGATCAAGTTTTCTAAAGAATCGACATGAATAGACAGGGAGAGAACTTGCTCGTGGTGATTTGCGATTTAAAAATCGACCACTTGTAATCTGCTGTACGAGAGCTCGTAGTAAACCCCCAAATCCCCCTGAAAACGTTTTCTCTTTGTTCATTCATGTTGAATCTTTTGAAATTTGATCGACGTTTTTTTATCGTTTTCAATGTTTCGAAAACGAACATTGTAAGAAACTCGCTTTTAGCTCTAAAAACTGAAAACGGAAAAATTTGCAAATAGTCCCAGAAACTAATTCAGGCTTTCTGCTAAAGATTAAGTCATACATCTTCAAAATCGGTCCAGTGTACGATTTTATGGTCGCCTGCCAAACGTGCATAGTTTATTTTGGCGCACCCGGTATTTTAGGCAGTTTTGAAGCACACATATTTTTTCTCTGAGACCCTTCTTACACTATGCCGATGCGAAATGAATACGTCATGAAACTGTGCCGTATTGGTCTCTTGTTTACACTATGCCGGCATATTTTTTACTTGAAAATACAGCACAAAATTAATTCGGCATGCTAACTTGCTTCGTCGTTCAACCCTAATTATAAATTACAAAACTGCGCATTTTTACCGATGCGTCAACTTCCAAAGATAGATAAGTGAACATAAAGAATTTGAACTATACTGAAGATCATGTTAAAATAGACCTTTTAACTATTCTACAAAAGAGCCTGCATCAAGCGTTATTTTCATACAATTTTATACGCGAGGTTCGATCGAGTGGCGTTGGAGCTTCTATCATTATTGTTCACATTCGAAAATTCTACAAAATGTTTCAAAATATCATTCTAGCCAGATTCTTTCCAGAATAGCTAAAGGTTCTATTATTAAAGCTTTTTTAGCTTTTCAAAGATGTGCAAAATTGTCAGGTAAGTAATTCAATGAAGTTTACTGCAGCATTAGAACATTCTACGTAGTAAATGTGTTTTAACGCCAAGGCAAAAATCCCCCCGTGTCCTTACGATTAAATAAGTCACCCCCTGGTTGAGACTAGTTCCAGGTCCACGTTAGTAGCGGTGCTCATTCATTCAAATTGTTCGCAAGCAGTTCGCTCACGTTCGTTAAATTTCCCCACCCTCCATGTGTGTCATACTTGCGTTTACTCTCAGTTACTGTGTTACCGTCGTTGCCGCAGGAGTTAATGGCCAGTATTCGCTCCAAAAACAAACAAATTATCTTGAAAAGGTGATGAAATTTCATTAACGTCTGTAAAAATACCATGTCATCAATATATTTCATTAAGATTGTTCCGTAATTAATACTTTCATGTTTTTGGTAACAACTCGTCAACTAAACCATATGTTGTTTTTATCATTATTGTGTGGTATGAAAATAAAATACTTTTGTTTTGGTTTGTATGGGAAATCGGCTTGAGTAGCATTTTTGATCGACTCACTTTTAAGGTAAATATTTTGGAGGTGAAAATCTTTATCGACATGAAGAGAATGTGAAACGAAGAAACAGTTCAGATAACGAGAAAACAACTCATCAAGTTATCATATGATTTCATCATTATTGTGCAGTAAGAAAACAGAAAAATTATGTTTTTCTATGCAAGAAAACAGCTTAAAGGCAATGTGTCCATGTAAGTACAGCCGCGTATACACTCTTGTCAAAATATGCTGACACGATGCTAACGAAGAGCCTCAAAGAGCGCGCAGTGATTGGCAGAATTTAACTGATCACATGCAAAGCAAAATTTCATCTCCGAAAGTGCAACTGCAACTGCAAGTAAGTCATCAGTCTGCTTAGATGAGTCCTTCCCACGTAGTGAGAGTCTTTAATCTTTACCTAAGTGGTCACATGAAAGATCACAAGAAATTAGCATGCCTCCCGCAAAGCCGCTGTACTTACATGGACAAATCAAATCAAATCAAATCAAATCAAATCAAATCAAATCAATTCAATTCAAATCAAATCAAATCAAATCAAACTTATTTACAGTTGGTTGGTTTCTAGTTAACAACAACTAATTAATACCAACTATTTACAATACAAGATATAACTAAAAAGATAAAAACCCTAATTTAAGTGCAAATATAGCACGTGCAGTTGTTGCCATCCCAGCAACGTATTCCTTTTTTGAATTTCGCTAGAGAAGTTGTCAATTTTAGATGATCATTAAGGGTATTCCACAGTAGACTCCCTCTAAAGGATAGGGAATTTATTCCGTAGCGCCGAGAACTCACTGGGGGGGGGAGCTTGCATAATTCCTTGGTACGAAGATTATAGGAAGCATCTTTTTTTACAAAAATTCCCACATGTACCCTGGGTTGAGATGGTTGATTGATTTGTAAATTTCAACCATGAGATTTTGCAAGTTCTTTACATGTATTTTCTTCGTTTCACCCCTCTCTAAAAGTTCCTAAAGTATGGATTCATGTTAGGACACATTACCTTCAAGTAGCATTAGAATTAATGCTGAGCTCACTTTTAAGGTAGATATTTTGGAGGTAAAATTCTTCAAGGAGGTGAAAAGAAAGTGAGTCAAAGAGATATTTTAGCTGACTAAAATAACAACTCGTTAATTCTTCGTAAGCTTTTGTTACATCACTGTATTTCATCATAACAGAAGAGAGGTGTGTTCTTATTTAGTTAGGAAATTGACCCGGGGGGGGGGGGGTACTTGACTAGGGAAGTAAAGGGGGTGTGCGGAAAACCGCTCCACACCCTGCACCCTGTCGCATAAAAAATAGGCCAAAAGTATACCCTGTCGCATAAAAATTTTGCATCTCAAATATAGTGTAAAACGCAATTTTTTCTTGTGATACCCTGTCGCATAAAAATGTTGCATCTCAAATATAGTGTAGAACGCAATTTTTGCTTGTGATACCCTGTCGCATAATTTTTTTACCTATTTTAATACCCTGTCGCATAATTTTCGTTAGAAAAGGACACCCCTGTCGCATAATTTTTACGGTAAAAGGACACCCTGTTGAGCGGCACATCCCGTCAGGTCAAGTATGGGAGTACCCCCCCCCCCGGGGAAATTGAGCTTTATAGGAGCTTCATTTATCAAATCATTTAAGGTTGTCCAAAGATCTGAAAAGAAAGTGACACAAAGAGACATTTTAGCTGACTAATATAACAACTCGTTAATTCTTCGTAAGCTTTTGTTATCTGTGTTTTATCAAAACAGAAAAGGTGCGTTCTTATTTAGTTAGGAAATTGAGCTTTATAGCAGCTTTATTTATCAAATCATTTAAGGTTGTCCAAAGATCAGGAAAGAAAGTGGCACAAAGAGACATTTTAGCTGACTAAATTAACAACTCGTTAACTCTTCGCAAGCTTTTGTTATCATCGCATTTCATCAAAACAGAAAAGGTGTGTTCTTATTAAGCCAGCTTTATTCGTCAAATCATTTAAGGTTGTCCAAAGATGTGAACATGAAATTAGACAAAGAGGCATTTTAGCTGAGGATCGTCTTATGTCATTGAGAATTACCATTAAATTACTACAAATGGTTTCAGATAAGCAGGTGCTGGTAAAATTCGTTTTGAAAGAAGGAAAATCAATCTACTTAGTTTGATGCTATGATTGAAAATGTCCGGCTCTTACGTATAGAACAGTGCTTTGGCGTCAATTCCAAGCAACTTGCATTGTTATAGTAAGAAATGCACTTAGCGTACATTTTAGCGAGTTAAGTCTTATCACAGGGGACTCAGGAGTGTCAGTAAAGAGTGCAGTTTTGGTTTCTTTGGCTCCCTGTGATCCGGTTTATGAAAGCAACAGCTGACATTGATACAGATTTTTTTTTCTATCAAGATTAAAAAACTACAATATTTATACTTACATTACACTGTACCATCCATAGCGAAGAAAGACATAAAGTAACCGGGTCTTCACTATGGATGGTNTCTGACTGATTACGAAAGTTCTTATTCGTAGTCCAGTTATTCGCACATTGCGAAGCAAAATGTCCTGTACCTTGACATTTTTTTTTCTATCAAGATTAAAAAAACTACAATATTTATACTTACTTTACACTGTACCATCCATAGTGAAGAAAGACATGAAGTCACCTGGTCTTTACTATGGATGGTACTCACAATTCAAATTAATTTTCAATACACAAAACAAAGAACAACAACGACAGAATTAAAGATACATTACACAAAATAGACAACAAAACAGCAAAGCTAAGGCAGATTACTGGTTAAAAAGGAAGATTTGAACTTTTAAACTCGTAGGTGTAAAACGAGAAAAAACAACTTTCAGTGTTTGTTCCGGTGATTGATACAGATGAAATCATCGTGGCGGTTGGCCTGTTATTGTTACAGTAGAAAAACCTTTGTTATGTGAGAGCTGTTATCTCATTCGCTGCGGCTTGAACTTGCAGTTTTATCACAGCCTGCGCATCGTAACGGTACTGTATTCTAATGTAACAACAGCAGGACGACCGCCACGATAATGTAATGTTTCAAATTACACAGCTGATTTTGTTTGTTTGATTCAGAAGCTGAGCACAAGGCATTGCGATTTTTCCATATATGAGGCTTAAAGGGGCAGTCAGACGCGAAACGCGGGTAGCAGATTCTGCGTGTCACAATCCAATTCGTATAGGCCTAAATACCAAAATATGTCTATACTGTACCTATTTGTTCGCTGTAATTCTGATGAAATTAATTGAGCAATGAATCCAGTAGTGTTTGAGTAGGTTTTATTCGCCTTTCGGTTTCACCAAGCATTATAAATCTGACTCAAAAGCCATATTCTTTGGTGAGTTTCTAGCCCACTTCGACTTGTAGATTATCTCTTCGCAGCTTCAAAGTTGCTTGAGCAAGATCGCTGTTTACGACTTTCAGGAATTTGTGATAGACAAAATAACTTTGCAAATACATGAAATCCACATCGAAAAAAACGTCGATGGAGATGGATTGAAATGTGCGATAATTCCATTCAAAATCTCCATTGACGAGTCGATGCTAAGCCTAAGCACTTTTCATACAAATACAATGAAAATGTCCCGCGCACCCTTTAAATGCAGCAATTACTACTCAGCTCCTGAATCAAATAAACAAAGTCCGCCAGGCAGATTTTGAAATTTATCCTTGTTCTCTCGTTATAAACTCGTGACTTCTCTTGAAAACCACCTTTCGCGTGCACAAGGCGACAGTTTGCTCGACTGGTTTCGGGACAACTTTTGTGACTTTGTTTGTTTTGAATTTCTGGTTATGAGAATTTGCTTTGGCTGCAATCGTTAATCACTTTGAACAGCTGTGTCAATCAAAAGCAACTGATGGATGCTATTGTCTTACAGCATCGTTCCTTGTTAGGCCCTCTTCATGTGAGGACGGCGAGCCGGGCTGGATTTGTTTGCGATGAACTGGAGAGCCAACCCTTCGAGGCGGGCTAGACTTGATGGCGACAACTATTCGAGTGCTATTGTTCTGCATTGATTTCAAGAAGCTTTCAGTACTGGCTCAAAATCTTTCTGTCTGGTAAAAACAATCATGTCTTTTTAATCATGTGAGTTTAAGGCCTAATTAGAAATACCAGGTGTTGCCCTGTTTAAGGGTCTGTTGCAGAAGGCAGAGGGCTCAAAGTTGTCATTATTCGCACAAGCTGAAACCTATTTTAGATGCCCAAAAGTTGGCCAACATGTGCGGGTATACATTTCCACTCTGATACTGTGTGTTCTGGACGAACAGCAGCAGATGCAAATAGTATGCGGAGGCACGACGAAGTCGCGCCGAGCAGCCCTAGTCTCTGCAGAATTATTGAATATTCAAAGAAGTATCATGCTGCTCTTTTGTGGGAGTCATTAAATGCTGCAAAATTTATTCACAGCAAACATGTGTATAATTTACGTACTTTTTCAAACAAATAATTGCACACACTTTTTATCAGCAATAGACTTCTTTAAGTCCTTTCAAATCCCCTGGTCATTTTTTTATATGAAATTCTTGATTTTTGAAGTTAGCTTGGGTGTTCTTCTGTTTAATTATTAACAAACACCGCTGCACGATATTGATAGCTTGTAGGATTTTAAAAGTTTTTTGCCGATGTTAGAAAAAAGAAATTTACTTGTACAGTTAAGCTTGAAATTATTCATACCTGTGCCAAATTTGGAGTATTTTCAATCGTTATATTTGCTAACCAATTCACAAGATATTTCATTCCTTGAAATGTCTCTTGTGGCACTTGTTTCCGCCTTTTATCACATTTTTACGAAACTTCAGCCACAGTAAAATTGGTCCTCAAATAGAACGATACAAAATACTCAGAATTTGGCACAGGTATGAATAATTTCGTGCTTAACTGTATGTTGAGAATTTATGATGATGAACCTGAACTTGAACGGGTCCCTATGAAATTGAATTAGGAATGATTTCATTCTAATTTTCATCACTTGTGGATTTCAAAACATAAGTTATTCTTTTTGAATTCTTGAAACAATCGAAGGCAGGTTCTAACTTTCTAATTTCATCTTTCTTCCTCTGTTTGCTGTCTTTCTTCCTCTCTTTCTTCCTTTCTTCTAAACATAGGGCTCAAATCTTTAAAAACGTCGGTGTAAAATTCTATTGCAGTCATCATTGAAATAAATGACTTGGAAGGAGCTTAGAGTTGTTTGCTGTTAATCTGCCGTGGAAATTTATTGATATCTTGATTACTTTCAAAATGGCGGCATTTATCAAATTTGAGGCTATGACGTCATCAAATTTCTAAATCCTAAACTAGAAAAGCTACAAATTCTACTTGCCATCATATTGTAGACCTTCATAAACTTTGGTTTTCTTGAAGGTTAAATAATGCTTCCTCTATTAGTTTAGGATTTGCGATGATATAAATTTTTTCAAAATTTTCTATGAATTTTTTCAAAACTAAATACATTGCTGCCATTTTGAAAAAATCGAGATATCAAAAAATTTCCACGGCAGATTTACAGAAAAGTTCCATAAGTTCCTTTCAAGCAATCCAATTCAAAGNTTGATATCTTGATTACTTTCAAAATGGCGGCATTTATCAAATTTGAGGCTATGACGTCATCAAATTTCTAAATCCTAAACTAGAAAAGCTACAAATTCTACTTGCCATCATATTGTAGACCTTCATAAACTTTGGTTTTCTTGAAGGTTAAATAATGCTTCCTCTATTAGTTTAGGATTTGCGATGATATAAATTTTTTCAAAATTTTCTATGAATTTTTTCAAAACTAAATACATTGCTGCCATTTTGAAAAAATCGAGATATCAAAAAATTTCCACGGCAGATTTACAGAAAAGTTCCATAAGTTCCTTTCAAGCCATCCAATTCAAAGAAAACTGCAACAGAATTGCACATCGACCTTTTTAAAGATTTGAAAGATTTGAGCCCTATGCTTTTCTTCCAAGTATTATTGTTATTTTTCTCGCATTTTTGTGAGCATTTATGATGCATGTAAATTATGTAAATAAAAATGCGTCTCATCTTTATTGATCTTCATGATTATTCATAACAAAAGCAAATTTTCTGATTTGTCTTTCCAACATTAAAATAAACATTAGGTTTTGTTTAATCCTCCAAATCATGCTACCTGCTAGTATCTATATTCATCTCCATTCATGTGTTCTTACTTCCGAACTAATTCTAGATTCTGAACGCTTGTTTTAACTCACTGTATTCAATTCTTGATCTGACTGTGGACAAACGAGAAGCAACGGAAGCACTTAAAGTTTCAAAGAAGTGGCAGTTACAAATTGTTCTCGCAGCAAAAATGATTTGATAATGCAATAATTTTCATTGAACAAGGAGAACGTCACGTGTGACGATGCAAATTGTTATAACATGCTGAATTCAGAATTACGTTCAAGAAGGATTCAAACCGCAAAGCTTCATTTGAAGAGTGAGTGCAGATTTCTGTCTTTGTTGACATCTTTGAGAATTTATCATGGTTTGAAGATACCTTCTTGCTTTGAAAATTTTCCTATTCGCAACGTTTTGTTACTATCTATCCTATCTATAGTATTATAAGCAATTTACGTTGTGAAGAAAGGAATACTTAATTCGTAAACATTTAGACAAGAACTCTTTTCGACATAAATGAAGCCAGGAAAAAACTTAACTTCAATTTCAATTTTCTTCTGACAATTTATCATAATCTGAAAACGTCTTCGTTTTGTTACTTGTAAACTTTTGTTATCTAATAGTAAAAGCAGTTTACAATGATCGTGTAACTCTTCAGACCAGAAACATCTTCAACATAAATGAAGCCAGGACAAAACTTAACTTACCTTTTTCAATTTTCTTCTGAGAAGTTATCATGATCTGAAAACGTCTTCGTTTTGTTACTTGTAAACTTTTGTTATCTAATAGTAAAAGCAGTTTACAATGATCGTGTAACTCTTCAGACCAGAAACATCTTCAACATAAATGAAGCAAGGACAAAATTTAACTTACCTTTTTCAATTTTCTTCTGAGAATTTATCATGATCTCAAAACAACTTCGTTTTGTTACTTGCAAACTTTTGTTTTCTAATAGTAAAGCAGTTTACAATTATTTTACAAATATTTAGACCAGAAACATCTTCAATATCACTTAAGTCACGATAAAAAGTTACTTACCTTTTTTATTTTGATATGAGAATTTCTGAGAATTGTTCAAGATCTGAAAACACCTTCGTTTGCTGCTTGCAAAGGTTTCTGTCTATCTGGCAGTAAAAGCAATTTACTTAGAAATAGACGAGCCTATCTGATTTTGTAAATATTTAGGGAAGAAACATCTTCGACATAAATGAAGCAGGGACTAAAATCTACCTTTGTCAATTTTCTTCTGAGAATTTATAATTATCTAAAAATGTGTTCATTTTGCTGCTTGCAAACTTTTGTTATCAAGTAATAAAAGCAGTTTACAATAATTTCGTAAATATTTAGACTAGAAACATCTTCAACATAAAGAAAGCCACGATAAAAATAAGCAATTTTTAGCAAATGACGTCATATCGCGCAAACAAAAACGAGGCTGTGTGATTTTTTTCGCCTCTTTATCGTTGCAAGCCTCTTTATCGTGTTCTTTTGCCATTTGCAATGCATGAGTTGAGTAGACGATAGAGAGGCTAGCAGCGATTAAGAGGCGAAAAAATATGAAAGAACCTAGAGCCATTTTGAGTGGAATAACAGAGTCTACGAAGGAACAATTATTCATTACTTTGAAATAATCTGAAGTCTGTCTCACACTCTGCTGTCGCAGATCTCACCTTTGAGACCAATTTTGGACTTCAGTGAAGTGTATGACGAATCTTACCATTTCTATTACCACAAAGACGAAATCATGCGGAACATTTTAACAAGAAATCTGCAAATTTAATCATTTTAATACAGTTTTATCTAATCAGATCACACTTGATCACTTGAATCTTTATCATGTAGCGTTAAAATCTTCTCAAAAGCTTCTTTATGGGATCAAGACTATTTCATTTTGACTTCACATGAAATGATATCGAAGACCTTCTTTGAATATCAACGCCGAAAGGCCTAATTTTTTGATCTTCAGATTAACGAATTTTTGGCAAATTTAATACATAACAGTCGAAATACTATTCTGCAGATCTTTTTAAAGTCTTAACTGCAAATCTTATGTGAATAGAATTTACAACGAGCCAAGCGTGGGCACAGTTTGAAGTAAAGCCTTTAAATTGTTATTGATGAAATCAAAATATTTCTTCGCTGCTCCAAGCAACCAGATCTCCAATTCATCCCTACTGCTGGCTTTTCTGACCCAGTTTGCAAAATAATGATCAAGTTTCGATTAAAGGAATTTAATTTTAATCCTACTGACTCTCGATGACCGTAGAAAGCGAGAACGATTAGCCCTCCTTTGTTTCAAGGCAGTCTGTCATGCATTTGATTGGGTGATCATGACAATACAAATAATCGGAAATTTGAATGGGTGCTAATCCTTTGGCTTTTTACGACCGTAGAAAGTGATAACGATTAGCCTTCCTTTATTTCAAGGCAGTCTGTCATGCATTTGATTGGGTGATAATGACAATACAAATAATCGGAAATTTGAATGGCTGCTAATCCTTTGGCTTTCTACGACTGCAGAAAATGAGAACGATTAGCCTTCCTTTATTTCAAGGCAGTCTGTCATGCATTTGATTGGGTGATAATGACAATACAAATAATCGGAAATTTGAATGGCTGCTAATCCTTTGGCTTTCTACGACTGCAGAAAATGAGAACGATCAGCCCTCCTTTGTTTCGAGGCAGTCTGTCATGCATTTGATTGGGTGATCATGACAATACAAATAATCGGAAATTTGAATGGGTGCTAATCCTTTGGCTTTCTACGACTGCAGAAAATGAGAACGATCAGCCCTCTTTTGTTTCAAGGCAGTCTGTCATGCATTTGATTGGGTGATAATGACAATACAAATAATCGGAAATTTGAATGGGTGCTAATCCTTTGGCTTTCTACGACTGCAGAAAATGAGAACGATCAGCCCCCCTTTGTTTCAAGGCAGTCTGTCATGCATTTGATTGGGTGATAATGACAATACAACTAATCGGAAATTTGAATGAATGCTAATCCTCTGACTTTCTACGACTGCAGAAAATGAGAACGATCAGCCCTCCTTTGTTTCAAGGCAGTATGTCATGCATTTGATTGGGTGATCATGACAATACAAATAATCGGAAATTTGAATGGGTGCTAATCCTCTGACTTTCTACGACTGCAGAAAATGAGAACGATCATCCCTTCTTTGTTTCAAGGCAGTCTGTCATGCATTTGATTGGGTGATGATAACAATGCAAAGAACGATCAGCCCTCCTTTGTTTTTAATACACAGATTCACAAAGAAATCCGTTGTGTTGAGCTCTGAGTTTGTTACAGCCAATTAGATAAGTGACAGACAGCCTTTTAGTTGTAACTGACCATCGATGACAAAGTACTTATTTATTTTCCTTAGCTTATAGTTTATATTATATATTTTCCTTATGACTTCAGGCCTCATATCTTAGAGACAAGACTCCATGTCTTGTCTCTAAATTTGGATCAGTTTTTGCTTCATTCAATGGATATTTTACGAAATTTATATTGCATGAAACTCAAGGTGGCATTTTAAAATAGCCCATTCGGTATTTTGTCACAAAGATTAAAAACCCAAGATAAGAAAGTGTTTGCAGATTATTAATTCTCTTTGCTTTCGTTGACGAATCAAAAAGTTACTGGTTTTATTGTCAACCATAAAAGAGATCCGATGCTTTACCTAAATTGTTATCACCATATTTCATCAAACATTTCTTAAATTGGCTTATAAGTTTTCTTTATGGCTTCACGCCTTATATGATGGATGGTCATTTCACTAGGTACGGTTTTGTTCCATTATGAATCAATTGCGCTTAATGAAATTTCGTTTTCATAGAATTTAAAGTGGAATTTTCATTCTGAAAATGAATGAATCGCTTACCCATTAGTTATTGAATCGCGTTCTCTTCACAAAAACCCAAACAAGAAAAAAAATGCTTGCCTATTAATTCTCTCTTTCCTTCGATGTTTTTACTAAACGTTGTCATCAAATTTCATTAAATTATACATGACCAGCAATTACAAGGTATTTCTTAAATTGCTTTATTTTCATTTCTGAATTTCATCGGAAAGAAAAATTTGCAATGAAATTATGCTTTGTTAGAGGCTATAAAACTATTCAAACTAAATGTTGAACATGTAAAGGCAAACTGTCGTAACATTGATTGGTCAAATGAAACCACACGAAAAAATGTGATTGGGCGAGCTTTGGTTATTTCGATGGCCGCAATAACACACTTTATGATAATGATCTGTTCGCTTTATTTGTGACAGAAAGCATGGTCGTAGGCCTAAAAGCTTGCTTTGACTACTTGATCTTTTGTTATTGATTTGATCTGAACATCTAACCAATCATATCCATGGATGTCATTAGCACTACGCACTACGTCCTTTGGAATCGAGTCTGTAGCTTTCCTTGGAAATAGAATGTGGCAGCTGCTACCACATGAGATAAAAGACTCCAGCACCCTTCAAAATTTCAAAAAGCAAATAAGGTGCTGGAATGGTGATGAATGCAACTGTAGGCTTTGCAAAACATATGTACAACAGGTTGGGTTCATAACAGGATAGTTATTGAAATTATTGTAATTATACATATACATATTATTTTTAGATTAGATTGTAATTTTGTAAATAAGTAGGCCTTAATTAGCTGTAATTTTAGCTATGGTTTTGTTTCAGCCTACTCTGTAAATAAATAAATGATGATGATGATGATGATGATCAAAGCTTCACCTAAAATCAATAACAAAATTCAAATCTTTATTATGGAGTTTATTTCTACGGCCACTGAAATAACTGAAGCTTGCCCTATTCTTTTCTGTTGGATTGTCTTATTTACTTACTGAGCGCAAAGATATTATGCCTTTAAGCAAATTTTGATGAAAACTGTAAAACAACCCCGTCGAAGTGCCCCGGCGAGAGGTCAGATACTCGGAGGGGCCTTAATGGTAGAAAACTTTGTCAAATTTCAACCGGGGAGCTCCAATTTTATACCTATACCAAGGACAGTATGATTATCGACGGGCATCTGATTCTGAGTCGAAATAGTTCCCCAGATTTCTCCCCTGAGTTTGCCAATTTGCAGCCAAGATTTCACTTACGAGGCGTGTTGTACCGGGAAATTGACATCTTATGCGGAAACAAATCTTGCTTCAATTTTATTACAAGGGAAATCACCGAGGTAGAATATGCCGGAGCACTTAGACGGGGGTGTATGAAAGAGTAGAATCTAGGAATGTTACTTTATGGTTTAAAGTCCTGTTAGCTAGCTTATAGTTGATTGTACGTCTTCTCGACGAGAGGTCGTAACGCATTGAATGTACGGGATGTTTGGACATAGCTTGCATGGTTGGACATGGAATTTGCAGTCTTAAGAGAAACAAAACATTGATTGCTTTGTAACTGCAAGCTCTGTGTGCTTTTCAATCAACTTTACTCTTGGCTGTGATCATAAACTATCTATACGTCATAAACAAGCAGAAAGTAGAAAGAGATTGTATGTTTGGACGTTCCATTTGCTATCTTATAAATGAAGGAGACGAAATCTTTGCTTTGTAAATGTATGTCATGCATAACCTTCTATTAACTTTCGACTGGTTAGAGTCTGCAACTATCCACAGTTGTTGCATCTCGTTTTAACAAACTCCAAAGGTAAGTAATTTCGTTATGAGAGATTTCACAAAGAATTCGTTAACAGCGGAAATATTCCAACGCAGAAACAGATTTTAGACATCGAACTTAGCAAAGTTATGGAACGAAATTGAGATCATTTCTTGGGAAAGTAATGGCTGATTTCCAATCACCTGAATTTTCCGAGCGGTCGGAATTTGACACACTGAAAGGTTTGTCACGCGTAACATTCTATTCAATATCAAAGCGATATCTTCCTCTCGTAAATGATAGATTTCCAATCCGCACGGAAAATTTGACTGAATGGAAAATCAGCCTTGGGAACTATGTTGATGAGGCACTCTCGAATAACAACAGCCGGGATTACCGAAGTGGTTTGTTGTTGCGTTTTTCACGAAAAGGAGTAGCAATAACGAAAGACGAACTTGATATTCGTTTTCTACGTAAAAAACCACACGCACAATATCAAAAAATAGTTTTGGCGTGTCAGTTCTCCTTTAACAACAGAATAATAACAACAACATTCTTCCAACAGAATTGTCTCTCGACCTGCATCTGTCAGAAGTAGAAGCTCATTGCGGTTGATCAATCATGCAGAACAGAATCAAGAAGAATTATTGAATAACTTCCTGCAAGGTTAGTTGACTGATTTTTACTGATTGGTAAATTGGCTTCTGTAGTGATTAATCAATAGGAGAATATTTTTGAAAAGGATGTAAGGATGTAAGGATGAAAAATAGAAACGAATTTGTTCAAAATTACAAGAATTCTTCTCATTATGATATGAATTCTGGAGCCGCGTGAAAGACTTTAAATTTCCCCAAACGAGAATTCTTAACCACGAAATCCATGTTAATGTGTGCAAGGCAAGATCTGTATGTGTTGCAAAGATAATTTCATGAAATAACGGCCACAAGAATTGTAACGAAAGGAATTCAATTCACGAGTTCACGCATACAAATTGTGAGAAATAAGTTCATGATGCTAAAATTTGAGGGCCTCTTCGTTTGGGCTGCATAGTGATTTGCTTGGTTTTCGATTATCCAAGCAAGCGAATCAACAACACTAACAATATTGTCAATCTCTAATGCTGTGTTTCAGGGAAATCTTCTCTTTTTAGCATATGGGGCTAGTATAGTGAACGAGCGGCTTATACAGTTTCTGTCAGGTGACTGAAGTTAAGCTCAGTCGAGTGATGTCAAGCTCCGGATAGGTGACCTCTAGGAGTCGGACACTGCAAAAATGACAAATTTTCACTTTTTTTTCATGGGGAAATTTTAGGAAACGGATACTTTCCCCATAATTTTCCAATAGGTAAATGGAAATGTCCGTTTCCCTTCAATTTCCAAGAGAAACTTGTCCATTTCCCCTAAAGTTCCATGCAGAAACTATAGGGAAATTCTGATATTTTTTTGCTGTGTAGGCCTGACCTTGCAACTCACCTCACCGTCCTTTGGAAAGGACGTTAAACTAAGGGTCCAATGCTTGGATGCGGTATGCATAGTGGGCTTAGATTAGCTTTAAATAGCTAGAAATACTTCCAGCCCACTTGAAAGTAAATTACTAAAATAAGAATACTGAGTTTTTTTAAGTGCTAACAACATCCATAAAGACCCGGTGTGCTCCCCATGTTCCCCAATGCTCCGTTGCGCGTTTGCAAGCATCAAAACATTGTAATGGCTGTAAACAAAATTTGATAATTTGCGCAAGTCTTGTACTGTAATGAGTGAAAGTAACACCCAGGGGGGGGGGGGAGCTCACGGGAGCTCCCTGATTTCACGAAAATGTTGATGCGTGAATTTATGAATCCAGGGGCCTATCCTGTGGTAGGCCACTAATAAAATCATCTACATAAAGGCATAAACACAAAGACATAGAGTGTGATCTAAATCTGCGATTCGACATGATCAAAAGCTTGCATATTATATTCTTACATATGTACCTGCAATGGATAAGCAATAGCTTTCTCAAGCACATTGAATACTGAATAAAGATCTTTTTGTTTACATGGTTAGCACCTAGAAGCGAACAGGCATACTTAATGCATTCGTATTTTGTGTATTGACTAACGCAGAGGTGACACAACCACAAATACACCAAATGAATTGAACAATGAGCAAATAGCATTAAACCGCTTATAGAACAAGAGGAGTAAATAGAAATCTACAATTGCATGTTTTTACGAAGCATGATACCTGTTTTCAATGATACTATGCGCATACCAACCTGTTTTGTGTTGTACTGGAAAATATAACGCCCGAGGTCTTAAAAATACAGACCGAGCTTGTGAGGTCTGTGCTATAAGACCGAGGGCTTTATATTTTCCTGTACAGCTACAAAACCGGTTAGTATGAGTTTTATTACCTGATAGCTTCTAATTTTGTCTTATATCGCTTAGTCAAACGCATTTTGTAACTGTTACGTCGCTTGAGTTCATTGTAAATCTCACAGACCTAAATTAGTTGCTGTGGTGGCGAAAATGCGTCCTTGTATCTGCGGGAAATGTGCGATTAGCCATTAGCCGATGGGATTGGCGGGAGTCTCGTATTGCCTCGTTTTTGAAACATCAGTCAGGTAATAATGAATGATACAGGACAATCTTGATTAGCACTTATTGGTTAACGTGATCAGAGCGAGATTTTGGTGGCTTTATTTGTGTTTGGTTTTGCTCAAACGTTTTAGCTTGTTGATTGCGTCAGGTCTACTCAAGAGGAATTTTGTTTGTTCAAGGTGTGCAAAGAATCACTCAACTTACCAGTTAAAGATAAAAAATAACGCATTAACTTTTCCTATGATTGTAGTTCTACAAACACAGACATGTGAACATCGAGATTTTATTTTGTTTGCTTATGTTCGGTTTTTTAGTATGTGTTTGTGTCTTGATTTGTTGCTGCCTCAAGTCGTGCAGGGATTCACTTAACTTACCAGTCAAGGATAAAAATAGCGCATTAATCTTGCCTTAAATAAAAATTTTACAAACATTGAAAATGCGCAACTGGTGAGAAAATTAGCTGCCAAGCAGGAGGGATTGTTCTAAAAGGATTTGAGTTAATTCCATTATTTCAAACATGATCTTACAGCTGCTTCTATGTTTTTCGTGCCTCATGAACTAAATTCGTTTAATGAAATTAGAATGCAGAGAGATTGCAGACAGAGAAGAAGCGTAAATTAGGTAAGGAGAAATATTTATGAAATCTGTCTAACGGTATTAACTAATACAGTATTAACGGTACTAACTAATTAACGGATACAAGGGCTGTATGTGGCTGATTCCTTTTTCTAAGGTAGTAGAAAAAGGCTGATGAAATATCTTCTGTGCAGTGTTAGTTCTCGGACGATCGAAGTGGTGAGTGAATTAGGTAAGGAGAAGTGTTCATGAAATCAGTCTTATCGTATTAACTAGAAAATTAATCACAGATACAAGGGCTGCACGTGGATGACTCCTTTTTCTAAGGTAGTAAAAAAAGGTCGATGAAAGATCTTCTGTGTAGTGTTAGTTGTTGTCGTCTCGGACAATCGGAGAAGTGGATGAACAAGATAAAGAGAAGTATTTATGAAATCGGTCAAGTGGTATTAACTAGAAAATCAATCACAGATACAAGGGCTGTATGTGGATGATTCCTTTTTCTGAGGTAGCAAAAAAGGGCTGATGAAATATCTTCTGTGTTGTGATAGTTCCTTTAGTTGTTGTCGTCTGGGACAATAGGAGATGTGGATGAACTAGGTATAAGGAGAAGTATTTATGAAATCTGTTTAATGATGTTTATGTAGAAAAAGATCATTGACACAAGGGCCACAAGGGCTGTATGTGGATGATATAGCTATAAGGTAGGAGAAAATGGCTGATGAAAGATTTTTAACAAATGAGCTGAGATGTAGTGTGCACAATAGTGTGAATGACAAATATTTCACACTTAAGTTGAAGTCTCTTATTGTTGTAAAAAGCAACTCCGACCATTAAGCTTTAAGTAATTTCGTTTTGTTTAAATCTTTATGTTGAATATAAAAGTATTTGAGATGCAAATGTGAGATGTAGGTCCGTATCGAATTAGATGTCATCTGAAATTTGCGACAATGCAAAATTTTTAGCAAAACACGTCTATTGTTGTAATTCTCGGGAATTTGCAGGTGACATCTAATTTGAGACGGACTATAGGTAAGGAGAAGTATTTATGAGGTATGTCTTATGGTATTGATATTGAAAAAGATCACAAATACAAAGGCTATATCTGGATGATATAGGTGTAAGCTGGGAGAAAAAGGTTGATAAAATATGTCTCGACAGTGTTAGTCAGGTAAGGCAAGGAACGATCAGAGATGCAGATGAAGACTAAAGCAGGCAGAGAGAAATTATTGACATTGACAGGAGATCAGATCATTGATAGATATGGAGGCGATATTTGAATGATGCGCTTTAAAGGTAGGATAGAGTAAGAAGAAGGGTAGGGAACGGAGAAGGAGATAACTCAAAGTCTCAATCTTAATATTGATAATATTGAAAAAGCAATTTTGTTTGATAACATCCCATTCAACCTTTTCGCTTCTACGCTGCCCACTTCAATGTTTGAAGACACTCTCCCTGCGGCGGCTACCCTCTTTATCGACGCAATGCAACATTGGGAACAAAAACGCCTTAGCGCTTTTCAAGCAGACAACATTTTCACATTTCTCCTGGATTTTCTGTCAACAATCATAGATCAAAATATGATTGTCAATGTTTGCATATTGAACTGTTGAAATAACATCTTTTTTCTTCTCTGCAAACTTTGCTTGATAAATGTTTGCCAATATGTTAGTGCTGCTTGTCTTTTGTAATATAGGTTCCGGATAAGAAGCTCATTGAAACAGTTTCCCTGTAACCTCTTGGGCTCTTGGCCACACCAAAAAGTGAAGATATATTCACATTTCAAGATTTTCTTCAGGGCCTTTGTTCTCTTTTTAACCCAAGCATTGGACAATCGTTTCAGAGAAAACAAAATTGTTACTGAGTTCATTTCAAAGCAATGATGATTAAATTTCCTTTCCAAAACACCCAAAACACCCCAGATTGGCATGAATATAACACTACCACGCAGCATGCAGCATGCAGCATGCAGCACACATCAATAATAAGAAAGAAAGAAATCATGATTTATTAATAAAACGATGTTCAATTTGATCTCCATGAGGAAAACATGGTGTTAGATTTAGGAAATCTTCTTTTGCGCGGCAAACGATTTTCTTTAATTCGGAACTGCTTCCTTAAAGTTGAAATTGCATGAATCATTAATAGAAACGGACTCGCACTTTCCTGGATTTGGATTCTCTCAGCGGATCAATACGGTATTATTGTGTAATTTTAAATTTAGGAAACCTCTTTCTGATTCGAAGTTGGCTTAGTTGGTTCACACTGCTGCGTTTTCGTTAGTATCCGTTTTCGTGACATCCAAGCTACCTGTTCACATTGCTCCGTTTTTGTACAAAAATGGAGGGAAAAACATCCGTTGTTGTCCGTTCACATTGATCCGCCTGATAACAAATACGGGGAGAAAAACCTCCGCAGGCCCGTAGCACCTATTGGGGCCGGTCGGGCCCTGGCCCCCCCAATAATTTCCAAAAGTTGAATTTTCTTATTCTTCATAATAACGTAATAAACTGATCATCAGTGACAGGCCCTTAGCCCTGAAGCGAGTCAAGACTTATCTAAGGTCACAACAGCAAACGACCGCCTCAAGCACCTTATGGTGCAACATATGCACAATAACAGACTCAACCTTGTCAGCATTGTAAACGAATTTGTTGGAGATTCCGATGCAAGAAAATTTTACTTTGGAATGCTCAGCCCTTTTGACATCAGAAGCACTTCGTCAAGTGAGACAAAAAATACTCAGACTTCAATATTCATATCTAAACTCAAAGGCAATGGCGTGGCCATGGTGGTGGTAAAGGGGGCAACTGCCCCCCATTTTTGTTGAAAGATGCTCCTCGAGATCCCTCGAAAACCGAATAGAAAAAGCTGGGTATAGGTTGGATAAGAATTTTCCATGAAATTTAAAATCTTAAGCCAAAGTAAAGGATTTTTCTGCAAAGATTTTCCTCATGCTCCAGTTTATAAGATAACTGTCACAAAACTATCAAAGTTTCCTTGTCGCTAATGGCAAGCATGATATTTGGAGATGCATTCTAAGCCAAAGTCAAGGCTGTTTCTTCAAAAATGTTCCTCGTGCTCCAATTTATAGGATAACTCACAAATTATCAAAGTTTCCTTTGTCGCTAATGGCAAGCCTGATATTGGGAAATGCATTCTAAGCTAAAATAAACGGCATGGCCCCAAAAATTTTCCTTGGGGCTTCGCCCCCAGACCACCTCGTTTCAATCCCCCCAGTTAATTTACTGTGACCACGCCACGACTTTTGTCGGACCCCATGAAACCTCGTGATGACTTTTATAAATCAAATATCAAGTAAATCTTACACAGTGCTCGTGACAAAGTATTCTTATCATGTCTTAGTTTGATTTTAGCTAGCCTGTTTGAAAAATATTTGGATTCGTAAATTTTTTTCTCCAGGACCTCCGAGCGTAAAACAGGGCATTGACAGAACAAATTTAACGGGGGCTTCGCCCCCAGACCCCCACTATCTTTACGCCTTCGGTACGAGTTAGTGCCCCCCCCCCAATCTAAAAAACGCTCCTACGGGCCTGCCTCCGTTTTGTGCGTTCACATTGATCAAGTGCGTTTTCAAAAACCTCCGCTTTTGTGGATATCCACTTTTGATAGCGTTTTCGAAAACCTCCGTTTTTGTGGCGTTTTTGTGCCGATCAGTGTGAACACTCTCACAAAAACGGAGGTTTTTCTCTCCGTTTTTGTACAAAAACGGAGCAGCGTGAACGGGGTCTTAGATAATAACAAAACAAGCTCAAGAGCTGCATATGCTAGCTTATTGTATTTGATGATTTCGACACGTGCTTTGATATTGTTTAGCGGGAGGAAGTACACCAGTTAGCAAAGACAAAACTTTGAAGGATAAGCCCGGGGTTTCTACAATTAATGTCAAAAAGCAACCTTACCAACTGCCGAACACCAATTGTGAGTTCTTTCCAAGTTTTGAAATCTCTTTCTGTTGTAAATTCGTAAAACATTTTTCTTAGTTAGGCCGAATGTCGTTGCCATTTTGTAAGTATGCGTGATTAAGCTAGCCTCGGTTTGGAGGATCGATTGTGACGTCGGAAAGTACTTGAGAGTTTTTGCGGGAAAACAGCCTCGTTCAGGTCGAAGGCAAAGTTAGCGCAATGACCTCATAAATAATGACGTCATTTCGCTCATTTCGCAGATTGAAATACGCAAGGTTGGAAAAAAGTACTACACCATTCACAACATTGTAACCTTTCATTTTATCACCAATTATTCTAACCGCAGCAGACTTGCCCTTTAAGCCCCACTCTGGAGTGTCCGAAATTATATAAACCCCCGTGGCTTTATAGAGCTATTACGGTACTACATAATAAGATATCTTGAACTGAAGTTTATAGCCCAGAGCTTAGAAGACTAAACATTTCGGGCCTAACCCTCATCAGTAGTGCATGTGTTTGTTGACCTTTAAGGCAAACAATGAAATTGCGATGCGAATTAATCAAGAAACGGACAATAACCCCACAAGAGATCATCTTGGTAAAAATATTCATTGGCTTGCTTTTTCTTTGTACTCCCATGAAATTTACAAACAACAAACAAAGATTACAAGATGATGCCACATGGAAGTACGTAGCAACCCTGCAACCATAACAAATTATGTGTGTAGGCGTTTATGCCTTCAAATTATGTGTTTGCAACCTGCGACCATAAGAAATTATTTGTCTTAGTCATAAACTTAGCTTCACATGGTTCCGTTCATTCACTTTAATTCGGAACTACCTCCATTGAATTTGAGCTTGCGTGAATCATTGATAGAAATGGATTCTTATTTTGCTGGATTTCTTTGTTCTTGACGGATCAACGAATCATTATACGAATCATTATACGAATCAACGAATCAACATTATTATGAAATTTTCAAATTTAGGCAATCTCTTTCTGCGTCCCTTTAATTTGACCTTGTATAAATCACAAATGAATACAGATTCGTATTTCGCCAGAATTTATTTGTTCTTGACGGATTACAATGTACAAATCAGCATTATTATGAAATTTTCAAATTCAGGAGATCTCTTTCTGCGTGGGTTGAATATATTAGCTTTAACTCGGAACTGCTTCCCTTTAATTTGACCTTGTATAAATCATAAATGAATACAGATTCGTATTTCGTCAGAATATATTTGTTTTTGGCGGATTAAAATGTACGAATCAGAATCATTGTGAAAATCAAATAAGTTTTTCGTTTGCTGGTAGTGAATAGAAATTCGTGCATTTTTTGTCAGATAAGGATAGAACGGAAATTAAAGAAGGGGACTCTATTTATCCTCAGACTAGTCAAAATTTAACTATTTTGTATAAAAATGTAAATATAAAATATAAATTACTTCTATAACTTCAGCAATGCATTAAATGCTTTGTGCCCGATCAATTATGGTATTGAGCAAACGGAGCACCTCTGCCATATGCTTATGATGAAGATAGACAAGATCTTCTCACCACCGTAAATGCGAAATCGCAGACCCATTGACTAACAAACCTTTAGAATGAAAATGTACTCCAAATGATTTTGTATGGCCACGAAAAGTTATCTTTAGATTCAAATATAAAAATTCTCGATACAACATTCATTGAAATATATTCAGGCCTCAGAACGGTTTCAATATTTTATTGTTAAAAGCCTCCTCTCTCTTGTAACTTTTTTTCATTTGTTTTTTGAAATTATTTGCAATATTGATATTTGTAATTGCTATTTGTAATATGTAATTTGTAATGCTTTAAATGAAATGTCAGTTTTGAATCTCTATGTTAAATGTTATGGTAGCAGGGTTGCTATGTATTTCAATGCTCCTTGTGGCATCATCTTGTAATCTTTGTTTGTTGTTTGTAAGCGTTATGAGAATATAAAGAACAAACAAGCCAATGCATATTTTACCTAGATGATCTCTTGTCGGGTTATTGTCCGTTTCTTGATTAATTCACCTCACGGTTTTATTGTGTGCTTTAAGTCAATAAACACATACAGAAATATAAAAATAATGCGATTTCGGCTTAGACAATCAAATTAAATTAAACGAATTAAGAAATGTATTTTCACAACAAAAAGAGAACTGATTTTCATTCAGAATGGGTGATAATGTTGTTTCTGTAGATGCAATGTATCTGAGTTTATTGACGTCTTTAGAATGATGATCTTTCTAGAAAATTGATTATCTTCAAAGCTGCGGGTTATTGCTTTCCTATGTTATGAGAATAGACAGTTCTAAAGTTTAATGCGAAGATGCTGTTCGCGTTGCATCCTGGGATCGCATCAGACTGACGACGTGACTTCTCGTATTCGTTCAATGTTTATTATCTGATTTGTTTATTTTCACTCATACAGGGATTCACAACCAAACAGATTCCAAATGCGGTCTAAATTCTTACCAAAAGTCTGAAGAAAATGGATCTTCTTCTATCATTGAAGGTTCTAACTTAACTCTTCAACAGGTGTGAAAATATTTACTTTGCTTCCACACGTGATGAAGAGTTAAAGCACATATGTCACGTTAGCAATTGGTTAATACAACAAACAAGTTTGGAGTGGAATTCCATTGTTTCAAGACTTTTTATTTCTATTTCATGAATTTTTATTGCAATGAAAATTCAGCCTCGATCCTGTGCTTTGTAATAAACAATAGAGAGAATTGTATTGCATGAACCAATCAGCTTCATGACATATGCTCTTTAAGATCAAAATGTTGCGTACTACCACTGTTCTAGTGCATTGTCGTATCTTCAAAATTTGCATATGCCTAACTAACAACGTACTGCACGCAAAACAAACTTTGTTCTTTAAAGTTTGTATGACACAGTTCAGAGATATAGAAAATTGGAAACTGTACGTAGCTTATGAATAGGCTATTAATAAATTATGTAATTACACTGCTTACCCGTCCAGGTTTTGATCATTCTATTAAAGCTTGCAAATTTGTTAGGGAACTCGCGGTGACATGGCAAACGTGACGAGAAAAGGGACGAACGTTAGTGCAATGGGGCAGCATTGCCCTCCGCATCGCCAACTTCTTAAGGGCGATGAAAGTTCGTTGAGCAGTGTACATTACGTGAAGGTAAAAATTTACTCTCAGTGCTATCAAATAAGAGCTGCGAGGAAGGATGGCACGGTAGACACTAGACTTATTACCTGGAGTCTCTCGTTTCCCTGTGCTCTTTGACTTGATGATGGCGCTTCGGTCAACAGAGACGTTGCAACAAAGACTTGTAGCAGGTTGGCATTTTTGTCCTGTTTTACAGCTCTAGGGAAATAAGGCCCTCAGTGGAGCGACAACAGCAACAACAAAGCAACTCAATAAGATCAGCGTAACTAGAGGGTGATAGAGCTAGAATACAAACGAAACACAATGAAAAAGAGTGATAGAGCTAGAATACAGTCATTTGAGCTGTGGGAGACTGTTAAAAATCAGCTGGACGGAGAGATCAAACAAAAGTGTTCTTGACGAGATCGGGGAAACTAAAGGACTTGTTAACGAGATAGAGCAACAGAAACTTCAATGCATAGGACACATTATGAGACACAGATGCATAGAAAATGACTTACTGACAGGAATGGTATTTGGAAAAAGATCAAGAGGACGGCAGAAAACCAGAATGACAAATACAATCAAAGAGAAGCTAGGACTGACTATGACTGAGGCCATTACAACAGCCCAGGACAGAGAGAAATGCAGGAACATTGTGTATGCCGCCACATCCGTTCGGGGAGCCGAATGCTCTGTTTTTTTTTTTTTTTTTTTTTTTTTGTTCTTGACGAGATCGGGGAAACTAAAGGACTTGTTAACGAGATAGAGCAACAGAAACTTCAATGCATAGGACACATTATGAGACACAGATGCATAGAAAATGACTTACTGACAGGAATGGTATTTGGAAAAAGATCAAGAGGACGGCAGAAAACCAGAATGACAAATACAATCAAAGAGAAGCTAGGACTGACTATGACTGAGGCCATTACAACAGCCCAGGACAGAGAGAAATGCAGGAACATTGTGTATGCCGCCACATCCGTTCGGGAAGCCGAATGCTCTGAACGATAGAAGTAGTAACTAGAGGGTCCTTATGTAGTGAGGTTAAGTAGACACGGCACTTTAGTCACTTTACTTTTAGTACTTTCCAATGCATCAAAATAAGGTTATTGCGAAATATCTTTTGTCAAATCTTAACAAATGTAAGTCTACTTGTGGTACTATGATCTTGGCTCAGTATCACCGTATATTTCACTAATCTTAGCTTAAACGATTTAAACTGGTATCAAGCTCTGTGATTTTCTTCCAGTCACAAGTTCATCTACCTCTCCAAATTTACAGTTAATTTAGTGTTAAGAGAATCCTTAATATAGTTCTGACTTTAAGCATTGTGGCTGGCTTAGCATGTCTTTAGAGATACGCCACCAACCTAGGGCTCGAATCTTTAAAAAGGTGGGTGTAAGATTCTACTGGGTGTCCCAAAAAGATTTTTTTGGGGCACCCTGTACTATATATTTCTTTCAATTGAACGGCTTGGAAGGAAATTGGGGTACTTTGCTGTAAATCTGCCGTGGAAATCTTTAATATCTGATGTCTTGGTTAGTCTCAAAAATAGCGGCACTTGCAATATTTAAGGCGGCAATTAGCCAATTACTATATTATAGGCCTACATAAGGTATGCTTTCCTTTAAGATTCTATCCTTTCACTTCTGTTTATTTAGAATTATCGATGATTCTATTTTTTCAAATTTTTCCATCAATTCTTTCAATATGAAAATGCCGTAGTTTTGAAAACGATCCAGATATCAAAAAGTTCCATGGCAGATTTACAGCAATCTACCCGATGTTCCTTTCAAGCCAGTAAATGAGCATCCCTGGTACAAAAGCCAATTAGAAGGATCCAACCTTGAGAGACATATATCTGGTCAGAGAGTATCAATAATAAAGAAAATCAACTGCAGGGACGTAGGAAGCATCTCAAACATGGGGGGAGGGGGCACTTAGAGGGCACTTTTTCATTGAGCTAAAGGGGCACTTTCTGAAAATAAAGAGGGCAATTCTTTGTTTATTGCAAAATCTTGAGGGGCCCGTTTCCTACGTTTCTTATCAACTAACAAATCGCCACCCAAGGATCGAAGTAATAAGCAATTTTATGAAGGTTACACTTATAACGTGATTCGTTGTTTTCATCGCTCTGAACTCTATCAAACATCAAACCGAATTTATCTATTCGTTGAAACTGCGACTCATAGCCTTAAGCTGAATTCACACCTAATTCAAATTCACACTCGAAGTGTAAGAACTAATCTACCGTTTCAAGAGAATATTCAAGTTCAACTTTTACAACATAAACCAGTCGAATTTTTTCAACGAGAAAGGAGCATCTCTGACACAAAAGTCAATTGGACAGCGGTGGCGCCAGGAATCTTCCGACAGAGGGGCTGGAGCTTCCGACAGGGGGGCTAAAATGGTTAGAAAATGTAGCTTTCATAGGTCATTTTGCCAAATTTCCTCCGACAAGAACCCAAAATGTCCTCCGATGGGGGCTAGATGCTTCCGATGAGGGGGCTGTAGCCCCCCTAGCCCTCCCCTGGCGCCACCCCTGCAACTGGAAAGATCCAACCTTGGGAGACATAAATAGACAGAGATTGACAGTCGAGATAATTGAATTTTTCAGAAACGTTGAGTCTATTGATAAAGAAGAGAACAGAAGGGAGCATTAGTGAAATAAATCCGTGATTAGCACCAGAATAACTGTCTATATGTTGATAGATCGAAGGAGAAAATTCTGCCTGATAAAAAAGATCTCAGTCTCCAAATTAGCTTAATCATTGAAAACAGCCTCCTTGGTATCAGGAAAAGTGTCTATTTCATCGCGAATTTGGGAAAGTTTTAACCCTGTCCAAGTTTGATTAGTGGGGATCAAATCAAATCGAGAGGATTTCAACAATAAATAGAACGATTGAGGGATTCGAATGGGCAGTAGACATTAAAGAAGATCTTAAAATGACGAGCAGACGCAGACCAGTCTTTACTGGGGTCGCTCGAATATAAACTATTTCAGCTGAATCAGACATAGATTGACGAGCAAGTCAAGCGAAAAGGAAGTTCACCAGAGAGGCTAAGTCAATCTTATATTTCATTTAAAGTTGAAGCGAAGGACAGGCGAACCAAAGCGAAAGAAACAACGGGTTTGTATGTATCGTACTTCGAATTGGTGAAGCTCACAGATTTGTTTCTTGTGTGTGCATTGCTTGAAGAAGGAGTATTTCTTTATCACGAAGAAATCTTTGTCATTGAAATTTAAACCGTCATTGAGAGGAAAGAAACGCGGAGCATTCACGGTATAAAGAGTTTGCATGATTCAAAGATTGTTCAAGTGCTGGCCTTGCCTTGCTTCTCTGAATTTTCATCTAAGCCTCTCCTATCTACTGCTGGTGAACAAGAGCAGATTTTGTAATACAATAGCAAAAGTTGCGTTTGATTGACACCTCAATTCAAAGCGATTAGCGGCTGCAGACAAAGGAAATTCTCTCAACCAATTATTCAAAACAAACCCAAAGCCGCAAAAGTTTCCCAAAAACTGATAGGGCAAACTCTCGCCTTGTGCAAGCGAAATA
>REGL01000224.1:114359-129286 GCA_004194395.1 Aurelia aurita complex sp. Pacific | reverse complement strand
CATTATTTTGAAATGACTATGCGTGCCTCGTTTCGACAAGGGCCTAGGCGCAGAAAAGCACAAACATTTGTAGTTTTCAAATGAAACACATTGATTTGAAAACTTCGCAATAAATCAGTTAATGTTTAGCGAAAGCAGCAAAATAGTACCTACGTACAAGATTTGATATTGTCGCCAACTGTTTTCATGGTATTCTTGTTCGTAAGACTTTGTTCTGTCCGGCCAAGCTCCTTGAAACTCTGCTTTGAGCTTCGAGTTTCCGTTGGTCAACATCAATCAATCGAATTTGCAGAGATTTTATTGGCGTTGTATTTGGTTGTATACTTTGTACATGACTGTGTATAGCAGCCTCGTTCCCAAGGGCGTTCAAAAGTGAAAAAAGTCAGTCCAAAAATATTGCCGTAATATTATGAGTCCCAGTAAGAGCGGTCTCGGTCTGGCGTAATAGTCTCGTTTTGGATAGCGATTACTGGGACTCATCGTAATCAGTCTAGGGTCACGCTGCTAAAATACCTTTTTTTCATCTTTGATTTTAACCAGTTTAATGAATTCATTTTACCTTACTAGCCTACTAACCATGGTAATGGTATTGTACGTAATACCTATACGTGTAGGTTAGTGTACAGTGCGATTAGATTTCTTGCAGAAAGATTATTTCTTCTTGTCGAAGAAGACATGTATCATGTATCAAAAATCACTTTTTCTATGTATTTCTGTTATACAGCACCTCTAAGGGGACCATTCTGGAAATAAAGTCAGCTTGACCTTTTAGTGCTATCCCTGCCACTGTAATTAGGGGTGTTCATCTTTACGTTTTTAACATTTAATATTGTATTGTATCTATTTTTTATTATAAAAGTTGTAAATATTCATTGTGGCAAATTCATACATACATACAAATACATACATACATATCTTTTTCATTGATACTTCAATATTTGAACGGACAGTTAGAGGAAAGAAACGAGAAGCTTTCATTGCATATCGAGTTGGTATAGCTAAACATGTTTTTGTGTTTATCTCTTCCAGGCACTGTCTACTAACGGTGGTATCAATTGCTTTGCCTGCAGACGTAATAAAAGAACTCCAAATTACACAAGGAATTTTAATTTAGTGCAATCTTTGGTAAGTAGCATTCAAAGCAGGATTTTCTTGTGTATTTCTCGAAGAAGGGGACAAGATCAACTTTTGTCTTGAAATTTGAGATAACAACGAGAAAAATCGACAAAGAGAAATTATCAAGATGGTGCAGATGAAAAGAGTCTTTCTTCGTGTTCTTTGGTAACAGTTTCCAAGTACAGACCTGAGATCCTTCCATGACATTAAGACAAACAATCATCCATTTTAGCAAGAGGAGCAAGAAGCAATTGGAGAAGTCACAAAGCATCTCGTTCTCGAGTGTCTTTCTTGCAACTTCTAAGACTTTTTCTGCCATAGAAGGTATCTACGTTCTGACAGGAAGCAGAAAATATCAGAAAATAAGATAACAGAAAAAGATTGGAGGTCGTAGTTGAACGAGACTCCCTTCATTGCCCAACTCTGTTAATTTACATTCCTGAGTTGCTCTCTAGCCAGGGTTGTGACTTTTGAAACCAGAAAACCAAAGAATCATAAAAGATTGAAGGACGTAGTTCAGCAAGGCTCCCTTCATCGCCCAACTCTATTAATTTACATTCCTGAGTTGCTCTCTAGCCAGGGTTGTGACTTTTGAAACCAGAAAACCAAATTAGCATAAAAGACTGAAGGACGTAGTTCAACAAGGCGAACCCTTTATTACATAATTTTATTACCCTTTCACTCCTATATAGCCTTCTACCCCAGATTGTGACTTTTGAAACCAGAAAACCAAAGTGATGATGGCGTCGTTGCAGTGCACTGTGAAGAGCAGCATCAGCTATCTCGATGGCTTTTTAATTGTCCTCATTCAATTTTTCGCCATATCTGGTAACAGTTTATTCTTCATTGGCCTATTCAAGTTTCCATCACTCAGAAACCCAACGAACATCTTTCTCGGCAGTTTGGCCTTTGCAGACATAACCGTCGCCCTTTTGCCGATGGGGATGACATTCGCGGTCTTTGTCTGCGCCTGGGGGCCTACAAGCCAACAAACCGATCAAAACATTAACACAGCGTACGTTATCATTGATATCTGGTGCGGCTCCTCTTCCATTTTATCCTTGACCGTTATTGCCATTGACCGTTATTTCGCGATTAATTGGCCGTTTATCCATCAACGCGTTGTGAAACCGCATCGGGCCTTTGCCGTCGTCATGATCGTTTGGATTATAGCCGCTCTGAACAGTACGCTACGCTTGATTAAAGCCTTACCAAAAAAGTACGTAACGCTTACGAGCATTCTTGTATCTTTTGGTGCTCCACTTGTTATAATGAGCTTCTGTTACGTGAATATAGCGATAATCGCACGGCGGCAGGCAATCCGCATCGCGCAACTTAATGCAGCAGGACATGCAATGCAGAGGCGATACGACAGAGAAGCAGAAACGACAAACGCAGAATTAACAGTACCGAATGAAACAAGTACAAGCGGCGAAAAAAGCGGCGAAGCGGTGGATGCAAATCACAACGGCGAACCAGAAAAGAAACTTCCGAATGTAGAGAGGCATAGCTCTTTAACTAAAAGCATGTCAACAATCAGACGCGGAACCGTTGCAGCAGTGACAAGAGTGAAAGCGGTTGGGCGTGAATTAAAAGCTGCAAAGAATTTAGGCATCGTAATGGGAACGTTTCTTATCGCATGGACACCCTTTATGATAATGAATATACTTGTATACATGTATTGCTACCCATACTCACCGAAATGCATAGAAATGGTGCCATATACCACAACAAAGTACTTCAAGTTATTGCATTATTCGAGCAGTGCTCTCAATCCTTGTTTGTATGTGCTGCTGAATAGACAATGGAGATTCGCGTTTAAAAAGATGCTGNACCAAAAAAGTACGTAACGCTTACGAGCATTCTTGTATCTTTTGGTGCTCCACTTGTTATAATGAGCTTCTGTTACGTGAATATAGCGATAATCGCACGGCGGCAGGCAATCCGCATCGCGCAACTTAATGCAGCAGGACATGCAATGCAGAGGCGATACGACAGAGAAGCAGAAACGACAAACGCAGAATTAACAGTACCGAATGAAACAAGTACAAGCGGCGAAAAAAGCGGCGAAGCGGTGGATGCAAATCACAACGGCGAACCAGAAAAGAAACTTCCGAATGTAGAGAGGCATAGCTCTTTAACTAAAAGCATGTCAACAATCAGACGCGGCACCGTTGCAGCGGTGACTAAAGTGAAAGCGGTTGGGCGTGAATTAAAAGCTGCAAAGAATTTAGGCATCGTAATGGGAACGTTTCTCATCGCATGGACACCCTTTATGATAATGAATATACTTGTATACATGTACTGCTACCCATACTCACCGAAATGCATAGAAATGGTGCCATATACCACAACAAAGTACTTCAAGTTATTGCATTATTCGAGCAGTGCTCTTAATCCTTGTTTGTATGTGCTGCTGAATAGACAATGGAGATTCGCGTTTAAAAAGATGCTGTGTTGCTGCAGTGGGAATAGAGTTGCTGGGGAGGCGCGTGGTTCGCTTGGTGGAGGATGGTGAATAAGAATAAACTGAAACATCAAAGCAGTGGACTAAAGACGGATCCTTGGAGAACTGCTACATGTAACTTGTTGAGATTTGAGAACCGAGGGAGAGAACATTGAATTGATTATGTAAGAATAGGGTTGCTTATATGTCTTAAGCAAAAGACCGAAGACAGATTCTTGCGGAGCAACCATCTGATGAAACTGCTGCTGAAAGGGAGAGGAACTATGTAAGTTTGAGTTACTG
Organism: Aurelia aurita complex sp. Pacific; assembly: GCA_004194395.1. NCBI lineage: Eukaryota > Metazoa > Cnidaria > Scyphozoa > Semaeostomeae > Ulmaridae > Aurelia > Aurelia aurita complex sp. Pacific. The sequence continues at coordinate 125,421 of REGL01000224.1, read as the reverse complement.
AAATGTCAAAAGCAGTGGACTAAAGACAGATCCTGTCTGGTTACACTGCTACCTTAAACGGAGAGAAGAACTAAGTGTGAAAAATTTGGTCTGTTTCAATGTCAAAAGCAGTGGACTGAAGACAGATCCGTGCGGAGCAGCTGTCTGATTGAACTGTCACATTAAACTTGCGGAAGGGTGAGAAATACGAAACTGACTATGTCAGAACTGGGTTGCTGAAATGCCAAAAGGAGTTGTCCAGAGACAGATCCTTGCGGAACTTCCCATTTCTGGATGAATTGTGGTTGGAACAGAGTTTGTGATGAAATGCGTTGATCTTTCCGTGGAAGCCAGCCAGAAAGGTGATGAATCTTAAATTGACTGAAATGTGAACAGCAGTGGACTAAACAATGATCCGTGGGGAACAACGCCCTATATCTGATCACACTGATCGATTCGTAATGTTAACAGTATGGTAAATTGCTTAGGTCTCTAAGTGGATGCTGGCAGAAAGTGGAACGAATGATTCAACTATGAAGAGCAGTGGGCTAAAACCGGATCCTTGGGTAACAAATGCCAGAATCTGACTAAATTGTTAGCATCTTATTCACTGAAGAAGGAATCAATTTGTAGATTAGTGTAGAATCGTAATGTTGTACTGTTTTTAGTATCTTGAGTGTCAAACTCAACGAGAATCTTCTGGATGAGTCTGGCAGTAAAGCGATGTTTTTAGTATATTCGGTAGATATATAAAATTAGCGTTTAATCTTAATTTTATTTCGAAAATAATGCTCCAGAACAACCTCGTTCCCAAGGGTATCTGTTGTTGTCAATAGGAGGCTAGACCTCAACAGATACCCTTGGGACCGGACCGGTTGCCAAATTTTGGCAGATTTTGATCGGAATAATTAGCATAATTTGGCAGACATCAGGATCTTTCGAATCTAGCCATATTCAACATTTCGAAATGTATATTCCATGGTTTGAGCACCATTCATTGCAACCAAAGCCATTCGAATGTTCTTCATTTCGACTGAACGCCAGGTTTCGAAGGTGAGAAACTTCTTTTGTTTCGAAAAGAGCCAATCAAATTGCAGAATAGCCTAACAAGCTCCTGGGTCAATGTGACTTTATCTAGTTTGACTGCTGGAGAATTTTGTTTATGCCGCCAAAAGTAATTTAGTTATTGACACAACTGAGAAATTTTAATGGTCGGTGATTTAATCGGATTTTGATAATTTTTCAAAATCTGCAAGTTCCATTTACTCACCCGATATTTGTTCTTAATGCCTGATGCGTTTTAAAGGCTTTTGGGTAACCGGCATGCACCGCGATCGTTTGTCTTATTTTTTGTGGATTTAATGAAATTCATTCAATTCGAGTCCAATGTTTAACACACGCAAGGAGAAATATGGCCGTGTCTGGAGCTGCATGGCTGCAGCAGCGTGTCACTGGCTTGAGTGACATCACAAAATTATTTTCATGCAGCATGAAATTAGGCCACCTTTACAAATAGGGCTTCAATAAATACTGATTGCGAAAGAGCCTTTAAAGACACAGTGGTAACCATAATCCTATGTGCATCACATGTCTACATCTGGAGCTGCAGCAATGTGTCACTGGCTCGAGTGGCATCATAAAATTATTTTCATGAAGCGTGAAGTTAGGCAACCTTTACAAATAGGGCTTCAATAAATACTGGTTGTGAAAGAGCCTCTAAAGACCCAATGGTAACCATGAACCTTTGTGCATCACATGTCTACATCCGGGGGCTGCAACGACGTGCTGCTAACTTTAGCAATTCACAAAATTATTTTCATGAAGCATGAAATTAGGCTACCTTTACAAATAGGGCTGCAACAAGAACTGGTTGTACAAGAGCCTTTAAAGACGCAGTGGTAACCATAAACCTTTGTTGATCACAAGTCTACATCTGGAGCTGCAGCGGCGCTCTGTTGACTTAAGCGATATCACAAAATTATTTTGAAGCAGTTAGCAGCGTTAAAGTAGGCCACCTTTACAAATTGGGCCGCAATGCATGCTGGTTGCGCAAGAGCCTTTAATGATACACTGTAGATTGTATAGTTTGTAATCACATCATCAGTTTTAAATGTTAATAGCTATTTATTGAAAAGTAGATAAAGTTATCTAAATGGGTAATACCCAGAGTTGTAACCTTATCTTTAGAAATTTTAGCCATAACAGAATAATGATAAAGTCGTCGCTTGTAGGTTTCATGTTGTATAGATTGCTTAGCGGTATCAAAATACCAAGAGCTTCGTTGTTTGTTGATATCAGCTTCTGCCATTTCCGATGTAATCAACAAGGGCAGATTTTGTAACAGAATAGCATCAGTTGCTTTCAGTTAGCGATTGTAGACAAAAGAAATTCTTTCAAAATAAAGACACAAAAGTGGGCCTGAAACCGGTACGGCAAACTGTCGCCTTGTGCACGCAAAATGTGTTTCGCAAGAGAAGTCACGAGTTTCCAATGAAAGAATGATTAATCTGAAGATCTGTCAAGTGGATTTTGCTTATTTGATTCTGAAGCCGATATGTGGTTGTTTCAATTAAGCCCTAAATATGCGAGAATGGCAATATTTTCTGAATCAAATAGACAAATTCTGCGAGGTATATAGATTTTTCTTCTTTTTTTTAAACTCACTTTTTGCCCCCACAAGGTGATAGTTTGCCCTACTGGTTTCAGGGCACCTTTGTTTGTTTTGAATTGTTGGTTGAAAAAAAATCCAAATATGACCCTGGTTTATGGCTGATAGAAAGCATGTTTTCTGCTAATAGCTTCTAACATTTTTCAAAATTTCTGCACAAGAAATTGTGAAGCCCAGATTTTAACTTAATGACTAAACAGTTGTTAGACACAGACTTCACACTACCTAGTAATTGTGACACTGGTTTCATGACAGAAGTTGAACATTTATGAGAGATTTTACAGTGAACAATATTCAGGATGAAGCTTTTGCTGTCCACGATCAATCTTTCATGATTTTTCAAACTTATTATTGTGAAATTCCAATCAAAACAAAGTTTGAAAATTTGTATCAGGACAAAATCCTGAGATTTCCCGACAGAGGTCATTAGTTGAAACAGTGTACAATCAAACTTGCATACGTTGGATCACTTTTGACAAGAAGAAACTATCCAACTTACAGAAAGTCTGACTTATGAGAAGCAATTTCCTAATAAAAATGCTGCTGATGGGAACTTCAGGAGTGTCCACATTTATCCAACTGAATGAAAACAGAGAACTTGAAAGCAAAGAAAAAACAGGTTAGTTGCTGTAAGTAATTTTCATTTCTTCCTCAATATTCCATTTTGCATGAGCTGAGTTCCGAATCTTTTTGGTTTTGTACATCTGACTTCAACTTAAAGTCCAAGCTTCGTTCTGCGCCAATGTCTTCGTTTGGCATTGTATCTGTTGACACAAATAATTTTAAAGATAAGCAAATTCAACCTCATTTTCAAATTAATCACCTTTACAGAAAGAAACATTGCCAGAAGGAGGCTACACACCACATTCTCCAACCCTTATATTCACAATAAGGACAGATTTTGTAATACCATAGTATCAGTTGCTTTTGATTGACACCTCAACTCAAAGCGATTAGCGATTGCAGACAAAGGAAATTCTCTAAAGCAGTAATTCATATCAAAGCCGCACATGTTGCCCCTAAACCAGTAGGGCAAACTCTCGCCTTGTGCACGCGAAAGGTGGTTTTTTAAGAAAAGTTACGTGCTTATAACGAAAGAAGAAGGGTAAGTCTAAAGATCTACCTGGCGGATTTGGACTGTTTTGTAATTGTTTCATTTAAACCCTAAATACATGAGAAATTACAATGCCTTCTGCTCACTACTTGCTTTGAATTGAGGTATCAATATTCAATAAGTCAATTAGTAACTGATGATATTGTGTTATAAAATCTGTCCTTCTTTATATACAGGCCAAACAATTGTTTTCTATGTTTTGGACAAGGGCCAGAATAGATATGAAATGTTTATTGATGCAGCTGAAAGTTTGTCCCATTCTTCTGCACAAAATTTGACAAAAATGATTTTAGCTATTTTTGGTATTATCGTCTTTGATGCTGCTATTCTCTGCACCATCAGCAAAGATTCCAATCAAACCAAATCTTACCAACCAGCAAAGGATCTCTGGGTATTTGGCTAAATTGGTGCACCCGAGTTGTAAGCTTTTTTATATTCAAATTAGAGTGTCCGCAATGCTCGAATTCTTATCTTGGGCTGCCGAGGCACTTGATATCTTATTGGAAATTGTGCCAGTCTGGCATAAGGGGTTATTTATTGCTTTCTGGTTAATGTGGGCTGTGCTTTTAAATTCAAAAAGTGAACTGAGTACAAAGTGTTTTGAGATGGGCTACACACAATTATTGGGAAATTGAGGATTGGGAAGATGTATGCAACAATCCAGGGTGCATTCCATGTAAAACCTACGCTGAAGGTACACTGAGTCCTAAGCTTTCGTACGCCAGGTATTTTTAGGGATAGAGAATTTGATCATATCAAAGGAAACTGCTAATTCACATCAGAAAAGATCGAAGACATCTTCACATTCACGACAAGGTAGGCAGATTTTTGTATGACATCATGTCAAGAACCGATTTTATTGAAAAAATGACGCCGCTACGCTGAAAAAAAGTCAGGTCTACGCCGAAGATCTTCAGCTAACTGCAGTGCATGGAATGCACCCTGGGGAACAATAGGTTAAAGCAATAATCTCTTGCTTATTCAACAGGGAACCCTTTCGTGTCTCATTGGAAAATTTGACATACAACTTTTCCATCTGGACTTTTTCTGGAGCTCACCTCAGAATGAGAATTCTGAGCTGCACTACTCTACAAACTTAATAATAGTCCAGCCCACCCAGTGATATCAGAAAAAAGATATAAATCAACTTACCTAATTCTGTTGCCAGTTCTCATTCTCGTCCATTGGGGAATGGGTCTGTTTTGTTTCATTTTCTTTGCAAGCACCCGCTTGATCTTGAACGTTTTGTGAGCTGCCTAAGATCAAAATACAAATACAATAATGTCAAGTTCTAGGCGTTTAACATTATCTGGAAGACAGTTGGGAAATACCCATCATGAATGTTAAAAATTGTCAAGAAATACCGCTTTGGGGATCTTATGAGCCTATCGAAAACTGTAGGCTGGTGATGGCTAGGCCAATGTTCAACGTCGAAATAATACTTTCCTGATTGGCATCGAAGAGCAATCTTGGAATATCTAGAAATTCCAATTATCTTTTTAGCTAATAGGGACATTTCAAACACCATAAATGTTCATTTTTGGATGATATTTTGATTTTTCTTACCATCTTCAGGTTTTTTGACTCGCAGCTCAAACAAACTTCGAAAAGGCCGCATAGCGGATGCGAGGTTTGGTTCGATGGGAAATGGCTGACCTCGCTTTCGGATGTCTTTTACGTCATTTCATCAATAATTTTATGTCATACGTCAAAAGCTGTTGAAAATATTTAGAACAATTTCAGGAATTTTTTGTCCAATCATTTATTTCGTGAAGGATAAAGTGGGAATTTAGTTGCACGAGAACGAGATCGGCTAGAACGATCTGTGCCTCCTTTGAAGATTGGAAAATCTTCACATCGTAGTAGAAAGTGTTCACTACATTTGTATGAAATTATAATTGCTAGAATTGATAACACTAGTTTGGTAAATTTTCGACCATTAAGTTATATGTGTTCATTGGGGGCGCGTTCCCCCCGAGATTTTGTAATCATAACGAAAAAGTACCTTTTTTGTTTCCAGACCTAGCTTACAAAAGTGCCCTGAAGTGTCGTGCCCCCAAGCTTAGGATGCTTCCTACGACCCTGTCCTTAGGGGTGTGAAAAACACGGGCTAATTACTGCTGCATCTGCTTTGGCAAAGTCCGCAAAATTTTATCTTTTTATTTTTATATTCAAGATAAAAATTTACAATACAATGATACCTCCTACTATACTCTCTAATTACAACTATACGACACTACAGAGACGATACCAAGAGGAGCGAAGTGGCACAACTCCCCCTACCCTGGGTACCACTGGTACCCAGGGTAAACTACAACAAGACCATAACATGAAGCAAAAAACGAGGACAATACCAGAACAGTGTGTAAAGAGGTCAAACGAACAGAATACACATATTAAACTAAGCTACAAAAGTCAGGATAGCCTGCAACCAAATAATTTTGAACTAAATGAAGAGCCTAAACTTTAGACCCAGATATAATGGCTGGCAAAATGTCTTTCTTTCGCAAAAATTTCACATTGTTCACAGTTCATTCTTCTTTGAATGAAACAGTTCTGTTGCAGACAAACATCGCAGAATTTCTAAATTAATTATGAATAGAATAACTGTATATTCAATTGTTGAAAACTTAAAAACTACCATTTCTTGGATTTTGAAAAATATGTTGACACACAAATTCTTTTGATAACAAATTATGTTGATAAGATTTTAAGAAACTTATAACGACCTTATGATTTAGCCTAGCCTAAATTGAACTTTTGTTGAATGATTAGAAATGTATCATAAAGCACAGTTTAATAAAAGAAATCGAATGTAATGACTGTGGCTCTAGCCAGTTCAACACTGCATTCTTTTGTTTTTCCTCGCCAAATTAACAAGGGCAGATTTTGTAATACAATAGCATGAGTTGCTTTTGTTCACACCTCAATTCAAAGCGATTAGCGATTGCAGACAAAGGAAATTCTCTCAACCAGCAATTCAAAACAAACAAAGCCGCAAAGGTTTCTTTGAAACCCAGGTAGCTAGCTCGCTTGTTGTGCATTCCAGAAACTGTTTTTAAGGGCAAACATGAGCGTAGATCGAAAGAAGAAGGATGCATCTACACATCTGCCGCGGGCATTTTATTTGTTTGGTTCAAAAGCCGTTTAGGAGGCGATTCAATTCTCTTATTTTTTTGGGTGTTATCAAAATATTTACTGCTCAGCTTCTGGACCAAAGAAATAAAATGCCCGCGGTAGATGTGTAGATATATCCTTCTTCTTTCGATCTATGCTCATGTTTGCCCTTAAAGATAATTTCTGGAATGCACAGCGAGCAAGCTAGCTACCTGGGTTTCAGAGAAAATTTTGCGGCTTTGTTTGTTTTGAATCACTGGTTGAGAGAATTTCCTTTGTCTGCAGTCGCTAATCGCTTTGAATTGAGGTGTCAACAAAAGCAACTCGTGCTATTGTATTACAAAATCTGCCCTTGTTCGCCAAATTTGGTCGTGTTGATGATTATTTTAAAGCTGCCTTTCGACCATGACACCAACTTTATCAAAAGACAGCACAAAGAGGGCAGGCTAATCTATCTACCGAAACAAATTCGTGACTGAGCACGGAACAGGAAAGCGAACAGACTGCTGGCAATTCACAGACAGCAGCCCACTCAGCCGCCAGCTCATTGAGAAAATACTCCTACTACTTCTTTGATATAATGGTGGCGACGAATCGATAAACACTTGCCGAAGTAAACGAAGAGAAACGCGAAGAATAAGCCTGCTGCTGGTCGACTCAATCGACGCCTGTCAAAAGGGCCTAAAAAGCCAAGGCCTAAACTAACCCTGTGTGTGGTGTGATCATATACCCAGCAAGTACGATATTCAAGATGGATTGGCTAATTGGAATCGGGTGAGACATCAATTTTAAATCTTCATAACTTTATATTATTCAATGAATTCATTTGCATCCGGCCTGTATGTATCCCGATTTTCGAATTGCTCTGTTAAATTCTTGTCGTTGACATTTTTAAGTCGAATGATCTTTCAATCTGATTGCGTTCCTGGTTATTGTTGAATTTCAAATGGTTTACGGCTTTTGTGAGCTAATCACCAGTGCGTGGTTTCAGGTGATAACAAACAGAAGAACTGGATGTTGTGTTATGATTACTAGTTGTTTCCGCCTGAAAATTTGTTGAGGTGGCCAGGGGTGTGAATAATAAACAATGATTGTTGATCGACCACCAGCCAGGGCCAGGTTCAAGATATGTTGCACACGGAATTGTAATGTAGGGTATATGTACAGTTCACGATTAAGGGTAAATGGGTAAGGGGACTAGTTTGAGGAAATTCACATGAATATGTGAAATGAAATGCCACTACTGTAACCCCATCTTGCCCATTTAAACCTGCAGACTCTGCTGAATTTTTAGCATACATATGTTAATCTCGAGTTGTTTCGGGTATTATGGAGCACTTCACAGAAAAGAATTAGTGGTTGGAAAAAGTGCATATGAAGCTTGTTTGCCTGGAAGGAAGAAAGGGGAGGAAAGAGAGAAGGCAGAATAGAAGGAAGGAAAAGAAAGAAAAGGAGGAAAGAAGAAATGAAAGGAAAAAGGAAAGAAAGAAAAAGAAGAGGAGAAAGAAAGAAGGATGGAAAGAAGACAGGAGAACAAAGAAAACAAAGGTTGAAAATATGAAAAGAACAGGAATAAAGGAAGGAAAGAATAAAAGAAAATCAATGTTTGGATCTTTTCATTTACAGTTTTGTGATTCAAGGAAACTTAATTCTAGATCCACCCAATTCCCAGTGGCTTATCGACTTCACCGTACACAGTATTGCAATTCAACTGAAATTCAGGAGTATAGAAAATTGATAAAATGATAGAAGGAAGAATTCTTGTTTGACTTTCCTTCGCAAGTAGGCAAATATTTTTTCCACCACTCATTTATTTGGCCACACTTAGTATTAGCAATTAGGCCCAAGCATGCTCTAATGTTTCATCAGCATGCTCTGATTGTGAACCATTGGTTGTTAACAAACGAGACAAAAAAATGAACCTGGGTTGGTTTGGGCATTGTGGAACACTGTCAGGTATTTCGGAACAAGCTATTTCTATTGTTTTTATACTATTTAATGTTCGAGATATCTCAAAAAAATGGCAGCCAGAAATCACTTTCGTCTGATGTCCTTCATTGTCAGTGATACGGAGAGTACACAAAAATGCTACAACAGCCTAACATCAACAGAAATATGACAGAAGAGGCATGAAGACTTGCATCAAGTGAAATTTACAACTTTCTTTCTCATCCCCAAGCTCCTAAGCTTCATTTCCTGAATAATTTCCCAAAAAAATGCCTGATGTCCCATAATACCCAAAACCACCCTAGATAGTGTCCACAAGCATGGACTGTGCTTCTAGAGTTTATTTCCAACAAAATTGTTAGAAGGGAACTCCAGGCACAGGGACGTAATCTCAAACTTGGGGGGGGGGGCACGACATTTCAAGGGCACTTTTTTCGTTAAGCTATAAGGACACTTCATATTTTATCCACTATTTTTCTTATGTAATATTTGTATTTTAAAGTTTTAACATTGGAATTAATTAGCTAATTACTTTTAGCTATCTTTGTATTGTAATCCAACGAGAAAGAAATTGATATAATAGTGATTGGGGGACACCTGTCCCCAGTGCCCCCCGGTTCCTACCTCTCTGACCAGTTAGAGAAAGGTATGCAGTTGTAATATTGTAAATATATGTGCACAGGTAATACAAGTGTACAGGTGTTGCAGTTGTAATATTGTAAATATGGACAATGAGAATGGGTAGTGGAGGAACATGGTCCAATCGGTGTGTTTTAAAGCTAGTTGACGGAGCTAAGTATCAATCTAAAAATAGGACAAAGAAACACCTATCCATGTAATTGCTCCCCCTAGTGAAAAGATATGCATGCATGTATCAAAATCATCAAATAGACTAATTTTAGACCTGCATATGCAGCTCATGAGTTAGCTACTGTATTTCTCTCTGTCAACTAACTTTAAAGAAAGCCAATGTGATACCTGTGTTACAGGGTCTCCCTAAGAATTTGTATGGCCATTTCAGTTTATGCAGAAGAAGGGATGATTGTGCTGTTAATTGTAAAGTAAGCTTCCTTGAACATCTTGGGTACTAAATTTGCAAGACGGGTCTTGATGTCTTGGGCACATTAATGCAAAAAGATATAATCACTGTTGGGGCTGAGTGGGTTAACATGATAAGAATTCTTCTTAAAGGGAATCAACATAGTTAGAAGCTAGCCCGGGCCAAGTTAAAAGTATAATCTATATTGTGTTCAACAACTTTGACGCCTGCCGTTTCATTGTGTGGTGAAGGAAGCAATGGGTTTGTGGGTGTTTCTTCAGCCTGTTTATAGCAGCTTGTCGATATAGCTATGTCTATTCCCTTTAAGGTAAAAATTTTCAAGAATCCATAAGAATTTACAACAATTTTTACATTCTGATACAGTAAGAACTCTTTTTGGTATGAAAGACTACGGTAGAAATTTCTGAGCAAGAATTTTTAAGAAATTTTTCTAAAGCAGGGAAACAGTCTCGATGTGCGCAAGGCCCATATTTAGATTGGGAACTTTGTACATTTCACCCCAATGCACACAGCTGTGCATTTCTTTTTTGTGTTGCATTCTTTTTGAATGCTGAACAAATATCCTTTGCACACCTGAGAAATTTTCCAATTTGATCATCTGGAGATTGGATATTTGTACATTTTTATGGCATTTTCAGTTGATGAATGTGAAGCCAAAATTTTTAAGAGTGAAGAGAAATTTCATGTTGTGCTACTCCAGGACCACCGCGTTATTGCAATTTTGTTTTTCATTACAACTTAGACATGACTAAGGCTTCAATAACGGACTAAGACTTTTAATCCATTGCCATTCTTAACTGAAATCATGGCATTTAGGATATTTGCTGAGGCCGATTTGCTGAAAGACTTGAATGTAAACATTCATATGTTTGAAAGAAAAAGTCCTTTTAGATGTTAGGATTCTAAAACCTTTAATCTTTTTCATTCTTTGAAATATTTGCCTTTGGTAAAGTCTGCAAGCTGTCTGATTAATAACTGTTAATGGTTTAAAACAGTTTTGAAACAGAAGATCAGTTTAAATATTTGCTCTCAGCAAATTTGATTAATTCTTCATTTGTTGAGGATCTCAGGATAGGATAGCCTGCCTGCAGACTTTACTTTCCACTGCGAAGGAGAGCCAAGGCGGATCCTCATAGGCTCTCCTTCGCAGTGGAAAGTAAAGTCTGCACGCAGGCTA
>REGL01000224.1:93731-105830 GCA_004194395.1 Aurelia aurita complex sp. Pacific | reverse complement strand
AGCTCTGGTTTGCACGTTAACGCAAATTTGAGCTTTCAAGATTGATATTTCTGCTCTCAAAGCACCAATACCGACAAAAGAGGTATCTATGTTCAAGTTAACTATTGAGGAACATTTTGAGAGTGATTAGCCATTGGTTAAAGTTAAATTCGCATCACTGGAGTGAACCAAATCTGTATACATTTTTTTGGGACACCCGGTAAAATCTTATCATCTTTTCAAGATGTTTAATTATAGTTGTGTTGCGTTTTTTCTGAAACACCCTGTATAGCTGGGTACGCATGAAAAGATGACAAGACAGTAACAATCTCCAATTCCCCTATTCAGTACCGCTTTCAACTTTATCTTCTTCAATTTCTTGCAGGAGAAATCGCCTAGGAGCAAGCACAAGAAAGCCAGTTGCTGAAGAAAATAAAGAGAAAGGAAAAGCATATCTGTTAGATAAATATAAAGGACAATTATTAGATCGAATATCAAAAGATGAACTGCGTGAAACGGTGCCTGTACCTGCTGGGGTTGACACTAATGAATGGCTAGCTACAAACAGTGAGTATGATCTGCTTGCCACCATATTGTAGACCTTCATGAACTATGGTTTTCTGGAGGGTTATATCATTTTTCCTCTATTGGTTTAGGATTTACGATGACTTACATTTTTCGAAATTTTCCCTGAATTTTTTCAAAAAATTGCTGTCATTTTGAAAAAAATCAAGATATCAAAACCTTTCCTCAGCAAATTTACAGCAAAGTACCAAGTTCCTTTCCACGGTACGATGATTTACGTGCAACGAACAAGGGTAGATTTTGTAACGCAATAGCATCAGTTGCTTTTGTTGACACCTGAATTCAAAGCGATTCACGATTGCAGATAATAGAAATTCTCTCAACCAGTAATTCAAAACAAACACAGCTGCAAATGTTTCTCTGAAACCCAGGTAGCTAGCTCGTTTTGTTGTGCATTCCAGAAATTGTTTTCAAGAGCAAACATGAGCATATATGGAAAGAAGAAGGATACATCTAAACATCTACCTCAGGCATTTTATTTGTTTGCTTTAGAAGCCAAACATTGGGAGGCGATTTAATTCTAATATTTTTTGGGTGCAATTAAACGTCGATCAAAGTTTATAAAGAATCAACATGAATGGACAAAGAGAAAACTTGTTCGTTGTGATTTGGGATTTAGAAATCGGTTCATTAATCGATACAATTAATCGATACAATTAATCGATACAATTAATCGATTTCTAAATCCCAAATCTGTCCATTCATATCGATTCTTTAGAGAATTTGATCGACGTTTTTAGATCGTTTTCAGTGTTTTTGAAAACGAAACTTTTACGAAACTCTCGTCTGGCTCCAAAAACTGAAAGCAGAAAAATTTGCAAAAAGAACCTATAATCTAATTCAGGCTTTCTGCTAAAGATTAAGTCATAAATCTTCAATATCGGTCGAGTGTACGGTTTATTTTGGCCTGCCAAATGTGCATAATTCATTTTGGTGCACCCGGTACAAAAATCGCGGCTTGACGGTAGCTATCCGCTATAGTGTAAATGGGGCCTTACTCTATTCATTTTCCTGTGGAAGCCTCAATAACGCTTTTCTCTGTTTCTTTTTGGCAGCTTTATCATTTTATAATCACATCAATCAAATATATTCAACAATAACAGACTATTGCACATCATCCACGTGTAATACTGTCAGTACGGGCACCGCGTAAGTATACATTAAGCTATAGCAATATGCAACATTAGAAACTTGATGTAGAATAGACTTACCCCAAGTCTCGCCCGTTGTCTTATTCGGCTCGGTCGGCAGTGAGCTGCGAAAGTAGGCCTACTCGGTTTCTGCTCGATTCGCTTGCTCCACTTCGCAGCTCACTACCAGCCGAGTAGGCCCGAATAAGGTCTAGATGTAGAGAGGTTGGACGACAAACAATACTAAGATATACTTTACCACACTGAGGCCTTTCGGACTTGTGTCCTCATCAGTGTGCGATTTCCAATGAATAAATGAATGAATTATCAACAAGGTGTACTGGGTGACTCAGAAAAAAGTGACCCAACGCACTGTGTTATGGAAAAAAATCAAGTGGCCGATTGAAATGCTTCAAACATTGTTCTGTCGCTAAAAGACTAGTCTACGTTACGAGTATTTTTTGCAGTTTTTTTCGGCACATTGAATTTCCCGAGTTAAGGATTTCGTGGAAAAGGATATGCCTGAAATCCTCAAAAAGTCGTCCAAAACAGTGGATCGATTCACAGCCACTTCAGATCTTCAATGCAATGACGAGCGTGTTTCATTTTAGCCTGGGAATAGGCAGCTCAGTCGAAAGTTTTCAGTACATGTTTATAGTCCTTAGGGACCTAAAAATATTCCCAGGCTGCTATGAAACACGCTCCTCATTTTTTTGAAGATCTGAAATGGCTTTAAATTTATCCCCTTTTTTGACTACTTTTTGAGAATTTCAAGCATGCCAATTTCCTCGAAGTCCTTCATTCGGGAAACTGACCTTGCCGAAAAAATTACCAAAAATACTCGTATACTTCAATCGGCCACTTATTGTTTTTTTCTATAACAGATTGCGTTGGGTCACTTTTTTCTGGGTCACCGGTATATAAAGCTTATATGAGGAAATTCTATACGTGAGGATTATGAGGTATGACGTAAATATTTAATTAAGATTTTGGAAGGGCGTTTCCGTAATTGAACAGTTTTTCTTCGTAATATATAAGAGCAGACGGAAGAAAGAAACCTAAAGAGAAGAAAAATTGTCCAAAGAGGAACACGCCCTCCCTTAATTAAATATTTACGTCATGCTTCATAATCCACACGTCTAGAATTTCCTCGTAAAAGCTTTTATATACACCCGCTGATACTTTAAATTCATTCGAAATCACACTCTGATGAGGACACAAAGTCCGAAAGGCTGCAGTTTGTTAAGATATATCTCAGTATTTTTGTCGTCCAAACTCTCCACATCAAGTTTCTAGTTGTATAGGTTACCAAATTTTTTTTACAAAATTAGAAATATTGCAATACCGTGTAAGCATGAACCTCGTTCTGGTTTGCTCCTTCCTAGCTACAATGCCTAAAATACTAGAGCAAACCAGAACGAGATTTTGTAATTTGGGACTTTCGNTTTCTCTTTGTAGCAATTTAATAATTTGTTCATTCATTTTTGCAGATCTTTTACTTGGGTTGACGACAGGGGCAAGAAGATTCGAATGTCCGCACATCAATACGTGGAACTTGTCATAGTTAGTGTAGAAAAGCTGGTTACTGATGATTCTACGTTTCCAACAAAATATGGTAAGTAGGCAGCGTTTGGATCTGTATCTGGGGGACGGGGGCTCGAATGAGAGTTTTATATTTTAATGATAACGAACCTTTTATGTTCTTTTTTGACAAGAGACTCTATACGTTAGTCGCTTCATTTTGTTTCTTAGACTGAAACAATTTTTTAAAGGGGCAGTTAGACGCAAAACGCGGGTAACAGATTCTGCGTGGCACAATCCTGTTTGTATAGGCGTAATTACCAAAATATGTTGACATTACCTCTGTTAGCTGTAATTCCGACGAAATTAATTGAGCAGTGAATCCAGTAGTGTTCGAGAAGGTTCTATTCGCCTTTAGGTTTCACTAAGCATCATACATCCGACTCAACAGCCGTATTCTTTGCTGGGTTTCTTGCCCACTTCGACCCGTAGATAATCTCTTCGCAGCTTCAAAGTTGCTCTGGCGAGATCGCTCTTTACGACATTCAGTAATTTGTGATCAACGAAATAACTTTGTAAATGTATGGCATTGACATAGATATTCAATTCGCGAGATTGTCAAGAGCAATGTCGATGGAGATTGATTAGAATGTTAGATAGTCCTTTTCAAAATCTGGATTGACGAGTCGATGCTTAGCCTAAGCACTTTCCATAGAAATGGCGTCCAAATATCCATCACATCCAACAGCCCCTCTAACGTTTTGTGAAACAAAATTCTGGGACAGGTCGTCATTTATAGGAATTTGAGGTCTTAAATATACTGTAACCATACATGTCGATTTTAGAATGGTTATCGTTTCTTGAACTCTTATTCATTTTAATGTTTAAGACTGTTAATAGAGCATTCATTTTCAGCTGTTGTCATCAATTGAATTAAAAAGTTTCAGTGTTAGCTCATTAAGTATAGTTTCGTCTTCCTCTACCGGTAAGGTAAATATTTTCTGCATCTGATCATCCCTGAAATTAGATTACGATTTCAGTTAAGAAAATTCAAAACTCATTAGCACAGTTAATTTCATTTCTAATCTTGATAGGCGACCACTATTTTTATTTGATGTTTAACTCAGAGACGCAACAACCCTACAAACCTACAAACCTGGTTTGCAGGAAGAGGAAGGTTTATGAAAAAGATTAAGTCTAGGCTTAGTTTAAATTCTGGCACTGTCAAATATTGGATCGAGAGAGGCATTATGAGCCAAACTAAAGAGTGTTTATTCAAAATGCTCATGCAGATGGTGGTGACCCTGAGTGACAATGGTTCGTTAAACTTTCTTGTACCGTATATAATTGTCTGCAAGTCAATTTGCCCGCAAGTCTGGGCTACTGTTCCACAATTTATCAAAGATTCTACATCTCTTGCTGAATTTAAAAGAAAAATCAAATCTTGGTCTGGAAAAACCTGCCACTGCCGATTATGTCAAACTTTTGTTCCAAACTTAGGCTTTATCTGATTTTAACATTTATGGTTTTTATACTGAAGGTATTTCAATTTTGTATATTTATTTATGTACTATTTTACTACTTTTAACCGTTTATTTATGTATATTTTTGTATATTGTAATTTTTAGTTGGCCTAGATTAGCTTTAGTATAGCTACGGTATTTATTAGCCAAATTTGAAAGAAATTGATAATAATTGTGTCTAAATTCTTTTTCAGACCAAGAATTTCCACCTCACTTCCTAACAACAGTCAAAAAGATATTCAAGCTAATGTTTCACGTTATGGGTCACATATACACAAGTCACTTTAACAGTATCGTCGAACTTGGTGAACTGCTTCATTTAAACACTATATTTGTCCACTTTATGTACTTTCAAATGGAACACACTTTAATTGATTCGAAAGAAATTCAAACATTAGAAGATCTTGTACAAGCGTTCAACTTATGACCTGGCCTCCATCTGATTGCCAGCCTCGATTAGAATAGCATGCTAGCCTGATGAATGAGTGTTAAATGTTTGTTGGTTAGAAATAATGATAGAATAACGGCAGTGTAATGTAATGTTTGTTGGTAGACTTATTGCATTCGTCCAATGTTTTTCACTCCGCTTTCCATTTTCAAAATATTTTACCAAAACATGCTACGATACAGGAAAGTAAGCCCGCGGTCCACAGAAACAAAAGGTAGTGGGAATCAGCTGGACCACCTTATCATGAGCACTCTATAAATATTACGCATGCCTTTGCAAAGCCCTTTTGGTTTCTGGAACAATCCCAAAAATCTTTTTCCCCCAAAAATTGTTAGTAAACTTTTCGAATGATCGATACTTTGTAACTTGGATTTCGTAACTTATTATTCTTAGCCGTTATCTGTAGCAAAGTTTCGTTCCTGTGTAGAAGGGCCAAAAATATACAATACAAAGTGTAGCCTATTCACCCCTGACTCACAGACTAAACGATAAACTTGTATCTCGTTTGGTTCTGTGAGTCAGGCTACCCCTCAGAACCCGCTGCTCAGAACCGACCAAATAAAGAACGAATGCAGTAAGTCTGGTTTATTGGTAGGGTTATTGCAAAGTAGGCTGATACTGCTTCCAAGACCATTTCATTTGAGAACTTGATATTTGTGTTGCGATATCACATGGGCGCTGTAAATGTGCGATGCAGTCTTCCCTCAAAGAGCTACTTTTGAAAATGTCAATTCGGGTCCCTTTCGAAAGGGATTTTTATGAACATTTAGATTTGTTTGAAACAGCCATTAAACGCATCATCTTGAAACGTAAAGTTTTCAATCCGTTATGCACGTGGTCATGTTCTAAAAATAGAGCACTCTTGTTCTCAGTAAATCCATGTCTGGCATATACTCAAAAACTGCTAACGTCTTAAAATTTTCAATGGTATTCTGGAGATTGTAATGGTATATTGAAGCCTACAAAGTAAAGAGAAATTTGCCAAAAACCCCGAAATGGTTTGGTAGTAGTGCCTCAATGCACTGCTGTGGCCATTACAAGAGCACGCCACCCTTCTCTGTCAGTAGCCTCGTGGACTGCACGTGTATCATAGCAGTGCCAAACGTTACACCACCCATAAAATAGATTTATCGTACCTTACTCTTCTCGTTGATTACACATTGATGAACTGTCCGGCACAGTTTCTCTTAAAAGTGTGACTTGACTTTGAAATTGATGGTTTTCGTATTCATTTCGAAGATCTGGTAAATTTTTCAATTTTAGATTTGTATTCATTTTCAGATTATAGACAGTAAAATGTTCAAACTGAGTCAGATTTAAATGAAACGTAATTCATGTTGTTTCTTTGCCTTCCTATTCTTTTTTTCTTCTGGACTAAGCCGCAGTATTAGTCGATGTCCATCGTGACTGCCGACAGCGCCATTTGCTTCTCTCGTTAGAGAAAGACTTCAAGTTCTTCCCTCTTCTTGAGTTCTTCTTGAGTTCTTGAGTTCTTCCCTACATGCAACATTTTAGAAGATGAAATTCACTGCCTAATGGCTTGCAATATAAATAGGGAAATCCGGGAACAACTATTTGGACAAATAGAGCAACAGCATTCTTTCTTTAGACATATGAATGTGAAAGATCGTTTCATTTATTTAATGCAGAATGATGACCATAATCTGTGTCCACTGATACAAAGCTTTATCGTGAATTGCGTAACAGCTTCATATGATCTGAAACGGTCGCTGAACACAGCCCCAAATGTACAACCTTTATGATTTGTTTCGCCTTATTTGTAATTCATAATCACGTTATTTTAGACCCACGTTACTTTTCATTCGTTATTGTTGTCATTTAGTTTAGTTAGTTCCTTAGTAGCTGCTTAAGTATACAAGTTCTCTTGTACTAGGCTATTGATGGGAAAATGAAAATCTGAAAAATCTGAAAAAATCCTCTTGGATTTGGTGATGGGCCACTTTGTTCCCGTGCAGCGTAACGGGGAAAAATTAGTATAAAAGTTAAAGTAACATGTACGTCTATCTTTACTTTAGTGTTTGCCAAATTTGCCAATTTTGTCTGATTAGAGTAGGCAAACCGCGACAATGTTTGTGATACAAACAGTTCCGGTTTCCACTCAAAAGAAATAGAACCGGAGCTGTTTGTATCACAAACGCTGTCGTTGTTGGCCTAATCTAATCTAGGCAAATTTGGTAAACACCAAAGTAAAAGATAGAAGTAATTGCTACTTTTGAAATTTTGAGCGAGAAAGAAAGAAGCCAGGAAGAGGTGGTAGAAAATGCAGATTGATTCGCGGAGAGATAAAAATATGCTGCAAAATGTTTTACTTTGTTTGAATGGTTAAATTTCACGAGATAGAGATCGCAGCTTGACTGCCACAGAAATACATCTATCTTTGTGCTCATAAATATTGAGCGTTTGTCGATTTATTCAAAAGTTTCAAGGTAAAATGTCAGTGAAATTGGGATCACACAAGTCCAATGTATTGTTTTAAGAAGTTGAACATATTGCATGAACTGTATTCCTGCTTCGAGGCTGATGCAAGGAATTTGTGCGTTTTATTTTATAGGGTAGAAAATTTGTTATGATTAAATGAATGGACGAATGAATAAGAGAACCCTTGATTTATCGATCGAAGTTGCTTCAAGACGTCATTTTACGCAGCTGAACCTGTTTCGATGTGATGCTATGGGATTGGGTAATAGAAGATTGGGTCGAGCGGTTGAAAATTTTTCGCGCCATTTTCATGCTCATCTTTGCAGCAATGGCGTCAGCTCAACAATGCCAAAGTACTTGGAAGCAAATCCAAAGACGAAAGGCCGTGAAGAGAAAAGTTGTTTCTTCTTTGACTATTATCGGTAAGGAAGACGTCAAGTTTATTCTCTTGAAGTGTTGTTCATGTTGCATTTATTTTCTCACCTGATTTTAGCCCGTTTTTGGTTGCTGTCAGCAATTTTTTTAGGCCCAGAAACGTGTGGTAGGAAAGAAAGGCGATGATGACCAGAAAATGGGCCTAATTTTTTTCCATGCGTCTCAACGCCACAAATTCTTCGCTTCTCCTCACATCAAAACGCCTCAATGCATATAGCTGGAGAGCTAACGAGTTGTTGGCAAGAATTTTGCCTCTTAAAAAATTATAGAAAATTATTGGGTGACAAAGTTTGAGAAATGAATGAAATGAAACTAAAGTTGTTTTCATTTTATCATTTATCTATATCACGCTGTCGCTGGTGTTATCTAGGATTACCAAAGGCACAAGCAGCAAAGAATGAAAGCGTTCTTACCAGTGGCGGCGCTAGCCTGAAAAATGCGGAGGGGACAAAGGAAGATGGACGTCTGGGGGCGTGGCCCCAGGGAAAACTTTCAGGACCACGCCCTTTTATTCTCAGGAACGCCCTTTACCTTTGGGAAACACCCTTATTTGTCTGCCAAACTCTTATGGTACCTACCTGAAAAGAAAAGCCGCATTGATGTTGATTGTTGAAGTGCAATTTTTTGCCTGGCTTGCTTGGACAATTCCTAAAACTGCGCACACTCCAGAATGGAAAGTTTGCAGATTGCATGGGGATTTCTTCTTTTTTTTTTTTGTTACTGGTTAGCATCACAGTGATATTGAAAATGCACCAAGGTCAAGGATTAATCCCCCATGCATGTCAAATTTTCCAATCTGGTGCACACACTGATTGTAAGAAGACTGATAAAATTTTTCAATTTTATTTCAGAGAATGGCTACTGCTCAAATGCAAAGACCAAAGACAAAGACCCAAAATGTGAGAATTTTCAGAGATGCTGAGAAACTGCACTTTATGCATTGATTTGTTCAGATGTTCATATAGATATTCCACTTTTTGCCTTATGGCGCTTTGATAGTCATAATTTTCTTTCGATATTTTGAAGATCTCCTCCTCTTATAAGAGAAGGCCTTGTAATTTTTTTTGAATTTCTAAGAAGGCCTTCAAGGTCTCTCTTTGCTATAACTTGTACAGGGTATGTTATGATGTAAACATTCTATGGTGTTATCATCTGTATGGAAGATAGATAAAGTTTCTCATACCAGGCATGCCAAAAGTTGGTCTACTTCTAGGTTAGTAGCTTTCAGTTTCAATTTAATATTTTAAATTCCACTACATGTAATTCAGTAAAAATAACTATGCTAAGAAATAACTAGACTACAAGTACATAAGGCAATTAAAAAAAGATAACGTAGTAACACAAGAAATTGATACAATATGCAAATACAAAACGAGGAAACAAGATGAATTGTATGCAGAAGGAGGAGCTCTCTCAGCAGGTAAACTAATCAAGGACAGAGCCCCCCTATCCTAAAATATTTTTAATTAACTTAAGACGAATTTAAAGAATCCTGAGAAGTAGACGGAATTGCATATCATCCTGCTATGGAGTTTGTGTGCCAAAACATGCAGACAACCCCACAGCACACTGTGCGGGTCACTATCCCACACAAGCAAGCCACCATCTCAAATCGGCAGGCTTGATATATCATCAGCAAGGCTGATTTCAAAGAGTGCAGATTAGATATTTACTCAGAATCTATAATTGTACTAGATGATTTTTGTGTAATGCACAATATTTTACTGACACAATGCATCCTTTTTATCCACAGTGGGCAGCAATATTTCCAGAAAAGCAAGTGACAGGTATGGAAATGCCATACTCTAATCAACACTACTACATTGACTTGACCTGCTGTGAGCAATCCCATGTAAAGAAGCAATTGAAAAATTGTGAAGATGATATTTGAAGAAATTACAAATAGAAATTGCTTGCAAAACCAAAATGATGTCAATCACAAAAAATTTAATTTTGTATTTTATATATGAAAAAGTACTTTCTACCCATTCATGCTTCAAATTCTCAATTAAATAGCTTTAAGTTTTGCTTATTATATTCTCTTCGTTTTTTTTCAGAAACACAATCCATGCTGTTTGTCAAGAAACTGCTTGCTGTAGCGGTATGTCTAATTTTGTAGATTTATTGATAACTTGCTAACATGGTAAGTTAAATGGTTGGAGGTCACTAGACCTTTTAGCTAATCTACAATATAGCCTGGATCATGCATTATTTTATATATTTTTCATATGTGAGGTACGATAAAGTGGCCTTAGAGCTTTTATCACTATTGTGCACATTCAAAACTTCTACAGAATGTAGCAAATATCGTCTGATTCTGATTCTTTTCCGAATAGCCAAAAGGTCAATTTTTAAGCATGTTCATAATTCATTGAGTCCTCATACATTTATTTACATATGTTTCCAAATCAGAAGAAGAAAATTATGCATTATTTGATTCAATTGAGATTGCTTCCCAAAAACTATTCAAAGTTGATTCCCATGCATGTGTCTAAATCTAAATTATCTCTTATTTTCCAGGTCTCCAGTGTTACCTATTTAAGGTAAGAGGTCATTTCTAGACACTTTTTTTTATGCTCTTCAGTACATATAACATTCTTACTCTTTATTTTGCTTCCTTCTTTCCTGACAGAGATTGAGTGAATTCATGAAAATTTCGTAGGATTTCTAGGTTTGGCTTATCCTTTAAATGGGCTCCATGTTCAAACTGAAAAAAAAAATCTGTAAAAACCGCATGTGTCCATAATTCTTGATTATTTTCTGCAATTTGTTTGTTAAAAATGCTTGTTAAAAACCGACTTGTATCCAAGCAATCGTAAAAGATATGAATGTTTGGTTTTTTCCTCTGTAGCTTACAAAGATTTATCTTCATAATGATCTTTCATTTTCGAAAAACCTGGTAAACTTCTGTGTGATGTTGCCTATCAAAAAAAATTCAAAATAATCGTTTTGACCGAAATTTGAAAATGGAGCCCGTTATTAATTGAACAAACCTCCACTGATAGATATTAGTTTCTCTTAATGTTTGATTTCAATTTTTTTACATACCGGGTGTGCCAAAATGAACTATGCACTTAAGTAAACAACTACAAAAAGCTTTCAATTTTAAGGGAAACATTGAGTAGGTAGTACTTGATATGGTTAAAGTATTAGTTAGAAGGTGTATCTTTTAATCCAGGGCTCTCCAATTGAATAAAAATTATCAAAATAATGATTTGGATCTATGTTTGTATGATGACGTTATTCACTAAATATTCTTTGATTTCTAGGGCAATATTTCCAGAAAATGCCTTTGGTGACAGATCTTTGGAAGGTATGTATTTATTTTTGTAACTTTGTGATATGTCTTAACTGGTAATTCCATCTTAAGAGGAATTAGTGATTTTTTCTGAAAACTATATGGTTTAGAAGCAAGCAACGTCCTTGTGGCTCCATATGCTGTCATTAATCTTTGGTAGTATTTCAGTCTCCTTTTACCATAGACATTCAACACTATGTTTGGCTTTCTAAAAAGTTAAGATTAACCATGAAACTATGACAATCACACTCTTGCTTTTGACTTCCCGTTTAAAACGTATGTATCTTTACAATTGCCTGGGGATGCTTTAGACCCCGTTTACACGGTAGCGGATCACTTTTGATCCGATACAAAAAGTGTTGCGGATCAGCCTCCCGTTTACACGAGCTCGAAGTGATCCGATACACTTCTGCTCCGCTATCCGCATCAATTTTGATCCTGCTACGAAAGTGAACTCGTTTTGTATCGGATCACTTTTGTATCGGATCACTCTTGCTCTGCACCGTGTAAACGCAAGTGATCCGCATCAATTTTGATTCGGATTCATTACGAGGGTATTTCCATACAAACGAGGTTTAATCATAATTGCTGTTTGTTTTGAAATTTTGTCGTTGAAAGGAAATCACTGAAAAGCCGAGAAAATCTTGAATGTGACCTCGTCCTATTTCTATGGTGACGGCTGATCCGCTACTGTGTAAACGAGACCGTGATCCGATACAATTTTGATCCGCTACCGTGTAG
>REGL01000224.1:71928-86406 GCA_004194395.1 Aurelia aurita complex sp. Pacific | reverse complement strand
TGTTTGTCAAATTATTTTACATCGATTATGTACATACTCTAGCTTACTATATACAAATGTACAAAGTAAACTAATCTAAATCGATGGATATATATAATTACATAAATAAATATTGTTACAGTATTTTGATAATCTAACTAAATATAGAAAACTAAAGAAAACTAGTTCATTGATACGTATTGACAGGCACTACATTTACAGTCTGGGCCGTCCCACTTCTTTATCATATTTTTAAAACTATTTAGGTTTTCGGCCGATTTCATTTCATTTGGCAGTGTATTCCAGATCTGAGGTCCCAATGATCGAGGGCTGTTGGACCCAAAGGTGACTTGATTTGGTCTATAATGCTGTAAGTCATTGGAGTTACGTAATTACGTAATGAAGTTACGTACCTAGAAGCAGTTTTAGTCTGGAATCAGAAGCATATCTTCTTTAATGTGCTCTTTTGAATATTTATTTATTTCACTTAGGAGTGTGCAGCTGATCCATTTGCTTTTAAAGAAGAAGCAATGAATATCAGAGTGGGCGAAGTTGCCACGGTGAGACAAACAATATTCCTCCTTAAGTTGTTCGCTGAATATGTCGAATCAAATAACCCTATGATCAGAATCTCTACTCTCCTCTCTGTCATTAAAGTCGATCACATTATGCCAGCTAACTTCATATGAATTCTATATTTATTGTTATCTACCGTGTGTCCCAAAAAGTACTCCCGTTTAAAAGATCATCAACATTTGATTACACGGCCGATCTTCAAATTTTTTTGTCAAGTAGATCATGGAGCAAGTTATTTTCCAAGATATAGCTGGTCTTGCAATTGGTTTGAAAATTAGCAAAATTTAGCTTTTTTATGGCTACCTGGTTTTGAATCATACTGCGAAAGAGCACTGATGATTGCCAGATCAATTTCTTTGTGCATGTAAAGCTTCTAGTTTGGTCATAAATGATAGAAAGAAATGCCACTATAATAATTTAATAATAATAATCTTTCATATTTATACAGGTTAATTTGCTCAGTAAATAAGATTACTGTTATCAATCGAAGACCTGTAGTCACTATTATTGAAGACTTCAATGATGATAAAAAATCTGAAAATTTTGACTGTTAGGCAAGATTGAGTATTTTGCTTAAAAACTATAGCTCAAAATAAGGTTTTTCAACGTGTGATTTTTCTACCTTGCTGTATGAAAAGCAAACATTTTATCATCTATGACTAATTTTGGATCTTTGAAAAAAACAACCCAAAAAGAAAGTTTTATCAAAGGTTTGATAATCAATTTCTGGTGCTTTTTAAACAGGAGTACTTTTTTTTGGACACCCGGCCGATCAATCAATCAATCGTTCTATCAGTCAGTTTGTCAGCCTTGGAATCATTTTTATATCGTACCTTGTCGAGTGTTCACGCAAATATTTTGATATCATGGATTGTTTGCTAGTTGCTAATCTGCTATTTCTTCTTTTCATATCTTCCTTTGCTGATCAACTGATGTCATCTTATTCTACTTTCAAGCCTTTCCATGCGTAAGTATATTTTCCGTAGTATTCAGCTTCAACCTTCGATCACTCATAGATACAATTTCGATTTATTTGACTGCCAAAAATCTTATATTCATCAAATTTCACCTCAGTAGTTAATGCCCTGTAAGATATCATTACTCTTGCAATCATCGCTGTTTCGTTGTTCTAATTCCGGTGTTCGGTCTTTTGCTGTTTCGCTGTTCAGTCTTCCAAATCGTTACCCCAAATCATTGTCCCATATATTACTGAGTCACTGCTTAATCAACAAAGAAGTCTTTTAGTTCTTTTGCTCTATGAAAGGGTCTGAATATTACGAGAGAGAAATGGCGAGGAATTTTTTACCAAGATGCATCCGTTCTTTAATCGAATTCCTATAGAATCGTCAAAGGATCTTTATAAGAACGCGATGCATCCTGGTAAAAAATTCCTGCCACCTTGAGCGCAATCGTCTATTGGGCTATACTTCCATGCATAAATTCATTCTCAACTTTTTCACAGCCTAGAGGCTTAACATTTTCTAGTAGTTGAAGATCTGTATTTTAAATTGCCACTGAAGTCTATCAGTCAAAAAAATTTAATACGTTTCATAGTGGGAAAAACATCGTTGATTCGATTGCCAACGGACTTCAGTGGCACTTTAATGATAGGACCACGCCAAGACGTAAACTATTCTTTTTGTTTCTTTCCAGGATGACATTAAAGCTAGGCACAATCCACCATCAACTCAAATATGCAGATGAGCAAGAAGCAGAACAGGTCAATAGTCAACCAACTGTTCATGATAAACAAATTCCAGTGTTGGAAGAAAAAGAAGCTATCAGTGAAATTGAACTCGTGGAAGAGGTAATTTACCATTGATTTTCTTATTTCTTGCTCTGGCTCTGTCCCTGGGATGCACTGAAATCTAGGCCAGACCAGGCTTTTGTTCCAATGACGAATTGGATTAGCAACTGAACAAAGTAAAATATTTGCACCTATACAGAGTCTCTTTTGAATAAGCAACACCTGAAACTCATTGTAGTAAGTCGGGACCACCGATGAAGAATTTCAAAGTGCAGGGGCTACTCTCCCCAATCCCTCTTTCGTATGGTCGAAAAGGCCTATTGTGGGCATCAATTAGCACTACTTCGCTATTGTAAGTTTTACTTACCCAACTGTAAACAAATAACTTATTTTTATTATTACGATTATTATCTACTTCTAAATGAAGAGTTTTAATTTGTCAGAAATAGAACATCGATCTGCGTTACAAATTTATCTCAAAGAAATTTCCATTATTTCTTTTTGGATTATAGAATTTAGGCGTTTGAGGAGAGAAAAAGATTTTTTGCAATATTGTTTATTTTCTTTCAGGAGCAGTTTGAAGAAGTGCCCGATACTTTACACGAAGCCCAAGAAAAGAACGATGGTAATTTTGAATTTTTACTATAATAATTTGCTTAGCTTCTCTGGGCTAGTTTGCTACAAAGGCCCCGTTCACACTGCTCTCTTTTGTGCAAAAACGGAGAGAAACCTCCGTTTTTGGGAAATTGTTCACACAGTTACGCACAAAAATGGCACAAAAATGAAGGTTTTCGGAAACACTATCGAAAGTGGATATCCACAAAAACGGAGGTTTTGAAAACGCACTTGACCAATGTGAATCCACAAAAACGGAGGTTTTTTGAAAACGCTCCAATATTCAACAATGAGTTTCACAAAAACGGAACAATGTGAACGCACAAAAACGGATATCTTTGGCTGCGCATTCGTAATCATGTGGCTAAACGTGAAAGGACAAAAACGGATCTTTTTTCTCCGTTTTTGTACAAAAACAGAGCAATGTGAACGGTTAGCTTCGATGCCTCACAAACAGATCATAACAAAAACGGAGCAGTGTGAACGGGCCAAAGTAAACTTAAATCGATCGTGTTTATTAAGACCGATGCTACATATGGTATTTCTTACTGTAATTACCCATTGATGAGGAATTAGTTTTCTTCTTTTTTCATTATTTCTAATTCGATGATATTTTCTATGGATTGCTTAATTTGAATGGCGTTTTTCAAACGTGATCTATATTTGCAGGTGTTATAGATGAGGAAGAACTACCCGAAATTACCCAGAAAATACCAGGTAAATTTGCCAAAAACTTTGTTAAAGTTGAAATATTCTTGATACCATAGGGCTCAAATCTTTGAAATCTTTGAAAAGTTGGGTGTCAAATTCTATGACAGTTTTCTTTGGATTAAATGGTTCAAAAGGAACTTATGGTACTTTGTTGTAAATCTGCCGTGGAAATTTTTTGATGTCTAGATTTTTTTCAAAATGGAGTTTAATTTAATTATTTTTGAAGAACTTCATGGAAAATTTTAAAAGAGTTAAACCATTGTAAATCCTACACCAAATATAGTAGAAATGGTATAACCTACAAGAAAACCATTGTTTATGAAGGTCTACAACATGATATGGTGGCAAGCAGAAATCTGTAGTTTTTCTGGTTTAGGATCTAGAAATTTGATGGCGTCATAACATTACGTTTAATAAATGCCGCCATTTTGAAAATAATCACGATATCAATGAATTTCCACGGCAGATTTACAGCCAAAAACCCTAAGTTCCTTCCAAGCAATTTAATTCAAAGAAAACTGTGATAGAATTTTACACCGACCTTTTAAAAGATTTGAGCCCTATGTTATTCTTGATAATTCTTTCAAAAAATGGAAGGATAGTTTTGCTAATTTACATTGTACAGAAAGATCGTAGATCGACGACTTTAATTTGTGATACCAGTGATTTTACATTAATGTCCTCATCAATGTTTGGATTAAACTTCTTATGCATCATCATGCTGGGAGCCTGTATTTACAATCCCTATGAATTCTGTACTCTTTCCACCAGGCAGTAGCGTGTGTTTACGGAATTAATAGTATTTTTGCTTTGGCGCTTGTAAGCTCCCAACCCGTACATTATGATTTGGCCAACGATTGCATGATTCCTTTTCAGAGACGTTTGATAAGATACCGGATAATGATGATATTGGCGAAGAAACTCCTATGATACAAGAGGNTTGGATTAAACTTCTTATGCATCATCATGCTGGGAGCCTGTATTTACAATCCCTATGAATTCTGTACTCTTTCCACCAGGCAGTAGCGTGTGTTTACGGAATTAATAGTATTTTTGCTTTGGCGCTTGTAAGCTCCCAACCCGTACATTATGATTTGGCCAACGATTGCATGATTCCTTTTCAGAGACGTTTGATAAGATACCGGATAATGATGATATTGGCGAAGAAACTCCTATGATACAAGAGGAAAATAGCCCGGTGGAAGAAGAGCCCACGGTGCACTGCCATTGTGGAGTAAACGAGGTTTGTACGCAGGTCAATTCATATCAAAATGCAAATATTTTACCGTATTTACCCCCATCTTTCGTCAAAACATACTGTGGTAAAAGCATCAGCCATAGTCTTTTCAAAGACATTGTATTGCTTTGGGGCATTTTTGAAATACACGGTTTATTTTTAAGCACAAAATGAAGTTAGATATTTACTGTCGTCTTCAATGAAATGAATCATTTGTTATGGACTTCACAAAATTTTCTCGGCCTTCTAAAACATATTAAACATATACTGGGTGTCTCAAAAAAAGTACCCCCTTTTGACTGAACAAGGCAACAAAACGATAACATTTTGGGACTTTTTTAATTCATGGCTACATTTGTTGGTCTTCAACTTAAATGCACATACCTTTTGAAATCTTCAAAATTTCAAGTTTCAAAATTTTCCATGAATTCTTTCAGCAAAAGTAAATATGCAGCCATTATGAAAATAGTCAAGATATAAAAAATTTCCATTCAGATTTACAGCAAAGTAGCCTAAGCTCTTTTCAATCCACTCAATTAGAAATTGATAGAATTCTGCACCCACCTTTTCAAAGATTTGAAAGATTTGAACCGAATTCCTGCAACTTAGCGATATTTTGACTCTTCTTTATTCTTCCAGGATGATGGTTTGATGATCCTATGTGCTGTTTGTGAGACATGGCAACATGCAGTTTGCTTTGCTATCTTAGAAGTCGAAAATGCTCCAACGTCACATATCTGTGCAACATGTTCATCGGTAAGTCATCGATCTACTTGTTGAATACACCATTAAATACACGATTAAATACACGATTAAATACACGATCAGAATGGAGCGCTGAAGACTTTTGTAACATGAAATCAAGCTACAAATCTAACTACTGTCTCCAAAAGATTTTTTGTACAATATAAAACCTTACAGCTAGGAAACAAATACTTCATATGGTGCCATTCATATTTCAATATATCTAACTTCATCGCCACAGTAGCAAACGCAAGGAAATGGACAAAGAAACAAACAAACAAACAAACAGAGAAGCAAACAAAAAAACAACGAAGAAGCAAAAGACGACGCAAACAAACAAATAAAAAGAACGAACAGAACAGTACAAAAACAGAACCAAAAAATTGTTGTAAAGTTTGAAAATCAACGAAGTTTAAGAATCACCGGAATTTGAGTTCGGCCATAATTTTGAAAGTTCGTTCTACTCCCTCGTGACACGGATCAAATGAGGTTTGCCAATAATTACAACAGCAAAGTTTTGTTGAATATTCCAATTCTATGACTTGATTAGATACGTGAGATGGCAAGTTAGAAATTTACTGATATCAGCGGCACATGCAAACTATAATCTGAGAACCTGTTTACTTTCGAAGCTGTTATGCCTATATTTGTGTGTACGAAGAAACATTTTGTATGCATCAAAATCTCATTATAATTTCAATGCTATGTATGTACAAATTTCACCGGTCGTTTTCCAGTTCTACACCTTATACTACACTCCATGCACAAAGATTCATTCGTAAAGATGATTGCGTTTCTCCTTTTACTTTTATTCATTACTTTCAGACACTAATTTTTTATGTATCTTCACATTGGTTACTTTCACAAAGTAGAGGTCCCACAAATCCTTGGCTCTTAGGTTCTATCAGCTTTGCTGACCCAACTTTCTTACTTTTAATTTTATCCTAAGTTTATTCAGTAATATGTTTTGTGGTGTTCTATTTTTAGAAATTTGATGACCAAAGATGTACCGATCCCAGACTTGAGAGGCTCAGCAAAAATGAGGTTCAGGTAAGGAACCAACAAGCGTCTGATTTGGTTCGTCATTCAGGTCATTTCCTTTAGTACCGACAATTATGTCCAGATTCACCATGATGTGCTTATTTTAGCATGAATTAAAGCTTTATATTTGAGGTAAAAGACCTTTTAGCTATTCTGAATATTAGCCTGCTGCGAACAATATCTTGATACATTTTCTAGAATTTTCGAATATTCACAACAGTGATAGAAGCTCTAAGAGCCACTTAATCGAACCCTTCATATGAAAATGTCTGAAAATATCGCTCGATCCAGACTCTTTTGTAGAATAGCTAAAAGATCTATTGTACCATCATATCAATATGAAATTGATCTGTAGGGTGAAGGCCAATCACACTGGTCAGTTCATTTCAATTCTAATTTTGATGTTCCATTTAAAATATGAGATGGAGCGACATCGTACTACATAAACATTGATGGAAATATATGAAAGTAAGGGGGTTTTTGAATTTCTGTCCTTCTTGTAATATAAGAATATTGAACTGAAGAATGTTAAAATGGCCTGCTTGGTTGGCTAAAATGTTGACTGGTTGTACCGACTAAAGGGCTAGGAGCTGTTTGTCGAAGAACTAATCTTACCACTACCCCAGACATTAGGTCATTCCATTTAGTAATGGATACCATGTACTTATAGTTATCTCCAGAAGATGTGCCATGTCAAAGAATGTAAATCAGCATTCAACGTCGTAATTTCGCTTCTCTCAAGGAATCATTGATAAAGTGAAGTAATTCTGATATCATTTTTTCAAGGCAACATGTATATGGCGTCGAGCATTGATTGCAACTTCCGAAATGAACAGAGTCACTGGAAATATACTTGCTAAACGTCTAGGTACGTTGAACCTTAATTATGCCATAAGTAATTTGTTTCAGTAATTTATTTTAAGTGGGCTGGAAGGATTTCTAGCTATTTAAAGCTAATCTAGGCCCACTATTCATGCCGCATCCAGGCATGGGACCCCTAGCTTAACGTCCCTTCCGAATGAAGAACATTGTTATGAACTGCTACTTCTTTGTCCATTCAAGGGTGAGGCAAGCGACGACAATTGTCTTGTATTTATTCATGTTTTGACATTCCAGGTTATTGATTGATTGACAAATCCAGGTGTTGCGACATTCCAAGTAAAACTCCATTCGTTATCCCTGCTGCATGATTAGAATGCCAATAATTGTGTTGGTAACCGCTACAAAAATGTCTTCATGATGCAGACAACAGATTTTCAGTTCTTTCTATATCTCTTATTCACTGATTATTGCACCTGCTTTTTACTGTTAACAATAGACGATTACGCTAAAGATGGTAGCAAGAAACGTTTCACCAAGACGCATTGCATTTTTCATCGAATTCCTATAGAATCTTATAGAATCTTTAAGGATTCGTGATCATAACGCAATGCATCTTGGTAAAAAGTTCCTGGCTGCCATCTTTAGGGTAATCACCTACTGAGCAAGATCGTTATGCTACCACGGGTAGCTCCAAGACCATAACCTATTTGAAAGCATATGGTCCAAATCGAGGGTTGTTTCAATCACTCTTCTGAAAAAGCGTACGAGATTTTTCAAAACAATAGGATTTTCAGGGATCTTTTACGGAATTTTCTTGAAGGCAGAAGGATCTTTGCCAAATGATGTACGAGATTTCTAGAGAGTGATACGCCCCTCGGTCCAAATTCTTCCCCAAGAAAACTTCTTTGCGGACAGATTTTGCCAGTACAAAATAAACTGTAATCACTTTGGTCCTTGTAATTGTCATAGTTTTGTAACTTAATTGTATTTGTTTTAAATCTTCTCAGGTACTGATGTGAATATAGCCAACCAGCTAATCAAACGTCTAGAGAAAGAAAGCTTCATAAAGACAACGAGCAAAAACAAGAGGTATATATCCTTTCATAGCAAAATTATCCCCCAATGTATTAGTGCTACTTACCTGTTATTTTTTTTTTCTTTATTCATTTAAGCAAACAAACTATTTACAAAACAACAAGGATATTTAACTACGTGCCATCCATGGTGAGAAAGGACTTATAGTCAGCGAGTTCCCACTTTGTATGGCACTTAAAATTAGATTTAGGCCCCGTTTAAACATCGTTTTTTGCCATGTCGAATTGAACCGTATTAAAAACGGCAAAATCTACCGTGTTTAAAAATCTGATTTAACCATCGTTTTTTGCCGTGTCGCATTGAAAATAAAATGGTTAAAATGACAATTTTTTAAAATGCACAAGCACAGTGGCTGATCACACGTAGCAACCGCAAACCATGGCCTAACATTCATCTGTCAAGCGCGGCAGAAATACGATGTTTAAATCAAGTCGTTTTTCTGCCATTTAATGCGACAGAGCTGGTGAACTCCTACCGTTTTATCTATTCAAAATGGGAGGTAATTTAAACATTGTTTTTATGTCGAATTTAATTGACACTTAGACTGCGTCCACACCATTTCTATGGTCCACACGATGCCAGCACATTTTGAAAACGGTGAAAAATGTGACAGATAGGCCTCCCTTTCACGAAAACGGCACATTTATGCCGGCACATTTTGAGAACGGTATCGCGTGAACGCTTGCTCAAATTTTGCTATCGTCACATTTTGCACCATTTTCAGAATATGCCGGCATCGTGTGAACGCAGTCTTAGTAGTTTTTAGCAGCATCTATTAAATTAAACGTCTTGTAAATTTTTAGTAGAAGGTATAAAAAATCACGCTTTGAAAATTGATGCAGGCATGTATCTTCACATGGAATTGCAGCTTGTTTCATGTCAGTTTTTCCTATTATCTACACATTTTTTGAGCTATGAAAGTTTTATTACAAATCAACGTTTTGATAGTCTCAAATTTCACAACGAAAAAGTACACTAATACCAGCCCTTTGTGATCTAGAATGGCGAGAATATCGTGCATCCCTCCTGTTAATTTTTTTTATAATGCATTTGGACAGATCTTTTTAGCTTCTAAAAGTATCTTTCATATATGAATGTGTTTGAATTTACCTTGGTTTCATTTGCAGATTAGGAAGACTTGTCAACAAAGAAAAAATTTTGTCGGAAGGAATCGACAATTATTTCAAAAACGGCGATTGTGATTACATATCAACTGCTACTGGAAATGAAAATATTGATCCTAACGTCGAAGAGGTTAGTTAGCTCTATAATTGTAGCTTTATTTCAAATTTTTGACTTAAATTTGTTGAATAAAGTGCTATTGAATGAATTGTAATTTTTTGACCGAGGTGTAATTTTTTGACCGAGGTGTAATTTTTAAAATACTTTTTATCAGTTCACCATTAGTAAATATTCTTTGCTGAAACTGAATGGCTGCGACATGGAAAATATATTCCATATTGTCCTGCTTTACTTTTGTTCATTTTTCCGCTCTGCAAATATTTTCCTTACTTTTAAAATGAAATGTTTCTATTATTCGTTAAAGAATATGCCGTGATGTGAGGATATTTATTGTATGTAGTTTGTGAATTTATTATTTAATGCACAGGGTTTTAGATACAACAAATGCTTCAGTTTTTGTTTGTCTTTATTCACCTTACTTGCCTCGTATTGATCCTAATTTTGCTACATTCCTCATTTTGCAATTCATATTAGTCTTCTTCGACTTTTGCCCAAGCTAAACAGCTAATTAAGACTTATTCTCTTTGTTTCAGTCTGTTGCATCAATTGTCACGAGAGCATCACAGCTAGATCTTGCAGAAAAATGTCACGAAGTCGTCAGCAAAGAGGCTGCTTTGGTATGATTTTATTTATCAGGGCATGAAAATATAGTTTCCTTCCTGCGACCGGACAATATCATGCTTAAATTTCCTGCAACGAAAAGAAAAGTCAAAATATCCAGGTTTCTTGAAAGAGGTCAGGATCCAAAGATAGATGTGCAATTTTGTGTAACCGGTTTTATTTCAGTGCACATTGGGCAGCGACAAAAATGAATTTGTATGAAGTTTGGAGCAATGGAGCTGGGACCCCATGGAAATAGTTTATGATTTCTAAGAAGCATGAAGGAAATCCAATACGTAACTGATGTTGCATTGTTTGTAAACAATATGAATAAAAAGTGTCCCATACAATTTATCTGACGTTATTTTCTAATTCATTTCATTCAACCGAAAATAACTACTTATTTAGTATCTAATTACAGTTCTTGTAAGAGTCTTTGATGGAAATAGTACTAGTCAGTTTAGCAGTTTGTGAAAAGACGAGTGCATACAAACAAGTAATAAGATAAATAAGGCAAAACGAATATTTACAAGATTTATTACATAGCATATTCTCAAATTTAACATAATATTGCCGAGCCTATCCTGGTTAGATGATTATAGTAGCCTGCGAGGGCTTTTCATAATGGACTCGATCGAGTGTCGAAAATATATCAAAACAGAATCAGCATCCACAACTTGATAGTGCCGCTACTGTAAACTCTTATGGGAGGGGTGGAGAGGGATTTCTGATCAGCAAACGAGCTATCGACGTATGACCCTTAGACTCCTGTGCAGACTATTTATACTGTCACTATTTCACGTGCCAGAACATAACTTAAAATCACTGGCATCCTTGTATACGCGACTCTATTGTAACCTACTTAAGACTCTTTTCCCTCTCTTGGGACTAAATAAATTCAGTAACTTTTGCTTGACCTTGTAAGTTGTTTTTCTTACTTTCTAAAATGAGAAACAGAGTGATACACGAAAAAAGAGATGTTTAGAAAAATTTCCTGCTACCGCCCGGTCGCATGGTCAGATGAGTTTTCATGCCCTGTTATTTACGTCGTACTTATGTCGTACTAAGTAATGTCTAATGTCGTACTTGATTGAACATGCCATCAATTCGCTAATAACAACTGCTCGTTGTAAAAGTTGTCTTTTGAAGCAGTTTGATTGCTTTATTCCCCAGCAACTAATGCTCCTTCCCTGGTCTTCTTCGGTGTGTCTCCAGCTGGTTTGAGAATTGTAATCTGTTCCTTTGTACGCCTATAATTTCCGACGTCATGGCAGGATGACTTTAAATTTTTTTTTATGAAACTTTCAGACTAGATATTCGTAAATAACCTTTTGTTTAACCTTGGAAATGGGGACAGATAATCAAAGGCCGAAGAGCCACAATTTTGTTTTTAGGCATGATTTCACCTCATAGTTACAAAGTATTATTTTATTGATAGTAGCAACTTGTTAACAAAAGCTTATTGTTCTTGTTGTGAAATTTCAGTGACTTTAAAGTCTCTATTTTAACTAAAGTATTCTTTTTTGTAGGAAAAAGAGATGTTAGAAATCAAGAATATTCTCATGGCCAAAGGAAACGCAAGAAAAAGAGCTGTATCAAGGCTGAATGAGGTCAGTGCTTTTTTTATATATTCTGCAAAAATTTACGATACATATTACTAAGTTACTCTACTTACAAGCTACTCTACTCTACTAGTAGGACAAGACCACGGGAGCAATAACTGTTTCTACCCACATGACCATTAAATGAAAAATACAAAAAGTACATAAAGGTACACGTAACTACAATAAAGAAAGAAAGAACATTTGCTTGAAAGGGACGTGGTGGTTGTATGACTTGCAAGTGAGTTTTAAATTTCTAATCAAATTCATTTACATTTCGTCTAAACCTAATGCAAAGTCTCATTATTCATCCCATTCAAGTTTCACTTTCGTCTCTCTTGAATATTATGTACGAAGCTGCTTCGTAACGTTTCATTCATTTCTTCATTGTCCATTGGAATTTTCTTTTCCGACATAGAGGCAGGGGATGAAAACCCACCCAACCATGCGACTGGGAGGTCGCAGGAAATTTTCCATTCATGATATCCTTCAGGAAATTTGTCATAATGTATTGCAGAAAGCAAGAGTAACCTATCTACTTATATCTCATGTACAATTGGTATCAACATTGTATATAACGAAACAAATTATAAGATCACTAAAGAACTCAATTTTCCCTATTGCTTTGATACCCAAATCGTAATAGTTGCTAGAATTGAGTTCCAACGTCATTTCATAATTGCTATGGACATGGGGAGTGTAACAGCTATCGTTGGAATGTATCACTAATTAGGTACCAACGATAATAGCTTTTCACCCAAGTGTATTTAAGGTGATGTCTTGGAAGGTGATGAGTGTACGTTGAGCCCAATTTTTCTATGGTTGAAGATGGAGAATATTTCCATTTTCTCTATGCAGGAATTCTTTAGTATGAGTTTTGACCGGTCGCAGGAAGAAAAATATTTTTCCATACCCTGTATAGAGGATATTTCAAATTCTTTTGATAATTTGATTACACTCTTTCAAACGTTTTCCTTCTATCTTGATAACACCACGTGAAGTGTTGATTATAAGTACGGGGTGTCCCAAAAAAGGTACTCTTGTTTGAAAAATCACCAAAAATTTGATTACACGGCCGATCCTCAATTTTCTTTTTTTGTCAAGTAGATCAAGGACCAAATTATTTTCCAAGATATAGCTGATCTTGTAATTTGTTTTAAAATTATCAAATTTAGCTCTTTTTAGGGCTACCTGGTTTTGAATCCTACTGCAAAAGAGCACCGATGATTGCCAGATCAATTTCCTCGTGCATGTAAAGCTTTTAGTTTGGTCATAAATTACAGAAAGAAATGCGCACTATCATTGGAGACTTCAATGATGATAAAAATCTGAAATTTTGACTCTTAGGCAAGATTGAGTATTTTACTTAAAAACTATAGCTCAAAATAGGTTTTCCACCGTGTAATTTTTCTACCTTGCTGAGTCAAACGCAAACATTTTATCATCTATCAATATTTTTGGGTCTTTGAAAGAACAACTGAAAAGAAAATCTTATCAAAGGTTTGATAATCAATTTTGCTGATTTTTTAAACAGGAGTACTTTTTTTTCTGACACCGGGTAGCTTATTGACTCCTAGTTTCATGGGTTTACAATGAATCGAGAATGATTCAAAACGTTCCGAACTGTCTAAGTTTAACATAACCATGATTTGATTCTAATAGTTTTGGCCTGAGCCTGAGGCCTCCTGTTATCGAAAATGTCATAATTTTTCGAATGGTTTCAAATTGAAAACTTGGTCTTTGTCCTGATTCTAAGATTCGTTGATTTTGGATTTTAAACCTACTTACTTTTTTCATAAAAGAGTACTTTGCCAAAAGCGTCATATAGCCTCAAGACCCTATAGAGCTTTTTCCATTCTCCCATTTGTCGAAAGTTTACCAAAATAAAGAGTTTTATATTCATGTCATACGCAATTTTATGTTTTGAAATTCTTTCAACATTACTTTTCAAACTGAATCACAAAATTAGCTATCTATAATCAAGTTGTGCGTTTCAATTGGATCGTAAAACTGGATGAAAGAATTATGAAAACCATAAGACAAATTTACCTAATGATATATCTATGACCAATTTTCCAGGACGATGAATTTGAGATCAGTGACAGCCAGGATGTGAGCGATATTCCAGGAGAGAATCGACCTGCAAAGAGATCCAAAGCAAGCGCTGCTGTACATTCATTACTGGTGTAGACGAAGCACAGTGAACGAAGTGAGTACTGACACATTTTATCCTTTTGCTTCCAGTCTCTGAAATTCAGCAGAACGATCGGAAAGAATTTAAAGGGATGTATCTATCTATTAATTGATTGCACAAGACCTAATAAACATTCATTATTGGTTTAGACGAAGCATACTGGACGCAGTGAGTACTGACTCATTTCATCCTTTTGAAATTCAGCTTAACGATCGGAAAAATGTACAGACATGTATTTATCTATTAATTGATTGCACGAGACCTACTGAAAATT
>REGL01000224.1:44167-66895 GCA_004194395.1 Aurelia aurita complex sp. Pacific | reverse complement strand
AATTTCGATCGAAAAGGCGATTTTGAAGATTTTTGATAGGCAAAATTCAAAACAAACAAAGCCGCAAAAGTTTCTCGGAAACTCAGGTAGCTAGCGCGCTCGTTGTGCATTCCAGAAATTGTTTTTAAGAGCAAATATGAGCATATATCGAAAGAAGAAGGATATATCTACACATCTACCTCAGGCATTTTCTTTCTTTGGTTTAGAAGCTGAGCAGTAAGTGTTTTAATCACACCCAAAAAAATAAGAGAATTGAATCGCCTGCCAAACTCCCAATCGGCTTTTGGATATACAGTGGATATGTAGCGAAATATTGTAAAAGATTTTATCAATGGATATTGAAACATGGAATTTCTCGTGATTCTTTTCCTGATTAAACTCTACGCCCGTTGTAACATTCTTATCGTCTGCCTTTTTCAAATCTTCTATATTCTCTTAGATTCTTTGTGATTGTTAGCTATTGGTCCGGCCCATGTCTTACCACAATTTATCGATCCCAACGAAGAGAATAGAATAACTCCTACTTGGATTACGCAAAAATGAATATCTACAAGATAATTCGGATGATTTACACCGCAACGCGACGAACTCTGAATCTATAAATTCGATTACCTGGTTTTGTCCTTTTTAACGTTTTTAACTGTCAATCATGAATTCAAATCCAGCCCTGTTTAACCTTACGTAATGGCTGATAGGTAAACCAGGAGAAAGGAATAGATAAAGTCATTTTATGCTTTTTACGTGGATTTTAACAAAGTAAATAAACAGTAAAAGATATTAATTTTTTTGGAGCTTGATAATTGCTATGGTTGAAAGAAGTCAAAAGGTGATTTTCAGCAAACATATAGCTTACATTGTTAAGATTCTATGATTTGACAATTGTAGAGAAACTTTCCGTCTCAGATCAAGGTTGGTGGTCATCCTTACTACTCTCTTCCTGCTGCATTGCTTTAGTCTGTAAACATTAGAAAATAGACTTAAAGGGGCTCCGTCTCCAAATTTCGATCGAAAAGGCGATTTTGAAGATTTTTGATAGGCAATATCACACTGACGTTGGTCTGTTTTTTCGAACAGGAAAGTATCATTCTGAGGTTCAGTCTTAGTTTTATAGTCACTGTTTATTGTCATTTGTAGCACATTTCCTTTGTTTGGAAACAAAAAAAACTTTTATGATTGACATGGTGCTTCTCTCAGCCAATCAAATTAATTGACCAAGAATTAGCCCAGATGACATTTTTGTCTCGTTGAAACCTTCCTTAGAAAGTAATGAATGATCATGGGCAGTTGGAGCTTTAAGAATGTCAATCTATCAATCGAAACTAATGATCCCAACCAGGGAAGAGAGGGCCGTGTGTGAAACGTCCGCTACATCATGTTCTTTGATCAATTCTAAATGTAGGCTCAATGATAGAGGGACATTTTTCCAAACTCTGTGCAAGCAACGCTTACCTGGTTTGCAGTCATTTTATGTAGACTCATTACCCTTCCTAACCGTTATTCCGGCGTCATTTCCTATTTAGTCTGGACTGCCTTTAAGTCCCTTTCGCTTGAAGTAAGATCTAGTCTTATATGTGTAATATTACGTCATCCTAGCCTGTTTCTGTTCTCACGAAATCTGAATCTGACCTTAGATGATAAAAGAGAGGTTAACAGGCGACATTAGCCTATGCAAATAATTGTCACAAAGTCCAGTCGAGCTAATATAACGCTTAACACATACTTCATAAAGAGAAGAGATATTACTCGGGCGAAAGCAGAGGGTCCCAAGAAGAAATCCAGCAGTTTAGAGAATTCGAAGGTTTGTAGATTCTTCAGTTAGTTAGTAAGAGGTTTGGTTTCTCGGAGTTTTCTGCTCACCAGTATCTAGTTGGCTGGCGAAAAGACCTTGCCAGCGTTTTGCTTATTAAAAGCAATTAATCATTATTCGCATAGTTGAAATCCTTTCAGAGGCCAGGAGATCGTTACAAAGTTGGTACGCAAGGAAGGTTCTACCTAAATTCTACAACCAACCTTTAATTGGAAGGAAAGTGAAGCACAGACTGCATTTGTAGTTTTGTTTTTTATTTCTTAAGTTACGAAAATGTTGCAAGAAAATTAAGACGAAAGGTTTCGAAGCCAATATGATAAGAGAAAGCTGACTTAGAGAAACAGAACTGATTGAAGAAAAGAGAGGCTTGAACGAGGAGGGTATGAAATCTGACTATGATGAAATGCAGATAAAAGAAGCAAAATTAAGTAGGAATCAGAAAACCTTTTTATGACCGGGACAGAAATCAGGAATGAGGTTGAGTTGGAAAGAGAAGAACGAGCTGCGAAGAATAGGGAGGAGGAAGTTAAAGGCAGTCTGTCACGTATCTGATTGGGTGATTATGACAATATAAAGAACAGGAAATTTGGCTGGCTGCTGATCCTACTGACTTTCTACGGCCGTAGAAAGTGAGAACGATTAGCTCTCCTGTCTTCCAAATACACAGATTCACAAAGACATCCATTGTGTTGAGCTCTGATTTTATTGCAGCAAATCAGATGCATGACAGACTGCCTTCAATCAAGAAAGGACGAGATAAGAACACAGATTCACATCGGAACTGCTTCATGGTTGATTGATTGATTGATTGATTGATTGATTGATTGATTGATGGATTGATTGAGGTACTACCTGATTGATTAGCTTATTAATTGATTGTTCAAAAGATTCACGTGTCAGTTATTTGACTGAAGGATTGATTGATTGATTGATTGATTCATTGATTGATTGAGGTACTACCTGATTGATTAGTTTGTTAATTGATTGTTCAAAAGATTCACGTGTCAGTTATTTGACTCAAGGATTGATTCATTGATTGACTGATAGGTGATTTGATTGGTTTACTGATTGGTGAGCTTGAATTGTTTTGTTGATTTGATCATTGCCCCTGTTCCTGTTTCCCTTTACATTAGTCAGCATAGCTGAGTCCTTCATGTAAAAAGGGAATTGTTTTCACAGTTGGATACTTCATTAACCAATCCTTTTGTCCATAACAGAACATTTGAATAGGAGTTCTTCGTGAGGGACTTAAACTTTAACGGTATCTCTTTGATCTCCGTTGAAGGTCACCAAAGATCCTTTCCTTGCACTGATGTATCTATTTTGATATCAATACTCAAGGATATACATGATTTAATAACATAGGTATCAGTTCTAAGAACACAAATCATGCTAAGCTGCATACAGTTCTTAAGTAGCATGACGTTTACGGAACTGAGAGCGGAATACGTAAAGAGGATATCACTGTGTTAATGGTGACTGAGCTGATGAGGATGTTCCTAGACCGAGAAATATTTCTTCAGTCCTTGATCTGACAGTGAAGGTCAATATATCTATGTTTCACGCAAATATTGTTGTACTGTTCTCACTCACGATCAAAGATCCTGCGATAGGCTGTGAGGTTTCTGCACGCATCGTGAAGCTTTTAAAGAGCCATTGTCACCCAGGGTCCTTTGCGGGCATGCTGAAATTTCAGACGGTCTGAAGAAAGTCAAATTTGGCCTAAGCGGAAACCATAAGTCCCCACTGCAGTAGTTCA
Organism: Aurelia aurita complex sp. Pacific; assembly: GCA_004194395.1. NCBI lineage: Eukaryota > Metazoa > Cnidaria > Scyphozoa > Semaeostomeae > Ulmaridae > Aurelia > Aurelia aurita complex sp. Pacific. The sequence continues at coordinate 63,329 of REGL01000224.1, read as the reverse complement.
GCTGATAGGTAGAAAAGTTTTACTTTAGTTGAGGGTTGAGGCCTTCATCAGTTCAACTTCTATCAGATTCCAGACAGTCTGAAATTGTAGCGTGCCCGCAAAGGACCCTGGGTAACAATAAATCTTTAAGTGTCATGATTTGATTTTGTAATTCTTCAACAAAGATTCTTGGTGAATATTTTACTGAAAATGGAGGATTTTTGTATGCAAACGATCAGAATCAAAGCTTGTGCGATTATATCGTTCGAGTCCTTTGAATTAGATTTGAATCCTGACATCGATTGCACATTTTGCTAAATTTACCCAGCCTTCGTAGCTAAAAAGGGTAGACTTGCCCCAAGTATATCTCTTCATCTCTTCAGTCCGTCTTACCGTTCCCTTTTCGGTAGTTCCTGGATCCGCCATTCCAACATTCCGGAGCTACCGAAAAGGGAACGGTTTTATTATTATTTATTATTATAACATTCTTTAAAGTTGGTTATTAAAAATAGCTCTTCTTCAAGAACTAATAAAGACCAACTATTTACAAAAACAAAAATAAATTACAGTTCATGATAAGAAACGAAAATACCCTAAAATACCCTATTTACAAATTTTGCAACGGCAAGTCTCTCCAATCCATTTTTTTATGCATGACTTAAAAGAACAGACGGAGGTGGCAATTTTTGTATCATTGGGCAGGGAATTCCATAATATGCTACCACGAAAAGATAAACTATCGTTGCCATAAGTAGTTGTTTTAGTTTGAGGCAACATCAACAGATTCTTTGATCGTAGATTGTAATTATTGTCCTTTTCATGGAACATATCCCACAAAAAAGAAGGGTTTTGTTGTGTTAAACTGCTATAAACCTCGAGCATTAACTTTTGCAAGTTCTTTTGATGAATAGTGCACTCCTTTCCTCTCTGTAACAACTCATCAAAAGAAGATATAAAATCGTTGAAGAGAATTCGAAGCGCTCTCTTATGGGTGCGATTGAGATCATTATTCGCAACCTTTCCGCAAAACATCCATATCAACGGACAATAATTAAACTGAGACATTATGAATGAGTTGTACAGTAAAAGAGATTGTTTCTCATCTAAATAATTTGAGACTCTAGAGAAGGCACTGATCTTGTTGTTTGCTTTTTGACATAATTTTGCCACATGTTGGTCGAATTTTAGTCTCGAGTCTATGGTAATCCCCAATAATCTAACACTACTGACAATATCAACAGATACATTTCCAATATCGAGAACAATATTATCATTTGTCTTCAAACCGAGTAGCATAACTTGGAATTTTGATGGATTGGCTACCATTTGATTAGTTTTGAACCAAGAGATCGCTTGAGACATATCTTCTTCTAGGTTTGAAGCCACACTTTCAAAAGTGTCATCACAAGAAAAAATGGTGTTATCATCAGCAAAATTGCACACCTCCGAATGTTCGACGATGTAGATGAAGTCATTGAGAAAAATATTGAATAGTAGTGGCCCTAGCACAGAGCCCTGGGGGACACCAGTTTTTGTTTGTAACCAGTCACTATATGTTGAGCCAACCTTTACTCTCTGCTTTCTATCTGAGAGGTAATTTGCTATCAATCTGAGACCCTGCAGACCAAAACCATACGCATTTAATTTAGCAATAAGTAAATCATGAGGCATGCAGTCGAATGCTTTTGATAAGTCCATCAAAATCATACCAGCAACACCTTTCTTATCTAATGTCTTGCGAATAGTTTCAATAAGTCGAATCAGGGCATGTTGTGCACTATGTCCTTTTCTATAAGCACATAATAGATTTGATATCTTCGCAGTCACAAAAGAATTGATCTGTTTAGCTATCAAACGCTCAAAGACTTTGGACATCGCTGTTGCTACACTAATTGGTCTATAATTTACTTTACAGGTGGATTCAGAACTTTTGTATAACGATGATACATCGACGGCCTTAAGGGGGTCGGGGAACTCACTAGTGAATAGCATCGTGTTGAAATATTTAGTAATCTCGATGTGACACAATCCGGATATTAATTTAAGAATGTCAACTGAAATACATCCACTCGTTTTCTTCGAATTATCTAGCTGCCTAATTTCATTCCAAACATCATTAGGGCTAACAGGATGAAACTCAAACGTCTCGTTATTTACAACATTATTTCTAATCAACAATACACTAGGGTGGTTGTCGTATTTCTTGATGGCATTCAAAACAGGGTCCTGCAAAGGGACATATGATGGTGGGGTCACAGGAGCCTCAATAGGTAGTGTAGCAGTGATATTAACAAAGTACTCGTTAAAACATTCTGCTATTTGTTTGTCACAGGTGATTCTTGAACCATTTTCAACGAGAATGATCTTCTCTTGAATATTTGATGATTTGCTGGAAAATAACGGCTTAAAAGTTTTCCAGAAACGTTTATCATTACCAATAGTTGCGGGATCTAAACTTCGAAAATATCTCTTCTTTGCAACTTTGTTTAGTTTAACAATTTTATTCCTTTGCCTCTTATACCTACGGTAAGAAACATAGGGCTCAAATCTTTAAAAAGTTCGGTGTAAAATTCTATTGCAGTTTCCTTTGAAATAAATGGCTTGGAAGGAGCTTAGGGTCTTTTGCTGCAAATCTGCCGTGGCAATTTATTGATATTGATTGGTTTCAATATTGCGGCATTTATTAAATTTGAGGCTATGACGTCATCAAATTTCTAAATCCTAAACTAGAAAAGCTACAGATTTCTGCTTGCCGCCATTGTAGACCTTCATAAACTATGGTTTCTTTGAAGGTTATAAAATGTTTCCTCTATTAGTTTAGGATTTACGACTGCTTAAATTTTTTCCAAATTTCCCATGAATTTTGTCAAAAATAATAAAATTGCCGCCATTTTGAAAAAAATCAAGATATCAAAAAATTTCCACGGCAGATTTACAACAAAGTACCATAAGTTCCTGTCGAACCATCCAACTCAAAGAAAACTGCAAAAGAATTTTACACCGACCTTTTTAAAGATTTGAAAGATTTGAGCCCTATGCTACGGAAAGACGGACTGAAGAGATGGACTTGGGGCAACTCTATAAAAAGGGTCGAACGTTTTCCGTTCCGTTACGTAAGAAGGAATTAGGCCCTTAACACCATACACAGCTCAAGTGGTCGAGAAATATCCTCAACAAGCTTAGTGGGTTCTTGCCTTTTTCAATATTATTTTAGCCATATCTTACATTTCCTGACCGTCCCAAAGTTATTTTAGTATACAGTTTCACTAAGACTTGCTTCCTTCCTTCCTTTTTATGTCACATCTAAAATGATAGCTGTAAGCCTAATATTTACTGTTGCATTTATATCAAGATTTTTGGGATTCCAGACCGGATGACATCGATGGTGTACCCTTCATTGGATATTTGGTCGTTTTTGAATTTAGATCTTGAATTTAGGTGGGTTAAGATCGTAGCGATTACAAAGACTCGGTGTAATAAGTCTGGGCAAACCATCATTTTGAGGTTCTTTGTATCCATAGAAGTAAAGATTAACAGATTTTTATGGACATAGATTTAGAAAATGGGAAAGCTACAATGTAGTTCATACTATTTATCATTATCAAAACAGATCTCACTGTTTTATGGTTACATAGAACAGTTTGGAGATTTAATGGCATTTAGCCATTGCAAAAACATGTTCGATAGTTTTGTGTTGAGGTCATGAAAGATATATTCTCCATACATAAGTTACACTTGCCCATTTAGTAGAAATATTTCGCTCGAACCAGACTCTTTGGGTCTTTAGGCAGAATTCTATCCAGTAAGGAGGTTTTAGCTGAGACTGATTACAAATTCGTAGTTATCGCTATTGATAGACTGATGGACGCTCAAACAGTTTGATCAAAGAAATTTTTGTTATCGTTGTTGTTGTTGTTATTGTTGTTGTTGCTGTGATAGCTGGGACTATTTCATGAGTCTAGTGTTAGCTACTCAAATTGTACAGTCTGGCAGACATTCTGCTTGTGGGAGCAGAAGGTCTGGATGGTATTGAATCTGAGCATAGGTTCCAAATCTTTAACTCGGCGTAAAAAGGTGGATGTAAGATTCAATGACCTATTTCTTCTGATTGAATGGCTTAAGAGAAACTTTAGGTATTTATCTGTAATTCTACCGTTGGACTTTCCAGAAATTTTGAATATTTTTCAAAATTACAGCGTATTTTCCATTTCAGCTCATTTTAGGATGTGACGTCATCAAATTTCTAAATCATAAACCAGATGAGTGACAGACTTTTGCTTGATATCGTATTGTAGGCATCCATAAACCATAGTTCTCTTCGAAATTACTTTATGTTGCGTCACACGGTTTAGAAATTACGATGGTTTTAAGTTTTTTTGAAAATTTTTCTTGAATTCTTGAAAAAGAAGAAAAACACTCTAATTCTGAAAATATTAAAGATTTCAGAAAAGTCCAACGGTAGAATTATAGAGAAATAGCTAAAGTCTCGTTGAAGTCACTCAGTTCAAAGAAATAGGTCACTCAATTTTACACCAGCCTTTTTAAAGATTTGGAACCTATGCTTTGAATCTGTCATATCTACCGCTTTCAGAACCCAATAGAATACGCATTCCATATCTGCTAAGTTTACCGTAAGCGGAGTCGGTACCAATGAAACACAACCAAAGAATTGCGGAACATCAGATGAGAGTAGCGCTCTTATGACGTATAATCCATAGCATTAAAGTTCAAGTGGGAAGGACGGCATTTGCTGCCCAAAAGCATGTACCCACGCGTACTTCTTGCCCTTCTAATACCTTCAATAACAGACAGGAGCGACCGTCTTCCTTTGTATGTCAGTAGGGATTATATTAAGAGGATATCAACTTGTTTACTGTGGCTGTTTCGACAATTGCAGTTAGACAATGGTTAGCTTGTTTCTGGAAGATTCGAAATCAACTGCGTACTACGCAAATTGGAATTCAAGGTTGCTAGTGTTGCATTCGTCACAATAATTCCGAGAAATTGTCACGATTAAAAGGAGAGGGTAAATGAACAGTAAATGGTGTTATTTATTACTTAAATTAATTTGAAAATTTGACATCGTACAAAGAACTAAGATTTACACGACGTTTCGAGCATAACTCTTCATGGGGTTCATCAGGTTCACCAGGTTCTTCATCAGGTTCATCAGGTTGTAACCTGATGAAGAGTTATGCTCGAAACGTCGTGTAAAACTTAGTTCTTTGTACGATGTCGAATTTTTATATTATTTTATGTCTTTAAATACAATCTACGTACAACACGCACAACAACTTTGTTTTTTATTTATTTCTTGATTGCCCTAAGATAGACAATCTCCCATTTGAGATACATCCCTTGTTCTACCCCCTCTCCAAGTTCAGTTGAATGTGAAGGGGTTTCCTCGCTTTAAGGAGACAGTGCCCCCTTTCTTTTCATTTCATTTAGACATTCATTTTTAAAGATTCTGTAAACTACAAATTCTTAAATCTGAGGTTTTCATTCTGGGTTTTTTAATTTCGTAATTTTGCCATGGAGTGAGATTGTGCCACACGAATAACATAAATTGCATGCTGTAAGTCCATATCACATTGTGACGTAATTTTCTTATTTAATAGAAATGATTTTCTCAAGAGTCTCAAGAAATCCCCTGTCACTTGTGGAAAAGAAGCCCGTACTTGATTCGCTTAGCAAAGTAGAAACTTGTCTATTAGTCAGCTGAGCTTTTCGCAAATTTTCTAAGAAAATAAGATGCAAGCATGGGTGATTCTGACACGGCAAGAATGTGTCTCACTGCTATTTCAAATGAAGTTGAATGCTTAGCTCGACGTGGAGAATGTGTCTAACTTGCTATTTATAAACTTCAGATGAATTTTAGGCAGACAAAATAGACAAGAAGGAAAGCATTCAAATTCATCTGAAGTTTATAAATAGCAAGTTAGACATATTGTCCACGTCGAGGTAAGCATTCAACGTCATTTGAAATAGCAGCGAGACACATTCTTGCCGTGTCAGAATCGCGCATGATACAAGTATCCAAATGACCTCATTTTTTCAAGAAGAGATCTAAAAGTTAGCGACACAGATTCAACAGTGCTTGCTGTCAGTTTCCAACGTTGTTGAGTGGGCTTCACCGTCAGTACGCGCTACCACATTTAAGGAAAACACTTGGTCAGTCACTGCTAGTGAGAGATGGGTTCATGCTATTGTGTAGGCGAATTTTCTAGATTCTTGATAGATTCCTCGAGCCTGGACCTCAGAAGGATCTCTGGGTTGTTCATGTTGCTCGTCAAACCCTAAAGCACCATGCCAATCACAATGGCGAATTGTGTGCTCTTGGGCTGTCTCTCTCTTACGACTATTCTTGGAACAATTTAAATTTAATTTTAAGTGCCATTCATAATGGTAGCTAACTATAAATCCTTTCCCACTATGGATGGCACGTAGTTAATTAGCCTTGTTGTTTTTGTAAATAGTTGTTGTTTTTTAAATGAATAAAGAAAAAAAAAGAATTTTCTAGCCCAATGTCCTGCATATTGTAACTTTAGAGGCCAAATCATTCCTGTGTAGCTAAAGTTGAACTTGTACCAACAACTCATTATTTGCAGTAACAGCTAGGCAGCTACTATCTAAGGGCTGGCTTTTTTATTATACAATACAGGCTAACGTTACTAAGAAGTTATCCATTTTAAAATTGAAACAGCCTTGCAACACAGCAAGAAACCGCAAAAGATTACCACTTTACAAGAAACTACAGCCTGAACCTTTGGTTGAAACAAATGATTTGAAATGTTGTGATTCATCACACAATATTTGCCAAGAGATGCAAATCGCCAACTTTAGTTAACAATGAGCTTTTTTCAAGGAAAATGATCGTACCCCTCTTTCTATTAAGAATGTAGAAATCCAAAACCCAGTTTCTCATTGACGAGTTTTTACTGTACCACACACCTTATGTCATTTTATTATTTATTTTTTTCATACATTACTGTTGTTTTGTTTTTCATATCAACGTTAATACGTTGCCATTAAATTTTGATCAGTTCATATTTAATGGCTTTTTGGTTTACATCAGGCCGACAGAAGAAAATTTACGCAAAACTCGCGATAGTGCGAAACTTGGGAACGTCGAGCCTCTTTTGACCATGCAACATTTCTCGAACTGAGACAACACTGGATGTTTTCTCTTGAAGCTTATAATTCCAGATGCTTTCTTTAATATGTGGAACGATGACGTCATTTTAAGCAGTTTTTGCTAATGATGATGATGCTAATGATGATGATGATGATGATGATGACTGCGTAGGCGATGTGCCTCTGCGTACCACGAAGCCACGAGCTTGGTTATTTGTCACAGTTCTCAGTTCTCAGTCGACTAAAATAAGCAAGTTTATGATTCCAGATGCTTTCTTTAATCTGTGGAACGATGACGTCGTTTTAAGCAGTTTTTACTAATGATGATGATGCTAATGATGATGATGATGATGATGATGATTGCGTAGGCGATGTGCCTCTGCGTACCACGAGGCCACGAGCTTGGTTATTTGTCACTGTTCTCAGTTGCACGTTAAAGATATGTGGTTAAGCTACTGACAGATTGGTACATGATCGACAGCTCCGGGTTGCACTTATAACAAATTGCTGTAGTGACCTGAGACAGTTGGAGGGAGTCATAGCAGGAGGAGCGTAAAGATTTCAAAGTTGTACAGCATAAAGTTGATAAAGCACATACTTAGTTTAGAACTGTTCAGTTCAGTGGAGCTGGACAGCACATTGCAAAAAGTCAGCTATATTCAAGGTAACTGCTTTTCTACCAATTTTCATTACTTTTGATGGATAGCTTTTCATGTTATTCAGTGTAGGTGTAGAGTTTATGAAGCACGGACAGACTTTTAGACCTGTTCAATTCAAGAAATGAAGAGATTTCATTATAGAGGCTACTCTGATTTAAAGTAACTGCTTTTTTAACTAAAATTTATTGCTTTAGATGGGTAGCCTTTCCAGTTATTTAGTGTAGGTGTAGAGCTTATGAAGCACGGACAGACTTTCAGACCTGTTCAATTCAAGAAAGGAAGAGAGGTTACTGTGACTTAAAGTAACTGCTTTTTTAACTAAAATTTATTGCTTTTGATGGGTAGCCTTTCAAGTTATTTGTGTAGGTGTAGAGCTTATGAAGCACGGACAGACTTTTCGACCTGTTCAATTCAAGAAAGGAAGAGATTTCATTTTTGAGGCTACTCTGATTTAAAGTAACTGCTTTTTTACCTACATTCATTGCTTTAGACGGGTAGCTTTTCAGGATATTGAGTGTAGAGCTTATGGAGCACGGACAGACGTTTAGACATGTTCAATTCAAAAAAGGAAGAGAAAGACAGAAAGTTAGAAGAAAGTGACCTCAGACAGTCAGAGTTAGAACACCAGTGAGCGTCGATTGGTCAAGTTCTAGTTTAGACTCTATAAAGTGCAGGAAGAGTTCAGAGCTGAATTGTTCATGAAAGTTAGAGAGTCACTTAAATTCAAGGCAACTCTATCATGAAGGTGTTTTGGCGCAGTGGTGTAATCCTCTGACTTTGCAGCCAGAACAGTCAGGCGGACAGGGTTCGATACCCGGTAGAGCCCCACCACTCGAGCGTCATGACAAGGGGTCACGGACTCTATTAGCGCTTAGCTGTGATCCCAGCGCTTGGCAATAAAAATCGCAACTTCACCTATTATATCTTTTTGGAGAGTCTGTTCACAAGCTAGTTCCACGTTTGAAGATTGTCAGTACTCATTATTTTAGGCGGATATCTTTTTCAATAAATTGCATCGAGAGAAAAAAGTTTAGCTCTGAAGAAGTCTCGTCTGCCAAGGCGAAATATCAGCTTCTCTTATATATTTATAATCAATATATGATTTAAGAAATAGTCTTTGCTTTCGCGTTGTTTTGCGGTGTTCATACATATGCCTTCAAATATCTTTTTACAAGTTTAGTTGTTAATTTAGAGTTTCCAAAGCACGCAGTCGTCATTATTTCAGTGGGGATGGCCCGATGGTAGCATGCTTAGCTATACCAAGCTTAAGGGTAGTGGTTGGTGGAATATTTGAAGTTCTTTTTGGTGCAGGTTCACTCTCCTCCGCCGGTTTCGAGTTCCGAAGTCCATGGTTCCTGGTTCCGTAGTTGTGTAGTCCATAATTCTGTGGTCCGTAATACCGGCGGAGGAGAGAAGCGCAGGTTGGTATTGTTCATAAGGAAAGGCATCATGGGTGTGCGGCCTATCAAATATCGTTACGCTTGAACCCTTTAACCAGTCATAAATCTCCTTCACAGAGTAACCCAGCTGTTAAAAGCGATAGGCGTCGGTACAATGTATACTTGAATAAGATAAACGTTCGACAAAACGTTTAGCAAGTTCAAATTCATAACGAAATTGAACTGTTTAAGTCGAATAAACGAGCCTCCATCCGCAGGGTATATTCTTTTGGCGCACAGAAAGCGGTGGTATTCAGGCTACAGACTGTCAAGTTAGATTAAACATCGAAGCCCTCCAGGTGTGGTGCAGAATTTAAGAGGAGACTGGCTTCATCCTGACAAAGATATAACCCAGTATAGCATAGGGCTCGAATCTTTGCAAAACTTTAATACCGGGTGTCCCAAAAAAATGTATACAGATTTGGTTGACTCCAGCGATGTGAATTCAGTTTTAATCAATGGCGAGTCAGTCTAAAAATGTTCCTCGATAGTTAACTTGAACATAAATACCTCGTTTTTTGGTATTGGTGGTTTGAGAGCAGAGATATCAATCTTAAAAGCTCAAATGTGCATCCACTTGCAAACCAGAGCTTTGACTGGCCTAAGCAAATTCCTGAAGCACATCCAAAGTTAGAACTGAAATTAATGAAAAATTAAGAAACTTCCCAATGGGTGACTGTGGGTGACTTCTGAAAAACAGAATAACACAAGATCTAATATTGTTCAAAATTTATCAAGGCTATCGTTGATTTATACGATGCGCCTTAAGAAATTGCTTAGGCCAAAAGGCTAAAGCTCTGGTTTGCAGGGAGAAGCAAATTTGAGCTTTCAAGATTGATATTTCTGCTCCCAGAGCACCAATGCCAACAAACAAGGTATCCATGTTCAAGTTAACTATCAAGGAACATTGTGAGAGTGATTAACCATTGATTAAAGCTAAATTCACAGCGCTAGAGTCGACCAAATCCGTATACATTTTTTGGGACACCTGGTATTAAATGTGCAAAATGTTATTGCCCCATTCTTTCAACTGAATTGAATTGAAGGAAATTTATGTAATTTGCCATAATCCCAGAGAGAGCATTTTTGATAGCATGATTATTTTCAGAATCACAGCGTTTTTAAGTTTTATCACGGCAGGCACATTTTGAAATTAGGCTTTGAAAATTTTGAAGATGGCGGGTTTTAGCTGCATCGCTTGCAGTGTGACTTGACGGTTTCGATAATGCGAGAGCAGATGAACACAGAAGAAGAAGAATCGTGGTGCTTTCACCGTTTAATTGATGCTAAGCATGCTTTAGTTGACAAAAGGCCGGAGGTATGTTGCGAAGGTTGTTGATTTTTTGACATTATTAGGCCATAACGGACACAAAATGATAAGGTAGGCCAACATTTGATCTTCGCGTTGCCTGTGCTTTGACGGACATTAAAAGCTCCTTAAATTATAAATTGATTAAAGAAAGTCAATATGACCAGCACAAGAAATACTCAGTTCTTGAAGGTCTACAAGATGGTAGCAAGCAAAATACTGTAGTTTTTGGCTTATGATTTAACAATTTGATGACGTCACAACTTCAAAACTAGCAGGAATTTTTATAAATGCTGTAATTGTGATATCAAAAATACTCTCTCTCACCAAGGGTAAACACTGTAACCCAGAATAGAGATATCATTCTAACGACAAGCAAACATCTCTTTGAGATCCAAAATTGACTCTAATTTCCACAAGTGGCTACTTGAGGATAAAAATTGGTCTAAAGGTGATTTAAGTTATCTATTTCACCTCACACAAGTCGCCTTTTGCCCAGGTCGAAACTGATCTTTCGTAACTGATCTCTCGTAACTGATATCGTTAGATCCACGAAGCAGCTTAGTTAGTGCTGTGTAGCTGTCTTGAGGGATCCCAAAATCTGAAATTAGGCCATCCTAGATCTCCTACTGGATTTATTTTACCGTGATTAGTAAATTATTAAAAAACGATGATCCCTTTGATCTTGACTTGAACAATGAAGTGTACATCCGCTGGTTTTGAAATTAGCCAATAGGATTGAAATCAACGGAGACTAGTCTTTAAAGAGTATGTGTCATCCGGCATGCCTTGCACGTACCGTCTCTTGCTTGGCCTTTGTTGTCGCCACTTTCATGGGCCATGAAAATGGCGACAATAAAGACCAACCACTAAACGGCCCCATGCAAGGATTGCTGGATGAAACAGACCCTTTTAAATGCTGTTCAAAGTTTTGTTCAGTGGTTCGAAACCTTTCATGAAATTGCAACAGGCAATTATCCTTCGAAAAGATGATTTTTTGGAAATTTAGACGGTCTGGTGTGGAACTGCCAGTCCTCTTTTTTCTTTGACTGTTTTTAATCTCTAAGCTGCCTGGTTTCCTAACATCATTTCGATTAAGGTGAATGTCAAGCCTTTACTTAACAAAAAATGTGCGTTTGGTCTCCTCTGCAACATCGAAAACTGGGAACCAGGCTGTATCTTAGCATGAGGAAGCTGCGTAGTACAATGAAGACTTACACTCCTCCTATGCTAGTTATCTAGTCTCAGAATGCTAGCTATGTCCCTATTGAAGATGGCAAACATATTGCTAAAATCATAAACCTGAATCATTATACTAACGTATCAATTTGACACTGTTACCGTGAGGTCACCATTGTTATCCTAAGGATTTCTCTAAGGCAACCTCAATTTGACACTGATTACAAGCGAGGCTTTACAAGATAAACAATCAGAGCCTCGGTTTTTTTGCCGCTGGAAGACAAATAAATATAGAATCCGCAAGATGCGTTCGGTTATTCAGGGTTTGCAGGTTATATATGTTACAGTTGCCACAGCTTTATCTGATGTACCTTACTGCTGGGTGTTTGGCGAAGGGACACCTTGTAGGAATTGCCAAATCTCGATAGTTCCACTTGACTTCTCATCATCTGGGAACGCCACGGAGAACGTGAAGATCAAATGTTGGCCTACCCTAGGCCTACCTCAGTTTTTGTCCGTTATGGCCTAATGGGTTTCCATCCTGCCCAAATACGACAGAAGGCCCTGGGGACGAAGTTGTATCTGTTTCGCAACTTTCTTAATTCTATTTCAATATCTCATTAATAAACGAGCGTCAATATTTCATTGCTGTAGGCACATTTTAGCAAATAACGTCGCTATCTTCTGATATGTCTCTGATATTATGTTTGCTATGATCCTCGCAATCAACTATGGAATACTATTCTTCAAAGATTACATGGTAAATCTAGGGGTATTAGAAATGTAAACATCTTGCCAAAATATTTACGAATGTATTAAAAAGATGATACGAGAATTACTTTGTTAATTGATGCTGAAAAGGGAACATGCAAAATGGAACGATTGAACTACAGAACAGAACGATGGAATGGAACAGAATGGTGGAACAGGACTATGAATAAAACGGAGTATTTTTTCCTTTCAAAACAAACAGATACCTTGTACCTGAAATCTTAATAAGTATTGAGCAATCACAGTGATTTCTGAAATTCAGACGGTACATATGCGTACTTGATGTCATCCCTCAATCATTGGGTGCTTTTGCTGTCCTATAATGCACTGCAAAAGGACTTTTAGATCATCTGAAAGTCTGTGGAGCTAGGCCAGTTTTTTGTTTTCAGATCGCTTCTTCCACATCGAATGAAAATTCAAGTTACAATGGACACAAGTCTAGAATAATTCACCGTTGCATGCTGCCCCATTGTTCCATTTGCTCATAACCGTTCCATTCTGTTCTTGGTTTTATAGATAACCAAAACCAAAGCGACAGTAACAGTAAAATCACTGTGGATAAGACACAGATAAAAGCAGTCTTTAAGGAGCATGTGAGAGTGACCCTTACTTTGTTTAAGTCTTCTTATTAAGGGCTTTAAGAAGCGTGTTAGGCTGGGAAAATCCTTAGGTATATAGATTTTGATAGGTGTGGAACGTGTCACTGCTTGCTGGTTCTATATATCATTTAGTGAAGCAAGAGGCAATTATTCGAGAAAAATGATATTCATTTATTCGTCATAGCAAGCATCTTCGGGGGCCGACGATCGACGCTGGTATCATGGCCTTTTCTTTTTTCGAATTATCGTACCAAAAACACTTCATATGAGCTACTGTACAATACTACGAGGACGATGCCGGGGGGAGCAAAAGACAATGACAACTCCCTGGCTCATGCAACTAAATTTCCATCCACTAGGATTTGTTTCACACTGGAAGTCAGGCCAGCACAGGGGATAATGCTAAACACCACCGACAACAACTGCCGCTGCTACTCTTCCCCCTCCAGAGTCTCCACCACTCAGAAACACTGCGCCTGTGCTGTCAGGTCAGAGTTCATAGTTCGCAATATCATGGATTTGAAAATGTCAGCTTGCAACAGAATAAGCATTTTTACTAATTTTAAGGTGTGTTTTATTGGTAATTCTAAACCTACCAATTTCGGATAACTGTAGACTTCGCAGAGACGGAACTATGATTCTCAATCATGCACACGAATTTTTGAAACGGCAGGCTTTGGATTCACCTTTGCGATCCGCCAATGAAAACGAGAATTCGCTAAAGTCGGCAAAGCCTTCTGCCTTTTGGAACATGAGTACCGTTTTCAGAATTGGTACCAATGAAAAACACCCTCTGAGAGATCCTGAGGTCAAGATAGACCATTTCACGTAGCAGACACACGCATTCCTGAATTTAACCCCTTTTTGAGCCAGCCCGCCCAACCGCACTCCCCGCGCCAGCCCGCCTCCTTATTAACATCGAAGAATGCTCCCTGAGAGTGATTAATTAAAACTAACGTTTCTAAGCAGCGTTTGATTTGATTTGAACATTTCACATTTGATCAGCTTTTTTGCGGATAATCTCATGTCAAAAGAGTTATATTAAGTTGTATTTATCTAAGGTAAAGACCATCATCTCATACTCAAAACAAATTTTATTCCCCAAATCAACATGTAAATCTTAAGATCCATGTGAGATGGTATTCCTTTTGAGTGCAAATTTGGATTCTCCTTGATAAAACCGATGTTATGAATAATTAAAGACCCTCGATAAATCTGCACCGTTCCTCACCGCATTTTCTAATTCTGGTTTTATGAAATATGTACTTTTGCGAGGAGTGCACTCGATCATATATTAATTATTTAAAGCGAGGCTGACGTTTACTTACGCTCTACAGGGGGTGTCGTTTGACACTCTTTCGCCTTATTACAGTTAATGTGGACTCATGTTGCAAATAAAGCCTCTGTCGGTAATATCAATGCGTTGTGAAATGTATCATTGTTTCGGTTGGTAAACAGTTGATCTGAGGGTGCTTTAAATAATCTCTTTTTAGCTTATTAAAGCATTTTGCCTCTTTTTGGCACAGGCGATTATTTGTGGAATAATAAACCCTTTAGCCATTCTACAAAAGACAGAGCCTGGATGGAGTGTTATTTTCATACATTTTTATGCGCGTGGTTCGATCAAGTGGCGTTAGAGCTTCTTTCACCATTGTGCACATTCGAAAATTCTACAAAGTGTATTAGCTATAAAAGGTCTGTTGCCCATAAGAAGTGCCTTGTGTGCCTTTTGCCATTATCTGCTATTAGAACGTAGTTGTTGCCTTGCATTTTGAACTTCTGTATATATTCTCAGTGTCTCCGCAATCCTACAAACTAAGGCGCGAGCTTAGGCGAACCATGTACTAGCCTGCGTGCAGACTGTCCTGTCCAAGAGTCTGCACGCCGGCTAACCATGTACTGGCTAAACGAGTAGATATACGGAGCTATGGCGACTATGGCGATAAGATGAGACAGCACAAAAGAAGGCCACGCACATTTTTATTGTCTTATTGTTTGGTCATCTTATTGTTTTATTGTCTTATTGTCATTTTCTTATTGTTTGGAGAACATAGAATACGAAAGGAAATATTTAGATTGCCCAGTCCCCTTGGTGACGCCACTTTTACACCATTGATTTACTTAAAGACCTATTTATTGTCAAGCAACAAGTCCAGTGTTTTCCAAAAATTAGTGTATTTCACTGACCCATATAGACATGACTGATGCAGCCCATCAATTTTCGAGTACCTGGTGGGCCTAAGAGGGTGCTATCTTGTCATGTTTTCGAACGATTTTCTTCAGGGTTAAAGAATCAGGGTGCAACACAACAATTCTGATCATTATTATTCGACAACACCCAACCCCCTGAGCCACGAGCAACTAGAATCTGCTCTTAATGCAAACAGAAAGCAGTGGTTGAATTTATCGTCCAGACTTGCAGAATATAAGATTTATGTTAATTCTATCTCTTAATCCACATTTTAGAATCGAAGATTTGTACACAGTCAAGGCAGAGATTGGTAGATTTTAAGATAGTCACTTGCTTGTGAAGAGCTTGGAAAGTCAGCTGCATTTTCGACGTGAGTTTAATGTTGATTATTTTCGATTGTTTACTCTCATGTTTTTGCTATGCCTGACAACTGTTTATTACTGGACCCCAAGATGACGATTGCGACCATCTCCTTCCCTGTTGATCCCTTTGACTAACGTCTCTCTTTTAATAGGTATAAGTCGCAACAGGACATTCCCCGTGATCTAGCCACGGATCTAGCTAAGTAACAACAATGGGATGTTCGAAAGGCAAGAAAAGACCTTGAAGGTGTTGTGGCGCAGTGGTGTAATCCTCTGACTTTGCAGCCAGAACAGTCAGGCGNTTGACTAACGATTCTCTTTTAATAGGTATAAGTCGCAACAGGACATTCCTAGTGATCTAGCCCCGGATCTAGCTAAGTAACAACAATGGGATGTTCGAAAGGCAAGAAAAGACCTTGAAGGTGTCGTGGCGCAGCGGTGTAATCCTCTGACTTTGCAGCCAGAACAGTCAGGCGGAATGGGTTCGATACCCGGTAGGACCCCACCACTTGAGCGTCATGACAAGGGGTCGCGGACTCGATTAGGTCTGCTCTATTTCTGCGATCCCAGCGCTTGGCGCTGTAAAACGCAACTTCACCTTCACCTTCACCTTCTCTCTGTGTCAACTGCTCTCACAGAGCAGCTCAAAGAATCTTGCGAATTTTCCGATATTTTGCGCAACTATACGATTACTCGATTTTCGACAAGTCAAGTGTTGGGTTCGAACCAGTACTTCTATATCGAGAAGTGTTAATTGTTCAAAAGTTCGACAGGCAAGCTGCAAGGAAGGACGCTCTCTATCCACCGCTCTCACAAGAGTGCTGGGAAGTTCGAACCAATAGTTCTACATCTCTATGAGTTCAATATCTCGATAGCTCGATAGTTTGAAAATATGAAGCTGTAAGGAACGATCTACTCTATCCACTGTTGCTACAGAAAAGCCTAAAGAATCAAGCTAAAAGTTTTTCTCAACTATGTCTCGAAAACCAGGCAGCCCAAGAAATCAAGAAAGAGCTAAATTTGCAAATTTTAAATGCGATCAAAAGATTGGTCTTTAATCTGCTTGTCAAAAAAGAAATTTGAAGATCGGCCATCTAATCAAATGTTTGTGAGTTTTCAAACAGGAGAACTTTTTGATGGGATGCCCAGTAGTTCGGTAGTTCAGTTCTCAAAAACCAGTTTGGGAAGGCTTGGTAATTTGTTTTCAAAAGTTGGTACCAAACGAAAGTCAACCAATTCCATTGCATACCCCCCAACGAAAGGATCCTCGATTGCTGTACGCATTGCAAAAGTGCACGTGTAAGTGCTCCAATCCACACAGGCACACAAAATCAATTGACATTTTAGTTTTCAAGAGCCTTAGTGATTTGTGTCACTTAATGATTGGTTAACAATCAATTCATTAGAATAAAAAATTGACAACTCTCTGGTTTACACATCAAGTGCGACATTGTAATTCATGGCTAAGGCTATTGTTTATGCCAAAGTGTGACTGTGTGATTTAGGTGTATCATGGTATTGGTGGCATGCACCTTGTTAAGAGATTGTTTCAAATATACCTACTGCTGACGTGCTTCTGCATACCTCAAGAGACCTCTCAGTTATTCTGCAAAAGACTCTGGTTGAATTGGTGCACAAGTGGTTCACATTGGACAATTCTTTAAAATGTACACAAATATCGTTCAATCCATCTTTTTTTAGACTAGGAAAATTTTTATTGCTGCTAACGAGATCTGAATACCTCTTTGCTTACGTATTTCATTAGGCCCTTCAACCACATTAATCAATAAAAGTGGGTTCTCTTGCATTTTTGCGGGGATATTTCAAATAAGATTTAAGAGTGGAAGACCGTCGCTTTAAGCTTGAGGCAGCCAACCTTTCCTTTGACACAGTGCTACATAAATGTAAGCTTCTAAGGCAAGACTTACCAGGATATTTCAAGGACGGACTCCCTGCTTCATCAAGTGCTACATCGTCAAATCTTTTGTTGATGAACAGGTGTAATTATATGATGGAATGCATCATGGCTTAGGTGGTATGCACCCTATTAAGAGATTGTTGCAAGCATGCCTATTGTTGAAGTTGTTCCGCATACCTCAATTGCCCTTAAAGAGATCTGAATGTCTCTTCGCTTACGTATTTCATTAGGCACTTCCACCACATCAAACATTGAAAGTGGTTTCTCTTGCATTTTTGCTGGGATGTTTCAAATTGTAGAGCATCCCGTTAGGCTTCAAGTAGTCAGCCTTTCCTTTGACACGCTGCTGCACGAGTTAAACTTCCAAGGCAAGTCTTAAGAGGATAGTTGAAGGGTGGACTCCTGGCTTCAGTTAGTGCAACAAATGCTCCAAATTGTTCGTTCGTTTATATGAGGCTAAAACGAAAGACCAAAAACATGTTTGGCCTTTTAAAAGTTGTGTGCATAGAGGTTTGCAACGTCACTAGGCCTGAAATATTCCGATTGAACAAGTAGGGTAAAATCTTTTGCCTAAGGGCATCGTTGTACTGCTCTATATGAACCCATAAACCACACCAAAAATACCTAAATTAATGCAAAAATCACTCTCACCAGTAATAATCAAAACGTAATAAATTAAAGATTAAAATCAAGTAATTGTTACCGATGTAAACATTCCGACAAGCCAAAGATAGAGAAACTTGCGTAGACCATAACCAAAAATGTCTAAAACAAATATTCGTGGTCATAATTTGTTTTTCCAAAAATAAGTCCGTTTTATCATATCCTCTTTCATAGATAAATGCCGATGAATTCTATCAAGCTTCATTTCCATGACCCAGACTTTGGGTCTTGCAAAGAGCTACAGAATTATGCTTGGAACGCCTTTTTCTGCCAAGTTTTTCCCGCTAGTGGTCGAGTAGAAATGTTCTGTGGTTATAGCAAACCAAAAATTGATTTTTCCTCAACTGAAAAACGCTTTTATGTGCATTCTGAAAGTGCTTTGTCATTCATGTATTTGTAATATTAATCAGGTTCTTCTCGTATTGACTGGAACCTAATTAAGATCACCACACAGAAGGCAGAAAGAGACGCCAAATGAAATTGATAGTAGTTTATCTGAGAACTACTTGATGAAATGTGCAGAGATCAGAGTATTTGGGTACTATTTCCACGAAAGTGTTGTGTTTTTAGGTGTATGTTGCCTAAAGTGTTAGGTTTTACATTGATGTTGTTGGTTAAGCATTTTGATTGGACCATATTTTCAGGTTAGTATTTGATTGGACAGTATTGTTGATCACGTGACTGTAGGAGACATAGCAGTTGTTGAGTGAACATGTTGAGATACGGATGTTTTGTTGTGCAGAGCTAATCAGAATTAGGCCAGATTATGCTGGGTGTGAGGTTAGCTACTGATCGTTCGGTTTTATTTAGTTGAGGTTTGATAAAGAGACATGCTACTACCTTTTTGACAGACTTGTATATATGTAAATACGCAAGCTCGCTGTTGCTGAATTTCGTAGTGAATATCTGCTGGTTTTGTTTGGATTGTACTAGGATCGAAGCTACATTGTACGATAGAG
>REGL01000224.1:4800-25326 GCA_004194395.1 Aurelia aurita complex sp. Pacific | reverse complement strand
TCTTATAAAAATGAGTGTATATTTTGTTTACGGTTGCATCATTTATAAATCCTTAGTTAGTTTGTTTATCTTGTGTACTCCAAATTAGTTTTCATTCGAAGCAAAATAGAAACTTACTGTGGAAGCTGCTTTCATAAGCAAACTTACTAGGACTAATCCAAGGGATTTGGCTCAGCCATTCAAAAGAATTTCTTCTAGTAATTTGTGCACCATGGTGAGGGGCTTGCTAGACAAATGAAAAAATCGTTTTGATATTCACAAAGCATAACGGCTTCCTGAAGTTACTGAAAAATGGTTAACCCGTGCATTGAAACTTTAATGTGATTATTCAGCGTACACATTATCTCGAAAAATCCTTTTGGCTGCTTCGAGGAAATACCATAGAAATGGGAAAATCGTTTTATTTTCTGAAATGCATATCAAATTCTCAAGATTGATGCCATGGCGATGCCATAGAAATATTTTTGCTTGCCTCATTTCTTCAGATGACAGAATTTTCTTGGTGATTTCTGATTGGCGACGGAATTTCACAAGGAATACTAATTCAGTCCATATCTTGTCAAGGCATGTTCATATTTTATTAGCCTACAATATCTATTTATATTTAACCATATCCTACCTCCTGTCAGCCCCCCATTTCAGGATATCAACTCTAATTTGTGCTTATATTTAGCTCTATGTGAAGCGTTTTTAGCATTGCACATCAGTCAATTTTAGTTGTATTTGGTCAATGTACTTAAAGACCCTTTGCTAACCATGGGTCTTTGCGGTCGTTAGCTGTCCCACAATGCATTTTCAGAGACCCTAAAAATCCCACTGATCTATGTGAAAATTCCCAATCCCCCAATGGAACAAAAGAAAGTCTCGTCACCTTGTGAGCTTGTGAGCTAATTGAATACTTTTTAATTGAATAATTTTTTTCAATGAAAAAATACTTTTGTTTCTTATAACAAAACAAATCATTGCATCTAGTTTCGAACTGAATACCCATTTTAAGCATACATCTTCTGCCAACCTTTGAATTTGATTATCGACAAAATATGGTTGGAAATCCGTCTCTTCATCAAATGTCTTCATGGTCGGCGTATTGTCTGTTTTTCATCGAAATGTTTAACAAGCTGATGACATGATTCTCCAAAAACTTCCCATGGGTGGAACTGGAATGGAAATTCTCTCATCTGTTTGTTGTAGGTTTTACAAATAGCATTTAAGAGTACAAATTCATGAATACAAACTTCATACCGTTGTGTTATTGTTACCCTTTGTTACCCTTTGTGTCACCATTAGCGTTACCCCTACGTCACATGACTATGCATCACATCACAGGATTATGCTTATATTTCATTTGCTCCTTCGGTGATTTTCGTCCTAGGTTGTTAGGATTAGACTTGAATACTCGAAAGCCTTCTTCTGTGTTACATTGATAACAGATCGACAGCAGTTAGATGGGAAAATCGATAAAGTCAGCAATTTTATAAGAAAACTGATGCAGTTCTAAGGTTCAAGACGATTTTATATCGTCAAGAATAGATTTCACACCTTCAACGCAGCCGACCATAATGTTTTGCTTTCTCTGTTTATTTTGATTTGATTGAGTGCATTTAGGTGTGAGATTTATTCTTCTGCAAGGCAAATCTCTTTGTCTTTTCGAAAATCGGAATCCTTTGTTTTGCAAAATTTATCCTTGATGATAAAGATGATAAAGATATGTTTACATAGCCCCTACGGTACGTTTGAAACCAAAATTTTCCAGATTATGAATGGAGAAAAGTCAGCTATTTTGTGGCAACGATGCAGCAATATCTAGGGATAAAATCGATACATGTACGGTCCACATATTTATGTTACAGTTACAGTAACTGAAGGTTTTGAAATGAGTTACATATAATATATATCAATTTGATACTAAAATTTTCGACGAATGGAGAAAAATGGAAAAATTGAGGTGAGACCGAGATTTGAACTCGGGGCCTTCTGCTTTCATGACAGACGCTCTACCAGTTGAGCTATCTCACCATGCGAATACGTGTACGCACGGATCATAGATATCCATACTGGTGTGGTGACGTAATCTCTGTTATGTCTGGCCTGCGTGACTAAGTGATGTCCAAACGCAGGTTGGCGCGCTGCCTTCGACTTGACCAGAAATCACAACACCTTAACACCCCAATTTTTCCTCTCCATTGTCTTTACATATGGTTTGGGTACTTGCACATTTTAACGATAAATTTGATACTAAAATTTTCGACGAATGGAGAAAAATGGAAAAATTGAGGTGAGACCGAGATTTGAACTCGGGGCCTTCTGCTTTCATGACAGACGCTCTACCAGTTGAGCTATCTCACCATGCGAATACGTGTACGCACGGATCATAGATATCCATACTGGTGTGGTGACGTAATCTCTGTTATGTCTGGCCTGCGTGACTAAGTGATGTCCAAACGCAGGTTGGCGCGCTGCCTTCGACTTGACCAGAAATCACAACACCTTAACACCCCAATTTTTCCTCTCCATTGTCTTTACATATGGTTTGGGTACTTGCACATTTTAACGATAAATTTGATACTAAAATTTTCGACGAATGGAGAAAAATGGAAAAATTGAGGTGAGACCGAGATTTGAACTCGGGGCCTTCTGCTTTCATGACAGACGCTCTACCAGTTGAGCTATCTCACCATGCGAATACGTGTACGCACGGATCATAGATATCCATACTGGTGTGGTGACGTAATCTCTGTTATGTCTGGCCTGCGTGACTAAGTGATGTCCAAACGCAGGTTGGCGCGCTGCCTTCGACTTGACCNGCAGCATTGGCCTTCGCTGAATTTCATTGCATATTTGAGGTAACTTGAATTGTTCGAAAACTTGAATAGTTTTTGTTGTTTTCGTTTGGTTATTTGTATAGTCTAGTTAATTGAAATTATGGTTCGATGCATTCTGCATTGCAGCTCATTGCAGTTGTGGCTTTTTTTCCACGAGAAACTCTTTGCAGACTTTGCAAGAAATTCGACCTTGAGGCTTCTAAAGACACTGGGAAATTTCAGTACCATTGTGTATTGCTGCCATACCTCATATGAAGGTATTGCATTTGCGTTTAGATAATAAGTACCATAAGGCAAAGCAAAATTTTGTAAAATGTGCTGTACTGTGTACTTAAATTTATGTTCGTCTGTTTCTTGTCGTTTATTATT
Organism: Aurelia aurita complex sp. Pacific; assembly: GCA_004194395.1. NCBI lineage: Eukaryota > Metazoa > Cnidaria > Scyphozoa > Semaeostomeae > Ulmaridae > Aurelia > Aurelia aurita complex sp. Pacific. The sequence goes on along the minus strand of REGL01000224.1, from coordinate 22,135 downwards.
ACACGAAACTGACTCGAGTGATGTTCAGAGAAAGGGAAAAAAGCCCGAAGAAACGTTGAGTACTCCATTTCATGAGAATTTCAAGAAACTTTTAACACTTGGTCGGTCCAATTCTTAGCTTCTCATAAGGATACGTGGAGTCATACCGAAAGGATGCAGAAAAAGTTTTGATCATCAACCACGAGGAACTATTTATATTTCAAGAAAAATAGAACAAGATTGGATGGAGTTTTCTGCATCCCTCCACCACACCAGGCATTGTTCCACATTGTGGGAATTATTTGATGCTTTACATATATTGTTTTGTACTTTAGCATCTCTCTCAAGCAGTTGGACATCAGGTACTGCGTGGGCAAAACATAATTAGCTCTCCAACCACTTTTAAAAGTCACGTTTCATCAGTTGTCATGATATTTCAACTCAAGGGAAAGAGTTGCTCGAATTCGAAATGATCGTATCATAATCCAGAGAGCAAGTTCAACTTTTGTAAAACAAAGAATACAGGTCTCATTACAACAAAGTGATTTGGCAGCTTCAAGAATAGATTTTACACCTTCTGAGCCAACAATAATTCTTGTCGATCTCTGTTTATTTTGATTTGATTAAGTGCACCCAGAGGTGTGAAATCCACTCTTATGAAAGCCCAAATCGCTTTGTCTCCAGAGAGACATACATTCTTGTTTTACAAATTTTTACCTCTTGCTAATCCAGAGAGCGATAGGGAGAAAGTTATATTTTGAATTGAGTATGAGTAAAATCCCTGTGGGTTAGTGCTGATTGAGAAATGCATTTCAAGGCCATTCCAAAGCCATAGAGAAAGGCGAGCACAGAGAAAGTAGCCTACGCGTAGACCCCTTAACGCTAGCTAGGCGAGCACATAGAGAAAGGCGAGCACATAGAGAAAGGCGAGCACATGAGAAAGGCGAGCACTGCTTTCTTTCATTTCTAACGGAAGAAGATTCGATAAGAAAATGCGTAATTATTGCAATCGAATGTTATCATTTTCAAGTACTTGACAAGATTATTTAACATTTCCATTCTTATCATTTCTATTATTTCCCTCGCCTTTTTCTCCTCCTTTCTTTTAATTTCAAAACTTATCTTTTGCTTCCAATTTTGTCGGCCTTGGGCTGGCTTGAGCTTGAGATGATTACTTTAAATTTTTTAATTGACAAGGCCTAGCTAGATTTACAAACAGTCGAATTCTTTTTTATAACCGATCCAAAACATGATAAATGGAAAATTCCTTCATTGAAGTTTCTTTTCAAATTAAAATTTTCGTCGAAAATCTCTAACTTTAGATATACACATATATCTCATTGTCTACAAATTTCAATGCTCTCTCTCTCTCAAAAATAATCCAATTTGCTTGATAATACCATGATGTCACTCATCTACGCAACCCTAAAGATAAAAGTTTTGCAATCCATTGAATTATGGTGAAAAATTAAGAAATTATCCTAAATCATAAACGCAATGGGCTAGATAATCGATCTTATTAAATGTTGATGCTTTTTAAACAATCTTTGCAAAGTCGAAAAGATGATCGAAACCGACGGGACAGATGAAAGGAACCCCGCCCCATGCAAACTGGGCCAAAAGGCCCAGATTTCTTGAAGTGACATCGAATTACATTTTCCAGAGTTGGTAGTTTTTCAATTTGCCGCATGTCATGAATACTCGTGTTTACTGTTTACTCGTTTAGATTTCAAGAAGTATCGAAGTTAATCGTGAGAACTTTTAGTAGCCTTGCCGATCGAAAAACTACGGAAGAGGGATCGATCAGAAGGACTCATAAAATATCAAATATGACACGAGTCTAAGTTTTGCTGTATTGAATTTGTATCTATTGTTTTTGTCGCTTCACTAAAAATTATTGAAGCAAAATGTTTATTGTTGAGGTATCGTTATTAGGGGAGTGGAGAGAAAACAAGGACTCGTATAATAGATCTTGGGCAAGTCAAGGCCTATTGAGACCTTTCTGGCAAATGACATAATTCGACTTATTTGTTTTTCTTATTAGGCTGTGAAATTGTAGTAAAATTGTTTATTAACCTGGTCAATTTCATTGATTTCATTGACACTGCAAGTTGCATCACATCAATGATGATTTGACAATTCCCAGATTTTCGTATTTCGTTGCTACGGTAACGAGCCAGGGAAAGATGGCTGCTTCACAGCTACATTTTTGGTGGGCCTAAATTTTGAAGAACGATTTCATATTTAAGATAACGCAAAGCAATATGTGAAACTTCTGAAAGTCATTTTGAATATCCCAAACCTTGACCTCGGCTCAAACACTTCATCAGTTGCTAAAAACAGTTTTCATTTAATACGGAGGACAGCAGATCTGCAGAGACTATCGGACATAGAGAGGATTGAAGATGATTCGCTCCCAGTCCCTGAAACGGCCGCAAAATGGCTCGTCAGTTTTGGGATTGAAGGGCCATCAACGGTCAGATCTCGATGCCAGCCATTTTGTGTGGCTGTCCGGATACTTTCCGCTGGATGGGAGTCTATACTCTTATACTCATGGAAGGCAGCATAAAAGCAGCATTTTGCCGAGGTCATGGAAGGCAGAATTTTGCTGAGGACATGAAATTTTACTCATGGCTTGATACAACTTATTCAAAGAAAACCTTGTAATAACTTCATAATTTCTTCCTGTTGTGTCGAAATCATATTCCTTATTATTCTCTTCATTAACAAGCAAAAGCACAGTACTGTCATTGCAAACCCCATCGCGCCACCCATGCCCCAACAGTGACTACTTTGTTTTTCTAATCTTTGGTAACTGCCTTCTGACAGTGCTGGAATGCACGTGTAAAAGTTTGTTTTGATTTGATAGCTGGCTTCACCTGGATTGTTAGGCGAGAGAAAGAAAATCGGGAGGGCGTTAGAGTAGGCGTAATTATCAACTTTAAAGTGTAGAGTCTTGGCCATTCCAGTTCATTTATTACTTGTTACTTCAAAGAGCATGAATAAAGTTGGACAGAATTGTTTGATCATCTATTTGTAGCTGTGAGTACAATTTTGCGTACAGTATCATAAACGAGAATATTTTCTTTTTCATGTTGTTTTGTCTTCCTCTATATAGCCAGGGCGTGTTGATCTTATGAAGCAAATTATAAGACTAAGCCTTTACACTCTGTAACTCATGAAATCGAGCACACAATATGCATATTCTCTAATACCTCTTCACACTGGAAAGCGAAACGACGTTTAACTAAACCAGGTTAAGTTTTAACCTATCAAATGCATTTGTTTTGTTCGATTGACCAATCAGAAGACCCAATTCGAAACATGGTTTAGCTTATGATCAATTGTGATGTTGTCCCGAGGTAGCTCCAACAGGGCGTTGTAATTCTTATCGCTACTGCTGTAGTCTATGGTCTAAGCATCCGTGCGTTTGTTTACCTTGCAATAAAATGCACTTTATTGCATTTGTGAAGTTTAAAGATGGTTTATCTTCGAACTGTTCGTATCTGCAGTTTCCATTTAGGCCAAATGTGACTTCCAAACAGTCTGAATTTATAGCGTGCTTGCAAAGGACCCTGGGTGACCATGGCTTGTAAGTAGCGCTTATGTAAATTTGCTGAACATTTCTTCCGACACTGATCACAAGAAAGCTATCTGATCCGACTAAGTCACCCGACTGCAAAGCAGCAAGGAGCAAGGACCATTCAGATCTCTCGGGGAATTCTCCTTCTTTAAAGGGAGTACAAAGACCAGCAGCCTTTGCCATCGTTTGTTTTTGTTTTTGTGAATTTCGTACAGTCAGTTATTCTGCAAGCTGTGCAGAATGAGTCATTGATTTCGCGCAAGGCATGTTGGTCTTTGCACTCCCTTTAACTTGAATGTATGCATGATTTCTTGTTCCCTTATCTTTTCTGCTTCGGGTCTCATCTAAGAACTTTGCTGTACTGTAACCAATAGCAATAATGACTAAACAGTTACTCACCTCGCCTTGCGTCTAAAATTCTTTACCGCACAAAGAGTTACTATTTCTTCCCAAGTTCGCTCCTTTCAGACGCGAAAAACTAGGCTCTTTTGAAGTCGATTATTTGGTTATTAGCGGATTTTTGTTACAACTAAATTTCTTTTCATCTTTAAAATTATGTTTATATCTTGGTTTAACGTTCTATTCTTGGTCTTTCCGGTCGTTTGCAACTCCTTACTTTAATTAATTACTTCGCCAAAATTTAATCAAGAATATTTAAATAAACATCTCTTTATCGACTATCTTCAACATTTCTAACCGATTCTAAGGGGCATGAAAATTCATAAATTTTTGTTTTATTTGCGGCATGGTCCGATGTTCTTTATATTAAAACTTTTTCTTGTTACATTCCTATTTCTTTATAGTTCTTTCCAGTTTCTAACAATTTGAATTTTTATTATTGAAATTGTTTTGCAAAATTTGGAGAAGGTCACCCCTAATATAATCCTATAAGAATTCCGAAGTTCCCAGACGTCATAAAAGACACAGAGAAAGATTCGAAGAGTTGCTGCCTCAGTGAATTTTGTAGCTGTTCTCACTTGCTTCAAAATTGACATCTGCCATTTTATGACAATCTTGACAGGCACTCTGCGAGCACGTTACTTCTCAAAGAATTCAAGTGTTCCCAGATGCAAAAAGAAGACTGAAAGTTGTTAGCCATTCGGGAGCGTTGAGGCTGCATGCGGGTTAAAGTTGTATCGTCTTGGCGTCTTTGTAGGTGTTGTCATCTCATTCACAATTGATGATATCTGCCATTTTATCAAAGCCCTGAAGAGCCCTTAGCCAGGACCATGGTTTGAAAGAATCCCGCCGTTCCCAGATGCTTTGAAGGAAACTGAGAGTGGTTACTCAAAGAGTTGTAGATGTAGAAACTTGTAGAGGCTCTGTCGTAGGTTTCAGATATAAGCGATATGCTTGCCGGTTTTATGAAGCGATGCTTGCCGGTCCTATAAAGCGATGCTTGCCGGTCTTATGAAAGCCTTGTACAGCCTTCTGCAATCCTGCAAGCACCTTACTTCTGAAACAATTTTTGGAGTTCCCAGACGCTATAAAGGAGTGTTAACGTCCGGAGTTCTAGATGTAGAAAATTTGCTCGAATATTGACGCTGTTTGCCGTTTTATGTGAGCTTTGAAATGCCCTTTGCCGTCACCGTACTGCTGAAAGAACTCCCGACGTTCCCAGCAGCTATGCAGGAGACTGAGAGTAGCTAGTCCTTCTGTGCTCAGGCTTGAGTCGCAAAGTCTTGGTAAACTTGTAGGCTCTCTTGTTTTGATTAAGAATTGACAATATATTATACCGTTTTTTAGAACCTTGAAGACCTCTCTGCTAGTATTGTACATTTGAAAAGCTTCTCTCTAATGAGCTCCTTTATTTCGCAGATCATTCAGTGGAAAACTAATCAAGAAACATCATAATAATCATCACGAAAAATGGATCCTCATCGAGAAATATCAATCGGACTAAATTTAACAACAAAGAACATCGACCAGGAAGCCGTTTTATCGTCCACACTCGGAGATATTGTCAACCGGACAGGTTCCTTTATTGACTTTTGCGCATCGGACAGAGACAAACCTTTCACACGGGAGAAATACCTTCGAGAACTTCACTCCCAGTTATCGATAAGCAGTGGGTATGCAAGCATGGAGTCGATTACATCATCAATAAGGACTCAAAGAAGTGCCCTACTACCGTCCCAATCACTTAGCGTAGTTTTACAGTTAGAAGAGACAGTTGAAAATGAACGAATTTTACATGAGATGCAATCAAAACCATGGGAATTTCATCACACGATGCAGCTCTTGGATTGGGAAAATTCGTGTGTCTTTGCGAAACAAGATTTCTATGAAATCAGCCCAGAACTGCCGCTTATGAGTGCAAGTATAACTGCAACTAGTAAAAATATTGTACGATTTAATTTATTCGTTAAGAATATGAAGAAAATGCAAAGATTTTATGAAAATGTTTTGCAAATCTATCCAACGTTTGAGACTGAAGATTACTGCTGTTTTGTTTTGAAGTCAACGACAAATTACGAAATGCAGTTTTCGTTGAAACGATCACGGCATTTGGACATTTTCGCCACCCGAAGCTCATGTTTGGTGTTTCAGCTACCACGAAGCAGTATTTTGGGACAACTTACGAACAAAGCAGTTATCGAAACGTATGATCCCGAAGGCAATCAATTAGTGCTCGTAACTGGACAGAATATCGCGAAACGAGATGTCGTAACGAGCCAGTGTCATCAACTGCAAAGGCAGAGCAGCTCGCAATCAGAGGGAAGTTCGACGCGAGTTGGTGATTGCTCGATTATTAGAACTCGTCGTAAAACAAGTTCACGTTCGAATTCGACGAGCGAATCTGAAACGTCATCGAACGATTCTGTTTCATCGTGTGATGGGATCATTTTTACTGGACGTCCGATTGTGTTGTGAACGAATCTCGAAGAATCTCCTGGCTAGATGAACACATCACATCGATGGACCGTAACCGCAGGGTGTCTCAAAAATTGTGCCCCGTTTGTGTGGCTCCTGTGGAGGAGCTGAAGCTTCATAATTGTCTCGGTGTCTACATACTTGCATAGGTCAGGCTTCAGCTTAGAGTTTGAGACCTTGTTTGAGACCGATCTCACAAATGGTTGCTGATTTATGGCAGAGGAAAGGCAAAATAAATGGTTGCTTCAAAAACAGCACTTATATCACTTAGCTCTGCCAATGTCAAAATTAGGTAAATTTTCAAAGGAAGGATTCTAGCATTGTATCAAATTTTTCCCCGCATTTTTAAAGGGTCATTTTGTTAGTGTCGTTTATCTATAAGACAACTCTGTCATCCCTTTTGCAAATGTAGAGAAAATTCCAGTATAGTAAAAACCCGCCCATCAGAACCTAAGATTTTGAAGTCAACCTGTTTAGGTTCTTACGCAATGAGGCACATCCCGTAAATCAGGGTGCAAGTTCTTAACATAGGGAAATATGTGAATCTAATTCTAAGCCAAACTTATTTACACTCTTGGCCATATCCATTTCAACCCAAGCTTACCCAGTTTACCCCTGCAGGCCTTGCCTATCAGAGCTCTTGAAGTAGAATGTTTTGGAGTTCAGGAAAGAGGTTGATTGGCAAACAGATTGCATTATTAAGAACCTAGTTAAGATATCAGCCTGAAATGGTTCTTATTTATTGTTTACAAAATATATTATTTCAGGCTGTAGGTTCTTAATAGATGAAGGTTTTTATGTGCGGGTTTTTACTGTATGACGTTAGGACCCTTTCTTTCAAACTTTACTTGATTTTTGACATTGCTGGAGAACAACAGAAGTGCTGTGTTTGAAGCAAGCACATATTGTTGGCCTTCCTCTCACATAAATCAGCAACCACGTGTCAGATTGACTCAAACAAGGTCTCAAAACTCTAAGTTGAAGCAGGACCTATGCGACTGTGTAAAAACCGAGACAATTAAAGCTATAGCTCCTCCACAGCAGCCACACAAAGGGAGTATAATTTTTGGGCATCCTGTAGTTTCGCAATGAACAATAGCTTCAAAGACTTCTCGCCTGTTAAAGCGGAATTCACACTGAAAGTATTATGCTGCAATGCAGCCAAATAAAACTCGCGTTTACCCGAAGACGGTTCATGTGTCCGCAGGTAATGGGGAAAATAAGTATAAAAGTAACAAGAACCTCTCTTTTTACTTTAGTGTTTGCCAAATTAGCCAAGTTTGTCTTGATTAGATTAGGCCAACCACGACGATGTTTGTGATACAAACAGTTCCCGTTTCCATATCATAAACATCGTGTCGTGGTTGGCCTTAACTAATCCAGACAAAATTGCCAAACACTAAAGTAAAAAAAGAGGCACTGGTTACTTTTATACTAATTTTTCTCCTTTACCTGTGATGTGTCGTATAACTTAAAGCTTTATTTGCGCATCATCAGAAACCCTTCTGTTGTGAAGTCAGCTCAGAATTTATCTAAAAAATGGAAGAACCCAAAATTGCGACGATTATCATTTTAAATGTCATAATCAGTCCTTCCCAGTCATATTAAGGTTGACAAAGTTCAGAAAGAAGAGACAAATTTATCTACTTGTGCACTTTAGTCGCAATAGACCTCTTCGAACAATATGTCATACATTTTGTAGAGTTTTCGAATGTGCACGAAGATGAGAGCTGCAACGCCACTCAAACTCAATTGAACCTTTGGTATAAAAATGTATAAAATATCACTCGATCAAGACCCTTATTGCTAAAGGTCTATTCAAGTTTAAGAAAACCGTTGTAAAGATTGACGCTAAAACTGATAGAACGCGTTTAAACTTTATTGGTAAACAGTTGGAATCAGTTTTTGCCACCCCATAAAATGTTCCTTCACAAATTATTTTAATTCGTTTTGCCGTGACCGTTGATTGCGTCTTTCGTTCCCGTAGATGACCACCACAGTTTGTGATTGTTTAACACAATTGTTTAACACGTGCTGTAAATACAATAGGGGGGATCCTGATTAGGATACATAATTGTGTTTATCCCCGTAGAGTAGAATGTTTCGTAGACATAAACTCTTAACGCATTTCGTTGTTTTGTGATAAAAGCCTTATTATAAACTAAGGACTCAAAAGTAATGTTGGTTATATTCCAGTGATATTGTATATGGATCTTTAATTTGGCACCAATTGAATCATGCATGTATTGTCTACGCAATGAGAGAACAATTTTTTAAGAAATTCTGTCCCGTGAATGACTTCAAGGTTCCCTTTTATGTAGGGTCGAGACGGTCAATATTGAATTGTATATCATCATTTATTATAAACCTGTATTTATTTGTAAATATTTGAAATTATACTATATATCAATATCGGTCTATGATATCTGTTTCTTTTCTTGTTATGCCCCCTTTTACCAAAGGAAAAGGACAGTCTACGATTATACTACAGTGGCTAGAAAGTTGTAATTAATCTAGTCTTTGATGGTAACCTGTATGGTAACCTAAATGGTAACAATTTTAAATCTGCTTTAATCAAAAAGGAAGCTTTATATCTTTTAAATCATTTGGAAATTCACAGTATGAAACTGTCCTCAAATTAGGGCCAATCAATATGAAAAAAACTCAATTCAAGCAATACTAAATCAATATATAAACAATGGTACACTTAAAATGGAGCAAAAAGCAGCAAGTCAAAATCTGCTAGGACTGAATGATAGCCTAATTATACGGTACAGGCCTTGCAAACATTGACATGATTTTCCTGCCTAAGAATTCTTGTTTAGAACATTTTTAGTCTTCCATAAGGCTCAAGAATTCTTGCCCTAATTTAAAGAATCCTTGCCTTGTTTAGGTGCACACAAGGCCTATACTGTAAATTGAACTGTAAGATATCAGAACGCATAATTACATTGGCTTGGCAAAAATATTTAGGACAAAACACAGTAGGGAGCCAAAGGAGTACTTAATATATACATTTCATAGATTGCAGTACAGAATATGGTCACAACAGCAAGGAGTTTAATAAGGCTCCAGTACTGCCATTTGGGAATTCACATCATAATAACACCATGGGAGGGATGGATTCTTGTAACCACCTCCTCAACTTTGGCAAGCCAAGGTCAATAACATGCAACTTGAGAAACTTTTCTCCTTCACTCAAGCTCCAATGCCACCAATGTTTCTCGGCGGTTGGTTACACTATGCATGATTTCACTCATAAATTTGTTTTTAAATTTTCATTATTTTCTGGTTCTTGCTTAGAGTCAATGATCTTTTTCAGTTCTTCAATACGCTTTTGAACAGCTTCCTCTTCTGTCTGACTAACAGAGAACAATCTTTCTTTCCAACGGGCTGCATATCTTCTTATCTACGTAAAAAAGCAGTTTTTATCAATTCAACCATGGTCAATCAAGATAGCGTGCGTGGGAGTTAAGATTTTAGGGATCAATAAAGTCTCCCTCACATTTCATCTCAAATTAAAATAAATAAAAACAAAGCATAATTTTGTATCATAGCAAATCTTATCTGCCATCAAATATTAGAAAGACTTTAGAGTAATCCGTGTATGCTGTTTTATCAAGAAAATCGGCTTTTCCACTCAAAATATCTTCAATTTCATTCCAAGTGCATGGAATGCATATTAACAAATTAACAGTGTGTAGTAGTATCAGTATCAATGCGGTTGCATTGATTGAATTAAGTGTATAAAGTAAAGATTTGATCTGTACTTACAGGGCTAAAACAGTGTTCTTTCATTGGCCAGTCATGCCAAAACACAAAGTATAATGACATTGCTAGAATCAAGAGAAGAATGAGCATTACACACAGACAAACAAGAGCTGATAATTTCTGCAAGAGTGAATCTGTGGTCAGTTTCACAGCGCAATCGTGCAACCTCAACGAGGAAAGTTGTGTAGAAGAATTATGTAGATGGTTGTTGCTGGTTTTTTATACTTTTGAATAAACATGAGATCCCACAAAATAATTGCAGGATCACTCAGATTCTACTAGCTGGCAGCTCACCACTCCACGCATCCCATCACATTATTATATTTTTATTGAGCAAAACAGCACGTTCGTTGTTCTACTAAATTGTTCTCTTTCTGGTATATTCAGTTTCCCATAATATATTAGATTGATAGGCCTAGGCCTAATTAATGTTTTGCAGTTAAAACTTAAAACGACAACATCAACAATCATCTTTACCAGTGCATGCCAGCCATGAAAAAGCAATGAATTTTCCTTGATGATTTGGAAAAATTAACGGTCTTTCGAGCTCAGGATGTTCTTTGATGTACCTTGCAACTTCTTCTGGTGTTGGGGCCCGATCTGTTGGCATTTGAAACGTTGACTTCCCGGCTTTTGGTGCTTCTGCCATGGTTGGACAAGTTAGGCCATGCGAGGAATTTTTTCGAAATATTCGTCTAGCATCTTGAATTTACCTCGTTTTAGATACTGATTAAGAGGCTTCCAGAAATGGGGCTTTGAAATGTTGCTGTTGCTGTTTTAGTCAGGTATATTTCGATTACGGATTTGGTAACTCAACATGTTTAACAACTACAACAACATATATAGATTTAGAGCACTAACAGCAAACAACTACAACCACAAATTTAAACGTGTTGGTGCACTGATGTACTTGGTGCACTTGACTGCACTTGATGTACTTGGTGCACTTGACTGCACTTGATGTACCTGGTGCACTGATGTACTTGGTGCACTGATGTACTTGGTGCACTTGACGTTGGTGCACTTGACGATGGTGCACTGATAACTTTCACATCTCCTAAACCCAAATGACATCTACTCAGAAAACAGCTGATCGATCGGAGTATCAGAGGCAGAAAAGATCCTATTTAAGGTCATGCAAGGATAAAGCGAAACAGGTATGTACGGCCTGCACTGATATTTTACTATTTAGCTCCTTTCCTTTGTTTTAAATGAGTCATAAATATGCAATTTTTAATGGGCCTATCTAGTATGCTGCTTGACTATATTTATATTGACGGCCTGAAAATGAATCAAACTCGCGCGAGCGATGCATATTCATTCTGCTGACTAGGCCAAGACGTGCGTTTGCCTTTTTTCCTTCAAAAGAAGAATGTGCCAGAATTTTCTTACATTTGCCAACTTGGCTCGTTTTTGTTGCTCCTTATTATGGTATGGCATAGATAGCCCTATAGGCTCTTTGAAATATCACAGATTTGCTCTGAATGCAACCAATCTGACTAATCACAACTGACTAATCGCATCTATTCACATAAGGTCACACAAAATTAAGACATTCAGGCTCCCATTACCATGCAGCAGGCAGTTTTTTTCAATCTCCATCTTGAAAATTAGAGCCGAAAAGAGATAAAATGTATCAAACTGGCTTCCCCATCTATTTTATGGGGAAGCCAGTTTGTTGGTCCTTCATTCCATGTCGTAGGTATTTTGTTCCAGCCCAACCAAACTGCCTATCAGTAGGTCAGAGAATGCACAAGTAAATACATGAGGATAGACTTAAATATTGTCAGTAGGGCAAGCCAAATATGGAATGAGGAAAGCAATACAATAATACCAATACAACAATTACGAACAATTACACTAATAACACTAATTAAGATACCTAATTACTGTATGTTGAATTTGAATGAATATGAAATATCCCCCCCTCGTCAAATGTGCTATTTCCGAGTCTATCCTCATGGGATGGGGGCAGGCTGTGTGGGGCAGTTTTTGTCTTGCAAAATCTGTCCTTGTCTAATTTATATTGTCGTTACTTTCTAGTTTTATCAGATTTAGTTGTAATTACACTTTGTGTTGATCTATTAATTTGTCTTTTTTGCATGTAGTGGATTGTATGTAGTGGAATTTTAAAATGATGAAACTGAAATGAAACTGAACATGCTCTTCACTCAGCTCAGAAAATATTTTGCAGCAGTGCAGACTTCAATTTCCTCACCCACCCTCCCCCTTTCGCTTATTTCAATAGCACATTTGACTCTTGGGGGGGGGGGTGAAGACAACTACGGAATACCTTCTAAAATAATAACACTAAAAATACAAATACGGTTACAAATAACAATACTTAAACGATTAAACTAATTTGATATACTGATACATATAACAAGCATCTATTTTATGTACAAAACCTTAATTGATGATTTATTTTTGATGACATCACCGCGTATCATTTTCAAAAATCCATGTATTGTCACTTGTACAGTTAATGACCTGATTTTACCATAACAATAGAAAAGAGTATCAGAATATCACAAAAATGAATAATTCGATAAACTGTAAAATAAACTACTTTTAAAGTCTTATGAAGAACCTGCTTTTGAGGACAAACATTGTCAAATTCAGGACAAAACTAATCCACTGTCTCCTTTGCTAGAAGCCCACCCTTATAGTACATCATCATTTAAGCCATTCCTTAAAGTCATTAACAAGTAATCAATTTTTCGTATTCTCTTATCAAAGGACAATTATTGTGGAAATTTGATTCCATCATCTTCCTTCTGTGAACAATTTCTTGGTTTGAGGTCATCCTCTCTAAAGTTTTAAATTTTATTGAAGTCTTTTTTGAGATTAATATTATCATTTTTTATGAATATCTAGTTTCAGAAATGGGTAGATAATGCCAAGAAGGATAAGAAGTTTGTTCCACCAGTGCTCTTTTTGTATCTGCAAGGAAACGAGTTGAAATTTGAGGGTGAGTTGTGTACAGAGTGTGGATATCCTGTGCAACCTTAGATGGAAGTATGCAATACACATTCAAGATAATTTGAGATTATCTTCAAATCTCTTTCCAATGCCCTCTCTTTTAAGCACATTCTCTAAAGAATATCACCCTTCCAATTAATATTATTTGCTTTACTGGCAGGGGCGTAGGAGCTGGGGGCACTGGGGTCACGTGCTCCCAGGACATGTGCCCCCAAGATTTTGCAATAAACAAAGAAGTGCCCCTTTTATTTCCAGGAAGTGCCCCTTTAGCTTGATGAAAAAAGTGCCCTTGAAGTGTCGTGCCCTCTCAAGTTGGAGATGCTTCCTATTTTCCTATTTACTGGTCCTTGATTTATAACAGCACATGGTTGCTGAAGGAGTTTAACCTGCATAAAAATTATAATATGTTATTATTATTATCATCAATCATTAGTGCAGTTTATTGTTATCATTACCAAATAAATCAACAAATCCAATCTTCACGTTTTTCAGATTTGTGAATAGAAGACATTTTCAATTTAGAGTTTAGTATCAAGTTTGAGTAAATCGGACAAGTATGGCTAGGTACATGTTTTTCAATCAGTTCCTTTGATTTCAACATAATGGAATGAATCCTCTTCTGCTTTTGAGGTAGCAGATCATTTTAACATGTTTTAACACAAAATAGCATGTTAATTTTGACATGGCACAGTGATGATAGACACGCAGTTGCAAGCTCTGACACTTACAATGGATATTGTGTACTCTGAGGGGACTCTGAGAAAGTATGTTATCTTTCAGGACATCCGTCACTTGTTGGTGGCTTTAAGCAATCAATTGCTGTTATCAATGAGATTGTTGCAGCTGCACTCACCTCAGAGCCCAGTCTCGAGTTGCCCAAATATGATGAAAAGACGCCACTACTACCACCGGTTGGCTGCGATGCTGATATTAACAAATCAACCTTTCGTGAAAGATTCATCCGTATGTTAACCATATTTGCCATATTTATCAAAACATATCCTCAAGCCTGTTTCCTCAACAAGTTGTTTAACCCTACTCAACTACCTGATATTGTNGATACACATAAAGAACTTTTGGCAAGACATTGGAAATAGGCCAACTTGGTGGCCAAAAGATATTCCTTTTATTTCACCCAACAAACGTCCTATACAAGGTAATTTCATGATGCACCTAGAATTCGCAAGCCTTCTGCTTAAAAGTGTCAATTCTTCCACACATCTTCTTTGTTTGTTATAAAGTAGCTAATTTTGTGTCGCCGGGCAGTTCCTATCAAGTTCTATCTGGTTTATTTACAACTTGTTATCTTTTTTGCGTAGGTGAACATCTAACGCCGCAAGACGTTATCAATGTTGGTAAAGCACTGCGAGTATTTCTTCGTGGCAAGGATAATTTACATGGGTTAGTTAGCATATGTATGTATGTATCATTTTGCCACAATTACAATTATTTACAAGTTATATAATATAAAAATAGATACAATACAATAAATAATATTAAAAACGTAAAGGAAAAACACCCCTAATTACAGTGGCAGGGATAGCATTAAAAGGTCAAGATGACCTTAATTCCATAATGGTCCCCTTAGAGGTGCTGGTACAACGAAAAACGTAAGAAAAAAAAATATACTAAACTGTAGTTTGTTTTCGGTATAAAACATGGTTTATAAGACCATACCATGATCGGGAGAGATGATGACAAGTCTTAATAGAAGACATATATGTCATCTTCCTCTTTTTGTATGTTTTGGAAAAATTCTCTTTGATCTTATGCATGAAGTTATTTACCTTATTTTAAGTAACTTACAAGGAACAACCATAGTACATCTAATCAAGACAACCGCATTATTAGCACTTAGATTAAAATCGTAGATCTCATTTAGCTCTCCTAATCATCTTTAGCAGAAATGCTGTGCGAGCTATCTACTGTGTATATAAATCGAAAAGGAATTGATACCAGCGTCGCTCGTCGGATCCAAAGATGCTTGCAGTGACGAATAAATGAATACGTTTGCAGGCAGAAACACCGCCAAACGACGATGAAACAACAAAAAATGTGCGAAAATGTGAAGAATATATAAAATTTAAATTCTCCTGCCATGCAAGAAATCCTGAAGAAGTCCTGCATGGCCGTAAAAATCAACAAATAGATATTACTATACCGGATGAGTCAAAAAAAGTTTACACGTTTGGCAGTCTGTTAAATAAAGAGAAAATGGCCAATATTCAAAACTACAATGTAAATTTATCAGTCCAAGGCTTACTTAGATGAGAACATTTTGTTTGGTAAAATCATTCATGTTTAAGACCCAAAAATGTCACGCTTCTTACAGATATTTCTCTAATCTTAAAGATAAATGATTTTACCAAACAAAATTTTCTCATCTAAGTTGGCATTTGATTGATTTGTTAACACTTTAGTTTTGAATATAGGCCAGATGCTTTTAATTCCACAGCCCCCCAAACGTGTAAACTTTTTTTGGTACACCCGATATGGATTCTTTGAATTTATGCTCTTGTTCATTTGTCTTGTTGCGGTTTTTCTGCCAAAATTTACTGCATACATGTTTGTAATAAATGAAAGACAGCAGTGGCAGATTGCACCAGAATAGATTACTTTAAAATGGGTTTATCTTGTATGCGTGGTTCACTTGAATTGTCTTTGCGTGCAAATGGTAATTGCTGGACAATCGGGAGTCTTGCCCACAGCTATGGCTGTTGACCTATTATTCGTTTGCGTTTTGAGCTAGTAAAGACAACCAGCTTTTGTTTGTGGTATTGTTTAGCATCATCTAACGGGAAAGGATTTATTTCACAGATCGAACGAGCACGAAATTGGGGTAGATGAGGACAACGCTGAATATGAAGAAAATCAATCTGCAGGGAAGGTCGAATCCGACACAGAACCCGAAAAACAAGAGAGTTTTAAAGATGAGGAAAGTGCAGAAGATATAGAAGAAGATGATGTGGTATGAAATATCCGTAAAAATTAGTCTAGCCAACGGTACCATTTTGAACATGCTTGCGGCAGACCCCTACCCAAAATTTAGCCAATAATGAAACATCAATAGAAATATCAAATAGGAACATTGGTTTTGGTTTTAGCTTTGCTACAAAGTTTGCAAGGATCTAGAAACACACCTTAATTGCACAAAGTAACGACCCTTTGATCGCGTTTCCTGAGGCGGCACTGTTAAGCGGCCATTCTGCGCAAAATAACTTTAAAAAGCAAAACTTTATTTTCATGGATTGACGTGGATATTTCCATTCTGACTTGGTTTTTTAAGAAATATTGTAGGGTGACATAGGTAGACATATTCAGCCAAGATTTAAAGACCCATTGGTAACCATGATCCTTTGTTGCCTCAAAGTCAACTTTCGTGTTATCCGAAAGTCATTTTTGGCCTAAATTCTCTTGGTCTTGCTTTTCATTCTGCGCTTAAAGGATCATGGTTGGCAATGGGTCTTTAGCTACGTCCAATTTAAGTCCTGTGATGAAATAGTGGAACCTTATAGTATTTTTCTACTCCTTTCCTTTATGGAACAATATTAAATGGCACGAAATGTGTTAAAGAAATTAAAAGGTTATTATCTAGAGATTGATCAGATCAGTTGACTTGATTATTTTGCAATCGAGCTTTACCCAAGTAGGTCTATTTGACAAGTTCAAACTTCAAACAAATCGTATGTCTTTCCAAGGAGGGACTGCATGGAGATAATGAAAAGGAAGAACCGGGACCAGCAGAGCCAACTCATTTCGTAAGTAAATCAGGCATTTGGTAGCCTTAGTTGGAGAATTTGTTAATTGCATACTTTCCGATGGCCCAAAGAAAATGTTAGATTTTCTAGCAGCAGACAAAGTTCCCTTTGTTCATAATGAAGAGTAGATTTATCATTCAAAAAATATTCTGTCAATTTGTATAAAATATGAGAGTGCTCTGACCATATTCGAAAAAGGAAGACGAGAGAAATCATTGTGTGCAGCGCGTGCACAATCCTCGTATATCTTCTGAAATCTATAAAATACGTCTTCATATTTCTTTAGGGCAGCACCACGCCTAACACTGAATAGACTTATGTTTTTTTTTTTTTTTTTTTTTTTTTTTTTTTTTTTTTTTTTTTTTTTTTTTTTTTTTTTTTTTTTTTT
>REGL01000223.1:326762-337996 GCA_004194395.1 Aurelia aurita complex sp. Pacific | reverse complement strand
TCCCTAGTCAAGTACTCCCCCCCCGGGGATAATTGTCACAAAACAATCAAGGTGTCCTTGTCGCTAAAGGCAAGCATGATGTTAGGAGATGCATTCTAAGCCAAAATAAAGGACCTTTCTTCAAAAATTTTCCTCGTGCTCAAGATTCATAGGATAACTGTCACAAAACAATCAAGGTGTCCTTGTCGCTAAAGGCAAGCATGATATTAGGAGATGCATTCTAAGCCAAAGTAAAGGACCTTTCTTCAAAATTTTTTCTCGTGCTCTGATTCATAGGATCACTGTCACAAATAACGATCAAGGTTTCCTTGTCGCAAAAGGCAAGCATGCTATTGGGAAATGCATTCTAAGCCAAAGTAAAGGGTGTAGCCACAAAAATTTTCCTTGGGGATTCGCCCTCAGACCCCCTCATTGTACTGCCCACCCCCCACTTAATTTACCCTGGCCACGCATTTTCAAAGAAAATGACTTTAGCTTTGCTACTGGTAAGAAATCAAGGAATTGCGACGAGTTTTGCTCATATGACCGCACCCGCACCCGCACCATTTAGACCACACCCACTTAGGACCCCCTTAACTTATCCATGGCCGGTGCAAAAATTGGAGCCAGTCCGCCACTGCATTCAAGCCCTAAATACGCGAGAATTACAAAGCGTTCTGCTTGGCTTTTGAATCAAATAAATGAAATCCGCTAGACAGAACTTTAGATTTACCCTTCTTCTTTCGTTATAAGCACATAACTTCTCTTAAAAACCACCTTTCGCTTGCACAAGGCGAGAGTTTGCCCTACTAGTCTCAGGGAAACTTTTGCGGCTTTGTTTGTTTTGAAATACTGGTTGAGAGAATTTCCTTTGTCTGCAGTCGCTAATCGCTTTGAATTGAGTTGACAATCAAACGCAACTGTTGCTGTTGTATTACAAAATCTGCCCTTGTTATCTGAAAGCCTATTTGATCCTGATTTAACTTTCAGTGACATAGAGAGAAGAGACAGTAAATAACTCTTTATTTTGTATTTTTCGTACTAAATCAGCTCGAAGGAGTTGACTGACGATATTTTGGAACTACCTTTGTAATTTCGTCCCGAGCATTTTCGTCTCCGATTTATGAGTCTCTCCCCTTTATGATTCTCCTGCAAAGGCTTTCCTTCTCAGACATTAGCTAAGGTAACTCCATTCAGACGAGTACTTTGCCAAACTGTTACTTCACTGCGGAAAGGATTCTGTAAAGTTAATATTTGTACAATATCAATACTCTGATTTCATCGTTCTTTCCTTTATCGTACTCTTACAAAACCTCTTCCTACTCAGGCATTAGCCCAAAGCTCCAGACAATTTTTCACTTTTTCTTGGGTATAGTCTACGCGCAGGCTAAGCTGTCAGCTAATAGTCACCTCATTCAGATCGAGGGGTGTCACTTTTCTGAAAAGATGTACTAGGTTTTTTAAAACAATAGGATTTTTAAGTTTTTCTACGGATTTCTCTTGAAAACAAAAAACTTTTGCTAAAGATTTTTACAAAGTGGTACGCCCGCCCCTCGCTTCAGACAATTTTTCAATAATTATCTTGCATTCTACTTTGCCAAACTGTTATTTCACTTCAGGAGGGATTTGTTAAATTTTCCATGTTCGTTCCATTCTATTCCATGGTTACATTCAAGCCACCATGGAAATTTGTTTGCGGGAACGAAGCTCCTAATAGGATAGTTACGTGGTAAGGTTGCCCATAATAGGATAGTCACATGGTAAGGTTGCCCATAATAATATAGTCACAAGCTAAGCTTTTGATTCTATTCATTTGATTGACTTTATGCTATAAACACACCCATAACCCTATTTTACACAATGTTATTTATTGGGCAACCGAAAAACCTTTAAATTAATATTGATTATAATTTCTTGGTTTCTTTTCCAATTAAGATTTAAGTGGCTAAGTAAACTTAAAAACAATTGCGTTATGTTAACTTTGCATAACGTATCCTTTCAAGCCTTGTAGGGAATTGACTAGCTATGACCACAGTTTCATTCATTTTCGTAATGAAGAACCGTGTAAGCCTTACTCCACAAAGATCCTCTACGCTCGCTGATGTGATATCATCGAATTTATGTTGTTGTTGTTGCTTCAGTGAGGGCCTTGTTTCCCAAGAGCTGTAAAACTGGACAAAAATGTCAATTGGCAGCAATTTTTGTCGGCTTTGTGTTGCAATAAGAATATGGCTGAGAGGAATGTGGCCGTCGATATGGAGGATTTTCCGCAGAAAGCCCCTATCAAAAACCTGCAAAAACGAATGAAAACAATTAGCAAATTTTCCTTCCTAAAATTGATGACACTCACATAAATCCATGTATGTGTATGTTGTCCTCTTGGGAGAATGGAAGCTCCCTGAATAGGTCATCGATACCAGGGGGAGGACTTGTTCATCCTCCCAAGAGGATAGCACGTGCTAAAGCGTCCTCAAGTCATTGCTGTAAGGCCAATATAAGGCAGAAATGTTAGGGAAATTCGTTCATCATTTTGGGACGTTTTGAAGGTTTTTTGAAGAGAACTTTCTCGAGAATATCCCTCATAATTTCAGAATGGAGTGGCCGATTTCAGTCAGGTAAACTTTATAATGGATTTGAACATTTCTAGCATTAAACTGTACATTTGCCGATATCGTTGTCTTGATATCCAGGGAGCCGTGACCTTTTAAACGGGGATTCTTTTTTCTGATTCACCCGGTAGTAATGGTAGCTATAGTTTCATGGTACGAGGTTCATGTAAAATCGTATGACCCATTTCGTTAAACTGAATGGCTTCAAAGAAACTTTAGCCTTTTTGCTATAATTCTACCGTTGTACTGGCCTGAAATCTTCAGTATTATCAGAATTAGAGTGTTTTTCTTCTGTTTTCAGAATTCAAGGAAATTTTAGAAGAAATATTAAAACCATCGTAATTTCTAAACTTTTTAAACTTTGAAACATTTCAAACATGAAATGATTTTTAAAGAAAACCATAGTTTACGGTTATCTACAATATGGTATCAAGCAGAAGTCCGTCATTCTTCTGGTTGTGGTTTGCGATTTCAAAATTTGATGCTATCACGTCTTCAAAATGAGTTGAAACATAAAAAACGCTGTAATTTCGAACAAGACAGTAGATCCCCACATATAAGAACCTACAAAAATAAGAACCCAGACGCTGTTTTTCCTAACTTATGCGCCTTGCCATTAAGAACCTGTTTTAGTTTGATGAAAAATATGTTCTTATTTAAACTAACCCTTAAAATCGCTAAATGCACAAAAATCATGTACGTCACTAAAAGAACAAGAGGACATCTATTGATAGAGAGGACATTTATTAAAAAGCTACATGTTCACACATTTATCATCATTTAATTGGGCCATGTTGAAGCAAAGTCTTATTGACAGGTTTGGCAGCTAATTTAAGTAGTCGCTTGCATTTCCTTGGGTGTGTCCTTTTAAGTATCTCTAAAATTTACGGATATGCTGCAGCGTTTCACTGGAGCAAGCAAACATCGATCTTCGTGATGATTTAAAAAGGAAGAAGCTTCTATATTTTTGAGACTTTTAATTTGTAAACAGTTGATTTTACGACTTGAGGATAAAATGATGAAAGGAAGACCCGGGGGGGCTACTTGGTATATTTTACTGACGGGATGTGCACTCTTTTCCGGGTATCGTTTTCGCCTCTTTTTTCCAACGCCGGGTACCAAAAGAGGGCAAATTTTCTAAAGCCGGTTGTCAAACGTGTTATTTCGTTGTTTTTAACCAATGTTTTCGTTTTAAGGGTATACTTTTCGCCGATTTTTTCTAAAGCCGGCTATAATTTCGAGGGAAAATTTCTAAAGCCGGGTGAAAAGTTTTTTTCTTGGAGTGCACACCCCCGTACAATTGAAAGTCAAGTACACCCCCCGGGAAGGAAGACTCCTTCGATTTACTTTATCCATTGCGTTGTTACTTATAATTCTTTGTTGATTGATATGTCCCAAGGTTTTGCCAACTTACCTATTTATGGCCTTGGTCGAACGTTGCTCTGTTGGGTCAAATGTGCCGAAATGTATTGGAGAGTTAAATGTGGGGCACGCCGTTTGAATCACTTGCGTACGGCTGGCTTAGGATTAGATCTTGTCATTCATCCATTCAGTTATGATAAAGATAAGTAAATTGCAATAAAAAGTTGCAAACTGCAAAGCTCAAGCGCGGATTAGTTTCAAACTTCGAAATTCTCATGCACCAAACTCAATGGTCAATGGATACAGAAATGGATCCAGCTTGGAATTGAAAGAGGGGCACCTTGCAAAGAGGCTGCCACAGACGGAATGAATGCGATGTGCGCCGAAGGCTCGCGAAAATTTTTGGACTGCATTTTGCTAAAATGAGTTGGTTCTTCTACCAAATAATGTCTGTGTGTGTTTTCCGTACATTTTGTCTGGACCAGTGTCATTACAAGGGATGCATTTCTCGCCAGGAAGAGGATGCCAAGTAGAAGTTTTCCTCTCGAAGGGGGGAGCAACAGCCTCCACTTGCACCCTAAAATATTCCATTGATTGCATGATAACAAAGTGTGTATTGTTTGCAGCTATCTTGAAATATTTGAAGTCTTCAAGCCTCCAAATATAAACTACCAGGTGTCCCAGAAAAAAAGTTTCCAGATTTGAGCTGTTATTTTAGTAACAGTAACATGTTATTTTATCAAAATTCAACTTGAATCTAATATACAATGCTCAGTGAAAAAATCAGAAAAATTATATGGATTCAAGTGGACCCTTAAGCAAAAGATTGTCGTTTAAACGAGACAATGGCTGACTTTCTGGAACTGTTCAAACAGGAACTTTGTTTTGGGACGCCAGTTGTGACGCCCGGCACTTATGTAAATCTCAGACATTTTTTGTGTTTAAATTGGAAGGCACCCCTCGAGTGTCGCTAAGAAAGTTAAGTTTGGCAGACGAGAAGAGTGACGTTGGTAAGATACCAAGACACCACCCCTTTAGATACCAAAGTTTAATATTAGGTTGATAAGTTTGAGCTGATTCTTATCACATACTGGCTGTGGGGCCTATTTTTTAATTAAAAAATTGTCGGATGGATGTTAGATACTTTGAAGCTGCGCGTGGCTGCCTGAGTTGTAAATTTTTATAGAGCACAAGGTTGTCTACAATGTGAAAGTCATGGATCAAGATTTAACCTTCCCAGTTCCGCAGAAATCCAGATTTTCCTCATATGTTGGATGGACTAGATATAAATTGAAATTTCATTGCTTATTTTTCAAGGGCATGTATTAGCTGCTGTCCAGTAGTTTCCTTCGATATTTTGGTATCTATCTATTGTTTAACTCTTCAGCAATACATTTTGATGTAGATTTTTGCTGACAAAGATTGGTTACATGACACGTGCATGTATTAAATGCAGGCAGCCTGTCTGTCGGACAGACGGACAGACGGACACTTTTGGATGGACAGAATTTCCCTACCTCTTTGACGGTTCCTACGTCTTACTGGACACTCATATACCCATATAGCACTACTTCAAGTAAAGTTCGCTATAATTCCGTGTTAGATTTTGTTTTCAGTTCCATATTAGTTGAAAACTTCTGTTCCATTCAGTGGTATGAATACAACTTCAAAAATGGCGCGTTTTTTATATAAAATGATTTTTTATGCCGCGGTATTCGCATCTCACGAGTTTTTCGTTAAAGTGATGGTAAAATGAATCCTATTCTACCACCTGCATATACCAAAAGGAATTAAATTACTTTTCGGCCTATAAGATATCTGTTATTAGGGAAAAGCGATTTTTTACTTAGTGCGACCAATTCCTTTTTAATCACATTTATCTTCAAAATTGCTACGATAAGTATGAAAATATCATTATGGCTTGACCAAAATGCATATTTTGTTTCACTGTATGCTTTCCGCAATTGTAATAAAGTGCGAAACGAATTTGCTCTGATACATTTCAACTTGTATCTTTTTGATTTCATGTTACGTGGGATATCTACGGCCAACATTCCGAAGAGTCTGTTTATTGATAGGAGTACAACGTAGTGATAGTAACGCCATAAAAGGAGGGGGTGCTCCTTTCACGTTTTGACCTAAAAGCCAAGTGTCATTGTTGACCACACGATTTGCAAGAAATATTTTTGTGAACCATTTTCATTACATTACAAACATTTCACTCAACCCCAGTTTGCGCACGCTTATGCTCGGAACCAGCTCGAAACAGTTCGCTTCTCGCAAAAGATTCGCCCATCGGAAATCGGCTGCAGAAACAAAACCGTGAAAAGTAGGACAAGAATTAGCATAGGCCAAAAGGAAGAAAACTTGAAACAACAGCATGTGATCTTATCTCACAAAGCAGTAGTAGGGACCATGACATTTTCGCTTTTCGTGTGTAACAAGTTTGTTGATTTCATACCTAATATTGTGACAAAAACATTCCATGCTTTTTAGGGTATTTTTATATGACAGTTTAGAGACCAGGGATTGCTTACGATGAGTTTCGGTAATCGCTAATCAAAAGGAGACTTATCCCAAACCGATACCGCTAATAGTGAGCGTCCGGCAGCCCATCAATAGCGATAACTACGGCCATGTAATCAGTCTAGGACCGGATGACCAAAACAAACTACCATACGTTTAAATGGACTTGGTGAAATCGTACAGCGCAATCTGATTTTGGAATACATACTTTCACGTTTGCTTGGGTAAAGGCTACTGCTGCCTTCATATTAAAACGATTGTACCTGGCTTAAATCGGCTGCTCCGTTCCGTTTTGAGATAATATTGAAGGTGTTATAGTGCAATGGTGTAGTCCTCTGACTTGGCAGCCAGAACAGTCAGGCGCACAGGGTTTGATACCCGCAAGGGCCCAACCACTTGAGCGTCATGACTAGGGGTCGCGGACTCAGTTAGCGGTTAGCTTTAATATAGGATTTTCTGAATAGGAAAATGTTCTTCAAATTTCGAAGGGTGGTAAAACTCAGTAACATGTTTAAGATCGCCAGCTTTTGATTCTCGCAATCTGATTGGTCCGTCAAGATGAGGCTGGATGGGGCTATGTACCTCAGAAAAGAGACCATGCTTTCGAAGGCTAAGTAGGATGTCGTGAACTCCCCTATCTTAAACTTAAGTGATGATGTTTTCGCCTGTAAATGAGCTACACGACCTTGCGAACTCGTGCATTTAAAAGCAGGCCTGTTTAGTTCATCTACCTTAACTAAGCAAGGATCATTAGCCATATCTCAGTTCTTACGAATCAAATATTCTTTTGCTTATTGACTTTGGGAGGGGCTTTGCCTTGTTGAACCCACACGAAGGAAAGATGCTATCTCTAAGGTCTACATATTTCTTCCTTCCTATCTCCAAATGTTAGATGTTATATCCTACCTTTCAGCGTCAGCTTTGCCCAAAGTCTGTTTTGATTCACGAAGCAGAATCACTGATGTTGTTTTGGGGGAGATTTCCCTGTGGTCCAATAGTCTCGTTTTCCACCAACCATAATGCTTTGCGCGCTCTTCGTTTAATTTGACCTTCAGGGATTTACCCTCACGGTGCAGATCCTTTGTCTCCTTTCTCTCAACCAGTAATTCAAAACAAACAAGGCCGCAAAGGTTGCACTGAAACCAGTAGGGCAAACTCTTGCCTTGTGCACGTGAAAGGTGGTTTTTAACAAAAGTTATGTGCTTATAGCGAAAGAAGAATGTTAAATCTAAAGTTCTGCTTGGCGGATGTTGTTTATTTGATTCAGGAGCAGACCAGAAGGCATTGCAATTCTTGCATATTTAGGGCTTAGATGAACTTCTCGGCTCCTGAATCAAACAAACAAAATCCGCTAGGCATATCTTCAGATTTACCCTTTTTTTTCCTTGTACGCACATAAATACTCTTATAAACCACCTTTCGCATGCACAAGACGAGAGTTTGCCGCATTGGTTTCAGGGCAACCTTTGCGGCTTTGTTTGTTCTGAATGATTGGTTGAGAGAATTTTTTTGTCTGCAGTCGCTAATTACTTTGAACTGAGGTGTCAATTAAGGCAGCTGATGCCATTGTATTACAAAATCTGGCCTTGTTATTTCTAAGGGATACTCCTATCTCTTCCTTGAGGGGGGGGGGGCGGTACCATTTAAGTTCTTATGTATCAGTTCTCCCTAAATTCATGCCCTGTAACAAGGAAGCTTTACTAAAATTTTGAGGAGTTTTTCCTCAAACCCAGGTTTTTGAATGGGCAATATTTTGAAGTATTTCGATCAGCAATTCATTTTCCTCTATAGCTCTCTGTTTTGAAGCTAAGATCCCTTTTCTGGGAAATTCTACTTCTAAGAATTAGTACTCTTCCTAGACCTTTTTAAGATGTAAGTTATGAATCATGTCAGATTTTCCAAATTAAACAACATTGGATAACGAGCGGCCGATATTGATAAGACTGGGTCCTTTAAATATATACACATTTCCTCAAGACACATAGCTAACAAATATGATGGCTATTAAAGATCGTTTTAGTTATAACAATTAATTTAGTTTTTAGCGAAATCTAATCACTTCGAAGGCTTAATTCCATTTAGTAGTGAAGCGGTGATATCCGTGGCTTATTGAGAATATTTTGTTGGGATATGAAGTTGTATCCCCCGTAAAGGGCTCCTGGTTGTATGCGCAGTAACGATTTACTTCATTGACTCTCCCAAGCAAATATGGAGTTTTTCCAATGAACCAATTTGTAAGCTTGTAAGGAAGAAAATGTGAAAGATCGCGTTTTGCTGCAGATTTCAATTTGAGAGGCTGCTGCCATATTGGCTGGCTCCAGTTCTGCGATGAACTATAATCGTTTACCTCGTCGCTAACTGTTAAAATGCAATGCAAGTTCATCTTGCACTGAGAGCGACACGACATTTGAAGGCCTTATTTTTACGACTGAGTGTGAATCGAGCTTTACCATCACAGGTCAAGTTATTCCCAGTTCAAAATATCTTTCAAATCTTTAAAAAGGTGGGTGTAAAATGCTGACATTTTTCTTTTAATTGAATGGCTTGAAAAGAACTTATGGTACTGTACTTTGCTGTAAACCTGCCGTGGAATTTTTTTGATATCTTGATTTTTTCAAAATGGCGGCAATTTAATTGTTTTTGAAAAATTCATTGAAAATTAAAAAGAAATTTAAATCATCGTAAATCCTNAGTGAAGCGGTGATATCCGTGGCTTATTGAGAATATTTTGTTGGGATATGAAGTTGTATCCCCCATAAAGGGCTCCTGGTTGTATGCGCAGTAACGATTTACTTCATTGACTCTCCTAAGCAAATATGGAGTTTTTCCAATGAACCAATTTGTAAGCTTGTAAGGAAGAAAATGTGAAAGATCGCTGTTTGCTGCAGATTTCAATTTGAGAGGCTGCTGCCATATTGGCTGGCTCCAGTTCTGCGATGAACTATAATCGCTTACCTCGTCGCTAACTGTTAAAATGCAATGCAAGTTCATCTTGCACTGAGAGCGACAAAGGCCTTATTTTTACGACTGAGTGTGAATCGAGCTTTACCATCACAGGTCAAGTTATTCCCAGTTCAAAATATCTTTCAAATCTTTAAAAAGGTATGGTACTGTACTTTGCTGTAAACCTGCCGTGGAATTTTTTTGATATCTTGATTTTTTCAAAATGGCGGCAATTTAATTGTTTTTGAAAAAATTCATTGAAAATTAAAAAGAAATTTAAATCATCGTAAATCCTAAACCAATACCGGGTGTCCCAAAAAATGTATATAGATTTGATTAACTCCAGTGCTGTGAATTTAGCTTCAATCAATGTCTAATCACTCTAAAAATGTTCCTCGATCGTTAACTTGAAAATAGATACCTCGTTTGTTGATATTGGTACATTGAGAGCACAAATGTTAATCTTGAAAGCTCAAATTTGCCTCTTCCTGCAAACCAGAGATTTAGCCTTTTGGCCTAAGCAATTTCTCACGGCACAGCGTATAAATCAACGATAGCCTTAATAAACTTTGAACGACATTAGATCTTGTGTTATTCAGTTTCCAGAAGTCACGCCCCAGTCACCCATTGAGAAGGTTCTTAAATTTTTCATTAATTTCAGTTCTTAATTTCGATGTGCTTCAGGAATTTGCTTAGGCCAAAAGGCCAAAGCTCTGGTTTGCAAGTGGACGCAAATTTGAGCTATCAAGATTGATATTTCTGCTCTCAAAGCACCAATACCAATAAACGAGGTATCTATGTTCAAATTAACTATCGAGGAACATTTTGAGAATGATTAGCCATTGATAAAAGCTAAATTCACATCGCTGGAGTGAATCAAATCTGTTTACTTTTTTTTGGGACACCCGGTAGAAGAAAAGTTATGTAACCTTCAAGAAAACTATAGTTTATGAAGGTCAACAATATGGTGGCAAGCAGAAATCGGTAGCCTTTCTGGTTCAGGATTTAGAAATTTGATGACATCATAGCCTCAAATTAAAATAAATGCCGCCATTTTGAAACTGATGAAGATATCAATGAACTTCCACGGCAGATTTACAGCAAAAAGCCTAGGTTCCTGCCAAATCATTTATTTCAAAGAAAACTCTAATAGAGTTTTGCACCGACCTTTTTTAAGATTTGAGCCCTTATGCTTACAAAATGAACTTTCGTCCCAATTGAAAGATTGGCGATGAGAAAACCGACGATAGTTCATCGCGCAGTGGGAACCAGCCTTTACATAGCATCGGATGGGTTGTTAACGATGCGGTTCAAACTTGGTAACTCATTATTTTCAGTTGGTGTTGGTCACTGCCACGGGTGCTTCACCGATTTTACTACTACATGGAAGCGGTACCCTGTCGTAAAACCTCTGATTGATATGAATTACGTAAACATTTACCAAATTTGATAGCGAATCAAATTGTTGAAGAACTATTTACAAAATCTTAGCTGATTTTTTCGCAAGTTACAAAAGAATCGTTCGTAACTTGCGAAAAAAATTTCGCTTCGGGATTTCTTCGCCTTAACTATAGAAAAAAGAGAAATGACTCGGAATTAACTCTATTTTGAGCATTTTATGTTCAGTCTAAAGTTTGACGATATAGTATTTCTCATCTTGAGTGTCAACATTCATGAAATTTCGAGCCGATGAACATATGATCTGTGAAACGCGTTTGTCCACAGTATGTCGAACTCTGCCCTGCCTAACAACTGAGATTGTCTGAGCGGTGAGGCACACTGGCCGAGGGGCTTTGTTTAGCTTGGGGTATGCAC
>REGL01000223.1:302743-318668 GCA_004194395.1 Aurelia aurita complex sp. Pacific | reverse complement strand
TCTAAATCTATTGTCTTCGACAACTTTGAAGCCAAAATGGAGTGGGGCCACATCAGATTGGTGCAGTTACACAAGATGGAAAGCGGAGTGGAGTGAATTGGATTAATTTTTCACCTCACCTCAAGAGCGGAATGGTTTCACTCCGCAAAACGGAGTCGAGTGACACTGGATTGCCTCGGTGTCGTGTAACTGCACCCTCCTATCTGATGCGAAAAGCAACCGGTGTGTGATGGATCCGATATCGTGTAACTGGGGCCTAGAAGACAACACTTCAATTATTGGGGGGGCTTAAGCCCCCCTACTCCCCCCCCCCGCTTCCTACGGGCCTGGTGCTTTGAATTTCTAGGATACTTGACGTAGAATGTTCATATGTACCCAGGTTTTTATCCTTGGCGCCTGTTTCTCTATGGTTTCATTAAGTGACGCTAAACGGCAGATATTTATTTCATTAGCAACCAAGAATTTGTTACATTGAAACAACAACACCGTATTGTTAGGATAAACAAGGCAAGGATCATATGAATCTTTCTTTATGTGGAAAGTTTTAATTCAGTATGGCTCGCGTCTTCACTACACAACAGAGTTTATTACAAAGAGGTCTATGTCACTTGTCGTCATTGCTAAACAGTCAAAGCACTGTGAGTACTCCAGCAACGAACCTGAGGATCTTTGTGGGCGTGGAAAATCAGGGGTGCTGGTATTTGGGCATTGCTGTCGAATAAGACTGGCCGTTTTAGATGTTTGAGTCTTGTTCTGAAAGATAAATAACGCGACAGCTTAAACCATCCTTCAGGCAGAGCATTCATATCTCAAGACTCAAGACTTGTTTTTTTTAGTTATTTATTTTGAGTAGGCGGGAAGTATTTCTAGCTACTCAAAGCTAATTTAAGCCCACTATGAATGCCGCATCCAGGCACGGAACCCCTAGTTTAACGTCCCTTCCGAAGGACGGCGAGGTGAATTGCAAAGTCAAGCCTCCGAGGTCATCCATCCGAGCTTAACTTCAGTCTCCTGACGGAGACTGTTTAAGCCGCAGCCGCTCGGCCACTCACCCTGTGCATAACGCTAACTGATTGCGAGGAACTTTATACCCAGATGCATCGTTCTGTAATCGAATTGGGATAAATGCGTCCATGGAACTTTTAGGTATTCCAAAGTTCTAAAATAGGATCTGGATCGGACTATTATTTCATTTTGTAGAATTTTCGAATGTGCACAACAGTGATAGAAGCTCTTCTAATGCCACTCAATGGAACCTTGAGTATAAAAATGTATCAAAATATCGCTCGATCCAGACTCCTTTGTAGAACAGCTAAAAGGTCTATTGATTTATGTGTCATGCAGGCTTATATAACAACGTCGCAGAATCATGACCATGTTCAATTTGCCAACAACTTTTCAGAATGCGTATCCTTGTGTTCTAGCTCAGTACGTCTTCTATTTTGTGTAGCAAAGAATCATGGAAATGTTAGATTTGCCAGAAAATTTTCAAAATATGTATATTTTAATCGAACCCGGAAATGTAAAGCTTATAAGTCTGGTCTTTTGTGTACCCTGTTGGGACCCTTTATCATGGTGTGTTGACGCTCAAAGTATCGAGATTACTCTGACAACCGGATTGGTTCTCTGCCGGTCAACTGCGATAGCAAAGGCAGTGCTTGTTGTGACATTTGTTGAGATTGATTTTAATCTTATTCGGTTGTATTAATTCCTAAGCTATGTACGTATGCTAACTTATCCATAGTTTTATCGGTTACTGTTTTTCTTTTCCTTCCCTCATTAATTCTATCAGCTGGTTTGAATGAAATCTTGGATCAGAATAAGGATTAGGGATTGTGAGTAATGAAACTGAATGAATATAATTGAATATTAATTATTTTGTCATTTAATTCTTCCTGGATTTTTGTTGGCAAACCTATTTTTGTGTGGTGATATGAGTAAAAATTGTTTGATGTTTAATGACGTGTCGCTAGGTTCCAAATCTTTTAAACTGTCAGTGTAAAATCCTATGACCTATTTCTCTGAACTAAATTTCTTGAAAGAAATTTCAGCTACTTTGCTATAAGTCTACCATTGGACCTTTCTGAAATCTGCTTCTTTTGTGTTTTACTTCTTTTTTAAGAATTCGAGAGAAATTTGAAAAGCACTTAAAACCAGCGCTATTCCTAAGTCTTTTGACGAAACATGAAATAATTGTAAAGAAAACCGTAGTTTATGGAAGTCTGCAATATGGTATCAAGCAAAACTGTTTCACTCTTCTGGTTTACGATTTAGACATTTTGATGACGTCACATCCTCAAATGAGTTGAAGTATAAAATTCGCTTTGGTTCGGAGTTGGATGCAAATTTGAGCTTTCAAGATTGATATTTCTGCTCGTACAGCATCAATGCCAACAAATGAGATACTTAAGTTCAATCTAACAATCGAGGAACATGTTGAGAGTGATTAGCCCTTGATTAAAGTTAAATTCCCATCGCTGGAGCCAATGAAATCCGTATACTTTCTTGGGACAACCGGTAGCCTGACAAGCGCCTAATCAATCCAATCATTGAATCATGCACACATCCAGTTGTTTAGCATAGATATTGACACATTGATATGTACTTTAAGTTGAGAATTGATTCCCCGAGTTAAGAGCTCGGAGAAGTAACTTTGTGGTCGTAGATAACTTGTTTTTATAAGAACACACAGGAGGAGGTATCGAAAATTTATCAATTGTCTAACATAGGCTCCAGATCTTTAAGAAAGGCAATGTAAAATATTACCTCTATTTTGAGTTGAATTGGTTGAAATGAAGTTTTGGTGCTTTCCTGTAACATTGCCTTGACCTTTATTGATATCCTGATTATTTTCAACATGGCGGCGTTTTTCTTTTTTCAAAAAGAATTCATGCAAAGTTTGAAACTAACATCATGTTAGCTTCAAATTTGATGAATTAAAATTGTTGATTTTTCAAGAAAAGATAGTAGGAAGGTCTATAATGAAGTGGGAAGCAAAAATCTGTCGCTCTACCGTTTTGTTGACGAAGTTTGATGACGTCACAACCTCAAATACAATAAACGCCGGCATTTTAGAAATAACAAAGATATTGAAAAAATTCACGATAGAACCATGGGCGATATGAAGATCAAATGTTGGCCAATCTTAGTTGTTGTCCGTTATCGCCTAAATGCCCAATCAAATGTTGAAAGCACCACGTTTGTTCTTCCTCTGTGTTCATCTGCTCTCGTATCATCGAAACTGCCAAGGCACACTGCAAGCGATCCAGCTACCCGCCATCACTCTTTGGCCTAATATGAAAATGTGCCTCCAGGAGGGAACTTAGGATAGGTTGCTGACTTTTGGGCAGTTAGGCCATAACAGACAAAAACTAAGATAGGCCAACATTTGATCTTCACGTCGTCCGTGATAGAACTGCAGCAAAGTACTTAAATTTTTTTCTCGAGAAATTCAGTTTAAAAGCAAGAAAGGTACCGAATGTTTCCGATGGTGAGCACTTGACCTCTGCAATGGTACACGTGGTTAGCAATAAGATTACAGAGACTTAGAACTCTGAATGCAGCAGAGATAGTATCTTCCTCATAATTTCAGAAATGGTTGCCAATGCAATGGTGACGTACGCCCCAGAATTCCGATAATTTAATTATACTTTCTCGTGGTAAATCGCAAGTTTGAAACATTTTGGAAAATGAATTTGTTTGTTTTATTGTCTCGTTTGTATATTTTTTTTCGAGAAATTCAGTTTAAAAGCAAGAAAGGTACCGAATGTTTCCGATGGTGAGCACTTGACCTCTGCAATGGTACACGTGGTTAGCAATAAGATTACAGAGACTTAGAACTCTGAATGCAGCAGAGATAGTATCTTCCTCATAATTTCAGAAATGGTTGCCAATGCAATGGTGACGTACGCCCCAGAATTCCGATAATTTAATTATACTTTCTCGTGGTAAATCGCAAGTTTGAAACATTTTGGAAAATGAATTTGTTTGTTTTATTGTCTCGTTTGTATAATTTTTTTCGAGAAATTCAGTTTAAAAGCAAGAAAGGTACCGAATGTTTCCGATGGTGAGCACTTGACCTCTGCAATGGTACACGTGGTTAGCAATAAGATTACAGAGACTTAGAACTCTGAATGCAGCAGAGATAGTATCTTCCTCATAATTTCAGAAATGGTTGCCAATGCAATGGTGACGTACGCCCCAGAATTCCGATAATTTAATTATACTTTCTCGTGGTAAATCGCAAGTTTGAAACATTTTGGAAAATGCTATTGTTTGTTTTATTGTCTTGTTTGTATAATCAGAAATATAGATATGGTCAGGACAAATGGTTCGTATATTTTCTATCTGCTTAACTTTCATAGACACACTGAAGATAGTTCAAACTCTTGATGATTTTTTTCTTGTTGCCCCCCTCCTCCCATAGTATTTGGTTGGTTTCCGACGCACCCTTTAAGTCCAAGGCACATAGCAGCAGGTCTTTTGCGATTGTGCGATTGATGCAGACGAGCTTTTTAAGCTTTGTTTTCTGCATCAAGCATGCTTGAAATTTGTTTCGTTGATTGCAACAAACAGAAAGATACATGCTGTGTGCAATTGCCAAAGGCGTCCCAAGGACGAGATGTTTTGTTGGCAAAAGAAATTTTGAACTCCATGAAGTAAAAATTTAATTTTTTGCTAATTTGCTGCCAACTTTGAAGGTTCCGGGTGTCCTAAAAATTTCTCCCGGCCGTTCCAATGAATCACTAAAACTTGATTATCAAACCTACCATGAAGAGTTCTTTTTGATCTCTTTTTGTCACTGACCCAAATATATTTAAAGATGGCAAACTTTTGTTTTCATTACTTAAAGGGTACACAATGACAGGTAGAAAAACCTCCTTTTAAACTATACTTTCTAAGCAGCAATCTAAATCTTGCCTAACAGCCATTATTTTGAGATGTTTCATTCTCCTCAGTCTGCAATGATGTTTGCGTTTCTTTCTGACATTTATGGCCAATCAGAATCCAGATATGCGAAAGAAAATCAATCAATCAATCATCAGTGCTTTTTGCAGCCACCTTCAACAACCCCCGTAACTAAAGTAAGTGTACTTTCCAGATGGTCCGTGGTAGAATGGCCGTTTTCTTGATAATGAACGAGTTTAGAAACTCAAATATGTACCTGCAATGCATAACTATCTGGCTAACATTTGATGTTTTATCGTAGAGTCATTGTTTTGAACATAAACACACATTATAGGTGGAAAACTAAACCAAACTCATTGTTTACAATAGAAAATTAGGGACGATCAATTGACATTCTGAAAGAAAAGGATTTCAAACAGAATACCTCAGTTATTGGCTAGAGTTATATATGTTTTCATAAAGTTTACGAGTTTATCGAGAACTACCACTCGCCGGTAAAAATAGTTCTTTTTGTATATTCAAACAAATTCATCATTATTAGAGTGAAATATGTCACAATTCCGTGATTCTGTGGCAATGAAAAGTGGACACAGCTCGAGTTACGGTTGGTTGGTTTCAAGCATTAGTATGAGAAAAATAGTGCTGTTCATCTATAAGACAACACTGTCAACCCTTTTACAAATGTAAAGAAAATTTGAATACAGCGCTAGAACCCTTTCTTGCAGAACTCACTTGATTTGGACATTGCTCGGGAACGACAGAAGTGCTTGTTTTGAAGACACCACTCTCTGCCATAAATCACCAACCAATTGTCAGATTGACTCAAACAAGGCCCAAACTCTAAATTGAAGACTGAACTATGTATCTATGTGAAACCGAAGCAATTAAAGCTACTGCTCCTCCACAGCAGCCACTAAACCGAGGCACATTTTTTGGGACACCCTGCAGAAATTTTTCCTCCGCATAAATTCATAAAACTACGGTGTGTGTGTGTGTCTTTTATTTTAAATCGAAAAATTGTTAGCTACTAAAGCAACTAGTCTAATTCGATTCGATTAGCTCTTGATTAGCTTTTTGAATTGGACCATATTTTTCGCTGATTTTATATCATGTGGCAGACGGTAGTCAGCACAACTGCGGCATCTAACCAACCACGGTCTCATCCGACAGTCAAAGAGCGTTTGGGCACATCTGGTTTTTTGGGACACTTCTACTAATTCCTGTGTCTGTGAAAGAATGGAAGAGGGTGGTCGCTTCTCCTTGACTACTATCAGGCAGAATTGATTTGATGTGCATAGATAATTATTCAAATCTCTTTACTTGTTGACCCCTGATACTTGGATATCAGATTTATATATTTGAAACACTTCGGCTTAATAGAAGGATAGATGAGTGTACTGTAGAACATTCTAATGATGATTATAATCCAAGCCAATGGTAAACTAGGCGATAGAATAAGTCCTCATTGATTAATTAAATTGTTAAATTTGAAATACGTGTGCGGCAAGCATAGGTGGTCATTTTCTAAAGAGATCAAATAATTCTTTGTCCAAAATGTTTCTTTTTTGGATTTAATGTGATTGCGTTTTCAGATTGAAACTGTTGCTTCTTTGTTCTGACGGAAACTGTATAAGCCACTCGGCCGCTCCGCCACGCAGCCCACTTTATTTTATTGTTGTTATTCGCGGGCATTTGCAGGTGACATCTAATTTGAGACAGATTATAACAAAGTTAGGAATATATACCGGGCGAGTCAAAAATAAGTTTCACACGTTTGATGGGCTGTGGAATAAAAAGTACCAGATGAACCAGAAAAAAGTTCCCACTTTCGAAAATTAGTAGCACCACATGCCTTCATGGATTTGAATGATTCAAATTCTTGTTAAAAGCCAAAAGATGGAAGTATTTTTATGAGTTTTCTCGTCTTCTTACGAGCACTGCAAATATAGGAAATTCAACTTTACAAAAATGCCATGGTTGCAAAATGCCCGAAAAAAGGCCTATAACACTTGATGAAATCGTTAGGACTCTCCTCACACAGAACCAAACGCACGGGCGTTTCACTTCCCTCAAGAGTTATAAAACCTAGATTCTCAAACAGATAGGGGAGATCGGGGTCAATTGTAACACTTTTTGGAAAATCAGCCATATCGTCTAAATAATGATTAATTGTGCTCTTGAAGGTAAATGATATTGTAGTTGCATCCCTTGGAATAAAATAGACATTAGTTTCCATCACATAGAACCAATTTTTGTGACGCTGTGATAGTTTCAAAATCAGTGGTCAAGTGTTACAATTGCCTTGGTAACACGGGGCAATTGTAACAGATGGTTTGAGCAATTGTTACATATCTTTAAAATCATCACAGATGATTATTGCACGACTCTGCTTTTTCCTTACACAAAATGTATCACCAGGAGGCAAATTATTCATGGTTTTAAAAAGAAAAAATTAAGAATAAGACGTGGTTTCTATTTCTTTGTAAGTTTGGGTGCATCGGTTGAAAAAATTGAATCAATTGAGAACAAAATTTCTTTTTTCATAAATTTCAACTCTTAACTCTTTAATATTGCATGGATGCACATTGTTCCACCAGATTAGAAAATGAATCAAAACCAAACTATCGGCCATCTTATACCGGGGAAAATTGTAACAGAGTGTTACAATTGCCCCTGACCTTGCCGGCTATCATTATTTTCCATTTTCACATCTCATAAGCTGTGGAACTTAAAAGTTTTAACATAATTTTGATCCTAAATAGATGCCATATCTGTGATGTGAAAATGAAATTTTTTATTCAAGGGCAAAATCTATCAGACACAAATTTACAGTGAAAGCACGTATTTACTTTCTTACTCAAAAAGATGTTTTTCCCCCGAAAATCTTGCAAACTTGGCTGAATATTCCTGTATCTCAAGTCGTATGTAGAGGGTTAGAATGAGCATGTTCTGTGCAAAAATCAGATTTTTTGCACTTTCCTGCAAGGCGTGAGAGTCAGTGTTACAATTTCCCCGTGTTACAATTGTCCTCGGTCTCCCCTACTAAAGATGTTTAATCCCATGGCAATAAATGTGCAGACGATATCTCTCACCCATGAGAAATTGCATTTTCTCTGTTGTTCTGAGCGAAAAGTCCTTTATGAATTGATCAAGTATTTAGGCCTTTGTCAGTCATTTTTCAAATGCAAGTTGTTGAATTTACCAATTTTTCCAGTGCACATAAGAAGATGAGAAAAGTCACAAAAACATTTCAATCTTTTGGCTGTCAAGCAAATATTAATTCATTCCAATGCACCCAGTACTCTTGATGCCATGAATTTTCAAAAGTGGGAACTTTTTTTTGGTTCACCGGGTATGCTTCCGATATTCAAAATTAAGATGTCAGTCTATCAGTCAAAGGCTAACTTAGATGTGAAAATTTTGTTTGGTAAAATAACTCACTTCTTTAAGCCCACAAATTCGGAAAATGCTGGCAATGGGTATGTATGGGAACGAGAATTCTATACTCGATTCTGATCCATGATTTACTGAGCATTGACATTGAAATTCAATACAATTCTTCGTTTCAGGAATTAAATAGAACTTAGATTTCAATGGCAAGTAAATCATGGACGGAATCGAATATGGAATTCTCGTTACCCCTTACCAGAATTTGGCTAATTTCTGGGTCTAAAAGATGAGTGATTTTACCAAACAAAATTTTCACATCTAAGTTAGCTTTTGACTGATAGATTAACATTTCAGTTTTGAACATCGGCTGCGTACTTTTTATTCCACAGCCAGCCAAGCTTGTTAACTTTTTTTGACTCACCCAGCATTATGACTAATTTTGCAAGTGAATGCGAAAAAAACAATAAACATATGCGTAAAATTTTTTTTATTGAAAATATGAGACTCCCAACTTCTTTGCATTCTAATTTCCACAGGACTTTATCAATTCTGCTGGCAACATATTGCTGGGACATCATATACCTGCAAGCAAGCAAGGTCTTTTTTAAATCAAATAGATCTTCAGATTTTAGATCTGCCAAGATCAAATAACGTATGTAAAAACGTTAGACTTGGTATTTGATTAGCCACGAAATTCTCAAAACGGTTGGTTTGAAGGCTTTCTGAACTTTCTGCTCCAAAGGGCTGAACGTTTGGCAGACTTGGGAGAGATTCTCGCAATTTTCGTTCAGAAGTTGCAATGACGAATCCAAAACATACCGTGTTTGATTGGGAAATTTGTTTCCGCCCTTGTGAGGTCTATTGTTTGCATAATTAGATAGGTTTGCAATTACCAATCAAACACACCCTAAGGGCCTGTTCATAAGGAGACAGTTTCACCGGCATTTTCCCTGTGAAGCGGGATTCTATTTCAACCGAGATCTCGCCTCGTATAGCTTTATCACATCACATAAAATAGAACGAGCGTTCACATGAGAAAACATTTCCCCGGCTAGCCGAGATCTCGCTTGAACTCTACCGGGATCCCGCCTAGCCGAGGAAATATTTTCCCATAGGAACACATTTTCCCGGCTAGGCGGGGAAACTTCTTTTGTTTATCGATAATCCTTTCGAATCCTTTGGCGTCAGCGACAAAGCGCTATTGTTTTAATTCACCGGCTTGCCGGGGAAACTTCTCTCACATGAAAGGTCAAGGAATATTACCTCGGCTGAGCGAGTTTCCCGGTGAAACGGGAAAATGCTGGGGAAACTTTCTCCATATGAACAGAACCTGCATATATATATAATATATATTTATGGTGTTGCAGAACTAACTGGGGAACTCCTCAAGAACACAATTATGATAATGAAATTTTTTTCGTAATTTTAGGCAGATTTTAGGTTACCTCATAGAAGGAGACTGGCATCCTTTTCTTTTCTGATTGTTGTTATTGTTTCTTTGTTTCTACGTAGCATACGAAGGTAGTTTTAGGACAATGAGAAGCTAAGCATATCGAAGCAGTATCTTGAACCTCCCTCTCGATATAACCACACCTCGTGATTCCTTTAGCCAGGAATTACACAGAATTGGAGAATCTCATCACTCTACGCAACAGGCTCGACAGGGGGGGGGGGGTGGGGACTCGAACCGCCAACCTTCAGAATTGTAGTCAAGCGAGCTGCCACTGAGCTATCCCGGCTCAAAGACGTTTTATGGTTTTATATGGGACTATTTTGCATTTTATCAATATTTACACGCGGTATGGACCCTTTCATCTAGTAAAAATACTACACTATGATGAGGCGCTTCTCTAACAAGGGGTCGTTTTTGGGTCCTGTAGGTTCAAACGATGTTGTTTCTTATTTACTTGGCAGCATACCAGGTCATGATGAAATACCCCTTTGATTTGTCAACGAAAAACCCAAGCAGGATAAGATCAGTATGTTTATGCGTATCTGAACTTGTCCTACGCTTCAAAGAAACTTCGCGAAAACGGTTTTTTTGAGGTCATTTTTTCCTTCTATAATTCCTGTGCCGTAGTTTCACTCGGTTTATCTTATATGTTTATGCATAGTAAGCTGCCTTCTGAGCTAACTCCTTTTTCAATGATGAATGATCAATTCAAAGAACGAATTCCTTTCTTTCCAGGTAATCATGTTTTTTATCTTAAATCGAAGTACAGTTTGAATTGGCTGGAAAGAATCCCGGGGGGGGGTACTTGACTTTCAATCGTACGGGGGGGGGGTGCACTCCAATAGCAAATTTTTTCACCGGCTTTAGAAATTTTCCCTCCAAATGATAGCCGGCTTTAGAAAAAATCGGTGAAAAGCATATCCCAAAACGTAAAAATTTTCGAAAAGCATACCCCTAAACGTAAAAATTCGTCGAAATCAATGAAATAACACGTTTGACAACCGGCTTTAGAAAAATTGCCTTCTTTTGATACCCGGGGTTAGAAAAAAAAGGCGAAAACGATACCCGGAAAGGAGTGCACATGGCGTCAGCAAAATATACCAAGTACCCCCCCCCCCTGGGGGAAAGAATATACAATTGATGGTTCTTTCATTTCTAAAATGGATTTATAAGAGATTTAGGAGCTGTGTTAGACTTATGACTTTGTCTCTTGTTTCCCTGTGCTCTTTGACTTGATGATGGCGCTTCGGTCAACAGAAACTCATTATATTACTCCGAAAAACCTGACCCTATTTAGGCCCAAATTCTCGGCTTCCTAGAGTACCAATCAGATTGTGTGATATGTGAATTACTATGGTGATGGCAATCCTGATAGAACTTTCGATTCGATTGAACAACTCATAACATTTGGACGGGATTCGAGATTAGAGGCCGTGATTCCATCAGAATTTGACTGATGAATGCATATTACAGCGTCAGCTTTTTCTTAGTTTCATTATGAGTCCCTGTAGAGCAAGGTTTACAAAGACTTTAGACTGAACCAAAATTTATATATTGGTTGCTTGGTTAATTGGTTGATTTTGATCAATTAATGACTATTTCTTTTCAATGATTGATCGGATGCTTGATTAATCAGTTTATTAAGTAATCAATCAGTCAATCAATCAATCAATCAATCAATCAATCAGTCAAGCGACCAACTTAACTGATTAGATGATTCACTGATTCACTTGCCTGCGCGCAGACTTGACGGAACTTTCCGTAAGGTCTGCGCGCAGGATACTGATTAACTGGTGAACTGATTGATAATAATTTACGATATTCTTTTCTATAGATGGGCAGCAACTTACAATTTAGACGTTCTAGAAAGCCTTACTGAAGAGCCGCCAAAGTGTTCAAAATGCGGAAAAGAGGCAACAAAACGTTGCTCAAGATGTCGAAATCAATGGTACTGCTCAAGGTTTGTAAAATCGAAACGTTTGATGTGTGTCTTAGCGAGAAGCTCAGCTTGCACCAAATTACCCATAACTAACGATTTTGACCAAGCAAGCTTTTCAGCATTTCTTCGATATGACAAAGCTTCAGCTAACTCATAACAGGTGTCCTAGAAAAAAGTGTACAGATTTTGTTGCGTCCAGCAATGAAAATTTAGCTTTAATGAATGATCAATCAATTTCAAAGTGTTCTTCGATAGTTAACTTGAAAACAGATACCTCATTTGTTGATATTGGCGCTTTGAGAGCTGAAATATTAATCTTAAAATTTCAAATTTGCCTCCACGTCCAAATGAGAACTTGGGCCTTTTGGCCAAAGCAAAGTTCTGAAGCACATCGAAATTTAAAACTAAAATTAATGGACAATGATAAAATGGCACAATGGGTGAATTCGAGCAAGCAGAAAAAAGTTGATCCACGTTTTATTCAAATTTTATCAAGGATATTGTTGATTTATTCGCTGTGCTTCAAGAATTTGCTTGGTCTAAAACGCCAAAGCTCTGGTTTGGAGGTGACAGCAAATTAGAACCTCCAGCATATGATACGAGGTATCTGTATTTAAGTTCACCGTAGAGAAACATTTTGAAATTCAATATCCATTGCTTAAAGCTAATTCCTAATCGCTGGACTCGAAACTTGACCAAATCTGTATACTTTTTTCTGGTAACTCCGCTATATTTAACATTGGTTATCTTGAACAATTCACTTCTCATTTCCTCTCGGTTTTCGGCAGAGGCATATACAATGAATGCAAAAAATTTCAGATGTTAATATTTTGGACTTCTCAAATGCCGAAAAGTTTACTGTCCGATATTTTTTGTAGTCCGAATCATTTAGTGTCCAAAAATCTTTTGTAAGTAAAGGAAATCAAAACGAAAGCAATTTTATTGTTTGAAATATACTGTGTTGCTCATGAAACATTTTGCACAGAAAAGAAATTTGTTAGGAGTTGTGGGAATTACTTGGCGAAACATCATCATAATTTTTCATCATCCGAAACAATCAATTCTTCGAAGTTTCTGACAAGGATTTCTTTCAAAGCTTTAGTTGAAGCACAATATAAAAGAACAAAAAAATTCAGAAATTGGCTGCCTTCCATAGTCGTCCGAAAGTATTTATCCGAAGATGTTTTGTCCGAAATTTTTTCGCCCGAGTTTTTGCGTGTAATGTATAAAGATATATGACTGATTCTCTCGAACAAGGTTGTTATACTTTAAAAGGGAATTTCTTTCCCATTCGGAAATACCATACTATTTTGAATAACGCTGAATTCCCAGGAGGGCCACTACCATATGTGCCAATACGGAATGTGCCATTTTTTGGGGTACCTTTTTTCAGGCTGAAAATAAATTTTAGGGTGTCATTTTTGGTAACATCAAAAATGAACATAAATTTTGGGATGTCATTTTGGAAGAAAAATGGTTGAGGGTAATGAATGTAATCTGATTTGAGGTACTTGGTTAGAATTTCGAATTTTGGTCACAATTTTAGGGTATCTCTTTTGAAAGGCCCGTAAATTTTAGGGTATGATTTTACAATTGAAAATGGCACACCCCCGTCATCTGCCTATTTAAGTGACACCCCCCCCCCGGGGCTGAATTTTAACGGGTCCGTATCATCAGCATTTGTCCGGCTCAGTTTTCCTTGTCGGAAATTTTCGCATGGTACATCGTATACATTTTTCAAACATTGAAATGATAAATCGTCACGTGGATCTAAATAATTAGAGGGTGCTGATAGAAGCTGTCACTCTTTTTCTTCGGTATAATGCCTATCCCTAGACTTAGAATGACAGATTTCTAGTCAAAAGAACACAACTTCGCGGTTATTGCGATATCTTGAACCAGTTTTCTTTTCCTTTGAGAGTTGGAGATAGCAGGGATCAACTGTATTTGCAGCTTGATTATGAATAGATATCCTGATTATGAATAAATACCTTCTTTTATACCAACTATATAGACTTTCTGTACCTAGTTACGACTAAATTACCCAGTTTGTTAGCAGTTTTTTGATGATAATGATAGGTAAGATTCTTTGTCCATTCAATCTTCAACTTTATTCCAATCAATTTTTCTTTAACAGGCCCTGCCAAGTTCAAGACTGGACAGCACACAAGCCTGTTTGTTTTGTTGTCGGAGAGTGAGTGGTTATCAATAATGACCAATGTTAAACTCTTGGAATATCCATAATCGAAGGAAAGCAATGTTTTGTCTTTATGTAGTCGCAATGAAACCTATTTTAAGCAGCACCGCCTGGGTAAAAGTTTGTTCTGATTAAAATATGTACAAAAATTAGAAACATACCCGTAGGAAAGTTCTAGAGTTCAAGGCATGCATTACGTGCCGCTTTGAGGTGCACAAACCCTCTTTGTTGCACTGTTCTTGAATTTTAGACACCAGGATAAATATCTTCGGTTAGGTTACATCAACATCCTAAAATTTCGGACGGTAAAAGTCTCGGATATAACTTCTTTCCGA
Source organism: Aurelia aurita complex sp. Pacific (assembly GCA_004194395.1). Taxonomy (NCBI): domain Eukaryota; kingdom Metazoa; phylum Cnidaria; class Scyphozoa; order Semaeostomeae; family Ulmaridae; genus Aurelia; species Aurelia aurita complex sp. Pacific. The sequence continues at coordinate 304,446 of REGL01000223.1, read as the reverse complement.
AACTGCCGAGTGTCCCAAAAAAAGTACTACTGTTTGAAAAATCACAAAAAATTTATTTTAAGGACGATCTTCAAATTTCTTTTTTTGGCAATTGGATCAAGACCCAGATTATTTTCCCAATCATAGCTGATCTTTTGATTGGTTTTGAAATTAGTGAATTTAGACCTTTTTCGGGCTCCCTGGTTTTGAAGCATACTGCAAAAAGCACTGACGATTAATTGAGTAATTTCTTTTTGTGATTAAGCCTCTAGATTTGTCATAAACGTCAGAATGAAGGGCTAACTACTATTGTAAAATTGAAAGATAATGAAAAATTTCGATTTAATGGTTCTTAGGCAAGATTAAATGGAAAGCTAATACATCTTCAAACGAATACAGATTATTTTAGGTTCTCATTCTTGCCACGTACTGTCATACAATGGAGTTGCTTACATTCAAATGTGACTGACAGTCAAACTCTAGCAGTTTTCAAGAGCAGAGTGCAGGATATGAAACATGAAAAATTTGTTCAATGACATACCTAGACATGTTAGAAAAAAAAGTCTTATTTTACTGTATTATAGCCTCCAAGGGAAACTAACCATATAAAAGTGTCTCAGCTTCATCCTTTTCAAGTTCAATATTTACACAGTTATTTTCACTGAAGGCTATATATGCTTATATTCCCTTTAATTTAGAAAATAGAAAAACACAAAAGAGCAAATTTGTTTTCCTTTTCAGATTATTTTACACACTGATTCTAAGCTTCTTCTTAGAAGGCAGTCAGTATACCGGTAGATAGATAGATAGATTAACGATGGTGCTCAGTAGTATAGCTCAGAATGAGGTTTTTCAATGCGTTCCTCTGAAATTCTTGTGACCAAAATTTATGCTCACGATACCTCTATTTGAAGCATCCTGTATGGATCATTGGGGTAGAATTATTTTAATTCTACATTTTCCAGCAAAGGGTTTGATCAATAAGCTACTAAAAACGATTGTTTCCAATTTTTTAGAATTTGTCCGAAACTTGCCGTCCGAACTTTTTAATCGGAAATTTTCCATCGGAAATTTTTTGATGTTGATGTAAGATCTGAAAATGATGGTCCTTATCTGTCAACTTGTACTGAATTTAGCGACCTTAACTCCCTAGATGTTGCTTAGAGTTAAACTAAGATTTTTTAAACGACTCATTGGTGTCCCGAGGGAGGGGGGTACTTGACTTAAATTTGTACGGGGGTGTGCCCACGAAAAAAATTTTTTTTTATCCTGCTCTAGAATTTTTCGCTCAAAATGATAACCTGTTCTAGAAAAAATTGGTGAAGAGTATACTCAAAACATGAAATTTGACCACCCCCCCCCCCCCGGGATTGGTGTATTGTAGATATAATTCAGATGTATATATCAGATTTTAGCCAATTATTTACATACTACCGGGTCAGCCAGAACAATTTTAGGCTTTTGAAAGCCAATTTATATGATTCCTATAAACTTATAATACTGGTGTCGAATCATTTGGCATCAGCTGACGCGGTGAAATATTATCTCGAGTGGGTCTTTATGTTCAAAGTTTCTCCAACAATTTCACTGCGGCACTCAAGGGCAATGAAATGTTGCTGAAATCTGAAGTCATTCAGATCCCTGGTCCTGCACCACGAAAGAAGCCATGTTTTGTTTTTGTTTTTGTTTCTGCATTAAGCCTAGCCTGCGTGCAGACTCTACAG